>CM060970.1:60672784-61272784 GCA_030765045.1 Tenodera sinensis | reverse complement strand
GATGTCGCAACCCCGTAAAAATTAGCTCATCACGTGCAACCAAAGCAGATCTCATTGTTTAAACTCAATGGAAGAGTTGATAATATTGATAAGAAACATCAATCAAAGTACTTTAGGTGTGTAGACATAAAGCTGCATTAATAAATATGATGTGATATCTACACGGGCAACCGAGGTTTTAAAGGCAGGCACTTGTAAACGGGTGGTCTGAGGTTCAAATCCCGTAGCACCCTAATCCTCATAACTGCCGATACCGGGGGCTCTAATGACCTAGCTGTCGACGGGCCCTTAAACCCTAATCACTCACTCACTCACTGCCGATACCGGAAACGTTCTACAGCTAAGATTTCCTTCCCAAATTTTCTTTCTCAGTTACAACCAGTGTTACCCATCGCCTGTGGTGCCGTATGCAGTAAGAGTGGGTGTTAAACAGTATCACCACAATGGAAAAATATTAGGTGATTCATAATAAAAGTTAACTTACTATTTTGTTCGTCCGTATTTTCACACAAGGTTCAAAATTTCCGCTACGACCTTTTGACTGCCGTGTCAGTTGCATCTAAGTGGACACAATTGGGTAGGAAGGAGCAAACATGACAATTATCTCTGTCACGTCCATTCTGAACGTGAAATGTTCTCATACCTCTCCACTTGGTCAGTGAATTAACCTCGTAGTAACGACCCACAAGGTCGTGATCGCGGTCACCAAACGAAGAAGGCAGTTAATTATCTCCCTTCCTCCTTCCCCTATAATTTCTTGACCTCTGATCCCAACCGTCATTATTTTAATAGTTACTGAACGTGTTTCACCTTTGCTACGCAACTGTTTTTGTCGTAACGCATTATTGATTGCTCAGCGTAGTTGATCACACTGTAGCTGCGCATTCTAATGAACAACGTTGCTCTGTTTGTGTTTCGATTTTGCCATAGGAATAAAAAGAGATGAACTACTGCACCCAAACGCGACTTGTGTTCCAAGTAAAGCCCCGTACCATTGTTGCTTAGTCACAGAGGTGGAAAATTTACATTCAACTCTGCGTACTACTTGTAAATTGCGCTCCTAGCCTACCACTGACGTGAGGATAACTTTTTATTTTTACTTTTTTTTTAGTTTCCTTTCACCTGATAGATCAAATCGACGATGAATGAATGAAATGATGCTCAAATGAACCCTTCTTCCATAAGCATGAAGTTAACCGACATTTGTCTTCTCAAGATAAAAGAAAACCTCGGAAAAAACTCTCCTTAACCGAGATTCAAACTCGGGACCTCTTGAGTGCGAGGCAGACACGCCACCAACTCACCATAGAGCTAGGATAGATTTGTTCTAGGAGGTAAAACGAAGATGTTGTTTATGCCAGATACAAAATTTAATGGCGGATGACCCTGATCACTACTATTCTCTTTCCTGATGTGCAAATTACATTTGTATCACCGGCTTTACAACGAGAATTCACACCATGTTTAACCATATAACACCGCAAAGCACGGCAAACTTCTGATTGGATTTAAAATATCTTGGCTATCTTGACTATCTTGTGGTCGTCTTCAAAGGCAAATTGCCTATGTTTTATCCAACTTGAGGCGGCAAAAATAGGATAACTAAGATATTTTTAATGCTGGCCGTGGAAGCTTGAGAGAATAAACTCTGGATTTTCTGTTGACCAGCTCTTCCTGCCACCGCCATTAAATCTTGTGTCAGCCATGGTGACTGATTTGCATTATACTTTGTGCCTCAGTTCCGTTACCGTGAAAATGAACTTAATATTCAGAAATTATTATTCCATCCGCTTTACCTTAATGGTCATAAATGCTTCCCTAATAACGGTTTCATGTTAAGAAATGTCGACTTAGTTATCAGCTGATGTTTTCTTTTTTCTGCATTGCTTCTCTACAGTATTCCACCCAAACATTCTATAACGATATTTCACTGGAAACACAAGCTTTGAGGTCCTCCAATCTAAAAGTATTAAGAAAGAAAGATGCGTGTGTGTGTGTGTGTGTGTGTGTGTGTGTGTGTGTGTGTGTGTGTGTGTGTGTGTGTGTGTGTGTGTGTGAATAATATAACTAAAAAACGAATAATCAGTAAGGCAGAGCTTGGTATTTTAGTTCTTCCAAATTTGACACGCGAAGATGCCCAGGGAAAAAAAAAAAAAAAACAAAAAAAAAAAAAACGCCAGCCCAAATGATACTTAACAATTTCAATTGAAATATAATATATTCAATATGTTCACATAAAAATGTGTACTACTGTTCTTTAATTTTTGGAATGATAAAAACAAAGAAGCACAGCGTACTTTCATGGGTTATTTACAGAAATTCAGGATAGAAATTGTATTGGTCATAATAATATTCCAAAGATACATTTATAAAAAATTACTACAGCCACTTCTGAACAAAAGCCATGCGGCGATGTTATTTTTCATATTTAAAGAGTTGTTTTGGGCGACAGTGAACTTTTTGTGAGAATTTTGCCTTTACTACTTGATAATAAATGTAGCCTGAAATTGAAAGTATGCTGTTCCTGCATACAAGTACGCGCAAGGATTTTTTTTCTTTCTAAAAATACTTGTTTCAGAGGGTATTTTAGGTGACTTCTGTAACTGTGAGATGATATCACCATTGTTTTTCTGTAGCTTCATATACAGAATCAGAATATACAGGGTGTCCATAAAGCTTCTTTACAGCTTTAATTCCTTATTTCTATCACACATTAAACAATAAATATATGGGAATTTGTCACATGGAAGTAGTATCAATTGAATTTTTTCTCGTCACTTAAAGGTCAATATATGCACCATATGTTGTTGTTGTAGTGTTTAACGCCCACTTTTACTACTACGGCACCGCAGGCGGTGACACTGATGATACATGGAATGAAGATGGGGCACCGGTGGAATGAGATGGCGGGGGAAACCGGAGCACCCGGAGAAAACCCGCCCCGACGCCGCTTCGTCCACCACGAATACCACATGGGGGTCCCTGGGATCGAACCCGGGCCGCCTAGGTGGTAGGCGAGCACGCTAACCGCTCGGCGACGGTTCCGGCACCATACGTTGCACCTTATAGCTCTTGATCATGGTTGCCGTAACTGTCTGGTAGCAGTGTGAATCGATTTGTTTAGAGATTGTCCAAAGGCTTGCCGTTCAATAGACTCCTCTGGAACTGGTTTTCTTCCACTCCTTACCATGAATTTCTTGTGCTATTAACGAACCAATAAACGTGATGTATTTTGGTTTTCTCCCTACTTTGTCCTGAAGTTTTGCTGAGTGTGGGTGTCCGACTTGGTTTCAATGACCATGCCACACCTTGTGCTTTTTCTGGGAGCAGTCATTTTCAAATGTGGGCCCTTTCTTTCTTTACAATGTTTTCCGTTTACCTAAATGACTATTACTACAAACTTTAATGCTAAGCAAAATAGTAGAAATCAACCACCTCCGTAGCGCAGTTGGTAGCGCGCCTGCCTCTGGCGCGGAGGATCCGAGTTCGATCCCCGGTAACAGCATGGGGATTTTATCCCCTCTGGGAGGTCTGGCATGGGGTGCACTCAGCCTCGTTAGGTCCCGGGGGACCAATTGAGTAACTACTTGATGGAGAAGTAGCGGCCCCAGGTCGAGCAGGCCGTATAACTGGCCGGGAGGGCTCAGGGCGCTGACCACGTCCCACCCTCCAGCACTACACCCCACCAATGACGCCTGTAGTGGACAGAGGTGGGGGACGCAGCGGCTAGGCGGCAAGCCTTGGCCTTTCATGGGCTGTTGCGCTAGGTTTTTTATTGTTTATTTTTTGGTTTTTGCTCAAACATTGCAGATTCTATAGGGGCTGCCAAAGGAACGGTCGATTTCACATCCTGTGTCTTCTCTTACAACTCAGTGAATAACATAAAACTGCGCATTCTGTTACTCTGGCAGTTTTAAATCGCCCATTCTTCTGCCGAACCCTTGTGTATCATATCGAACTTATGAACATATTTGAGGAAGAAAAATAATAAAAGGATCTATGTTTTCATATGGAGGTATAACAAACTTTTGACAGCAGCACCCTTAAGGTTGGGCGCTGTTTTTAACTTGGGCATGGTTAAACATGGCATCTTTTCTCTTTTGGAATCAGATTCGTTACAGTTAACTGGGCCATGGAACCAATTGGGAATCTAGACTTGCCAGCTACCGTAAGTTTACTTGTCCCCTTCCTTCTATTTCTTTCGTTGTTTTGCTTTCTTATTTTCCTTTTTCATTTCAAATCGATTCTATTTATAAGGCTACTGATATTTGCAGAAATTACAAACTGGAACTGTTACAATTACCATAAAACCCTTAATGCCTATCATTACAGTCAGTTATCAATCACTGTAAAATTATATACCTACAATGTGTGACATTGCACTCTGCATGTGTAACAGTCACACTGCCCGCTCTCATTTCTTTTCATAGCTCTCCAGCGAACTTTTCTACAAAAACTTTTTTTTTCTGCCTGCATCATCTTGGCATACATGAGTGCATAACTGATAATGCAATATTACAGAAACATATTTTGTTGCATAGAGTGATTTACGTAGAAATGACATTTCTTTATTTAATTATTCGACTTTAAATTCACTTAATGAGCCACTTTTAGCACCAAATTTAGCAGAATGTTCCTGAGTTTTGATTGTCTGCAACAGATGCACAGATGTTTATTCTTTGTTTCTTATTCTTGTCTTCTGTCTGATTGCTGGTTCTGGCTTTAGGTCTGTACTTTTCGCGGCTCTCTGATATACTGCGTAGATACACCCGGTCTCTTGCGACAAACGTCTGAATGACGCGGGGTGACCTCTCCAGTCGTGCCCTTGCAATGGCTGTCTCAGAGGTATCCGACCTGACGTAAAGATAGTGGTTGTTATTTCATACAAATGACTATGGTAGAAAGTACTAATCTTATAACGCTAAATTTTGAAGTCTGACGATGCTACGTTGTTTAGTATTTGTTTGGCAGCCAGCAATAGTGAATACTCTCAGCAAATTTGTTAACATGGATAAAACTAGTGAACAACTGTGAGTAGCCTCGATGAACAATATTTGCCTTTTCCACTCACCAGAGATCTAGGTGTTCCCAATTTGTTTACTAGTCTCATATTGTTTCTTTGGGAGGATTGCGAGCACCAAATTCTCTCTGGTATGCTTTTCGACTAGCTGTAATTGTATTCGTGATCCAATACTGCTTCACAAGGGAGAGCAGTTGATTTACTTCATTCTCAGTGACGAGAACAAACTGTCGAAAACAGCTACCAACAATAAGACAAGAAAGCAAAAACAACGAATAAAGAATAAACATATGTGCCTCTCGTTGCAGGGAATCAAAACTTCCGAACACCCTGCTTAATTTGGCATTAAAATGCTCATTACGTGAATTTCCAGCGAATAATTAAAGAAACAAATGTATCAGTTCTACATAGATCACTCTCTAAGTACGTTCCAGAGTGACACATTTAACTAATCTGAAAACCAAGTTAATAGCTATGATATAACAAATTATCAATTTGATTTCATGAGTAACAAATAAATATACATACAAAATCTCAAGGGGTTCTGCTTAAAATTGAGAACATGTAAACATTTCGGAAGTGATTAAGAACTATTTTACACTGAATTTATATTTCATCCTATGGTAAGTTTATCTCCCAGAAGCCCCACTTACATTAAAGTTAACAAGAATAAAAAAGACTTTACACAAATAGCTAGCGGCTTTCAAGTTCATTAGGGTAATTTTTGTAAAAGTAAACAAAAAACAATCTGATGTGTTGCACTCACATGACTTTCTCCACTCTTGTACTAATCATTCTTACAAAATCTTATTCCTGTATCTTCTTCGTGTCATGGGGACAAGCACTTGTACAAATTATCTTATTGCTTATTTCCTTGTAGGTGCAAGGAGAATATTAGAATGCAGCAGACTTTGAGCGATTGTCAAATCTTTTAAAGCTTTCAAATTCCGTTCTCTTCTCATGAATGTATCCTAGATGCATTGTATTTTAATCAAAATCTCTGAGAAAATCAAAATTATCGAAAACTATTCATGTAAAGCAAGTTAGGATTGAGAGGGGGGGGGTGGTTCTTGAACAATTTCTTTGAAAATACCAAGTTTGTTATTTATCCGATTATAGAAAATAGAAGTAACTGGAAATATATTTTACAGTGGCATTCATGAATACCAAGAAGGACGTTAAGAGTACAATTCCAGACGCAAAAGAGAAGTTAGTCAACCGTTTTCTGAGTTGGAGAGCAGAACATTCTTCATGAGGACGGAACACTTCTGTGACAGACTCAGCCGTGTGGATGCAGATGTAATTCTAAAACGATGGTGTGTTTAAGCCGTCGGTACTTCGATGAAAGACTGAAAGGTTGAAGCTTCTTCATATATATTCTACTGTGTGATATTCATATGACATTATCTACCCACTATCAGCACTCACATGGTAGGTTTAAAAGCCCTTACAGCGCTTCAAACCACATCCAAACTGTATGGCAATACCAGAAGATGTTGGATAAACTCTGTGACAATAGCCTGGACTCCCGGGTATTCTGGTCAAACCATTTTCAATAAGTAGAACGCGAGTAATTTCAACAAAGTAATGTATCTAGTCATATGTGTACATATAAAATGGATTTTGGTATTATGACATTAATAAACTCCGACACTGCATAAAATCACTTTTCCTTTCAGTAACGGATTCACATATCTTCCCCTACTCCCCCCTCAACATGCAATTCATAAAATGTTCTATATAATTGTTATAGATATGCAAGTATTATATTCACATGGCTTTCTCTATTCGCTTTTCTTGCTATAGTATATGTGGTTGTTCAACAGTGATTTCGATTAGTGTGCTCCCAGTATTTTTATTTATTTATTTTGTTTCTTTTAACCAAAGTTTTCAATGAATTGTTTGTTTAAGCATATTCGTAATTTTTTAAAATGACTTCAAAGAAACAAGGCTATTAGGCAAGTGTAAGCTAAGTCTAAAAGTTGTAGATATAAATTGTCTAACCATAAACAACGCCTGGAATTTTAGCTGATAATAAATAGATTATCCAGCACTAAAAATACAATACTGATGCCACAAAACATTGGAATAAATGGAATTTAAAGGGATCTACATTGTTTAACCTCAGTTTAAATATTGATATCGAATTTCTTGTAGAATGCAATTCGTTCTCTAGCTACTATGTTACATGATAGAGTCGGTCTGGGTGGCTCAGTTGTTTAGACCCTGGCCTACTTCCTAAAGTCGCGGATTCAAATCCGGCCCAGACTGATGGTTTTTAAGTGTGGTTAAAAACGACAGCTCCATGTAAGTAGATTTATTCGCATGTAAAATAACTCCAGCGGGACAAAATTCCGGCAAACCGGCAACGCCGATATGATCCTGGCAATTGACAGCGTCGTTAAACAACATAATTTTTGTTACATGGGAGAGAAAGTAAAAATTGGGAATATTTGGAATGTTTCTTGTACAAAAGTCTAACGTTGAAAAAATTATCAAATTGATAACACTGCAGCTGAACATCTTCTTGAACCAATTATGCTTCAATTTTACTTACGTTTTACGTGGGGGGGGGGGGGGGGGAACTCATGAAAGATCTACCGCTAAGGGAGAGGGGGGAAAACGGGGACAGGCACCTCTCAACCGGGTAACGCGAACGGAGCTGCAGAGATTTCTTATGAAGAATAAAGATAAATTTTAAGTGCAAGTGTGCAAGAGCCGGGTATACCTTGGTAATTATGCAACTAAGGAACAAAAGAAGTGCTCTTCATCCTGAGATGGGTGATTTACTGTTATTACCAGATTTTCTTTCTCTTCGCCTTCAGACAGTATTTGATTCAGTCTTTAAATGCTTCTTTTGAGCAACTTTCCGACCAAGTTATAGGCGTGTTTCTATCAATTCATTAGCGAAGAAGTTCGAAAGCCGCGCCTTTCCATTGGTTCAGAGAATCATGGCACGCAAAAACCGCTTCGCTGTTAATATACTGCCATGGTTTCCCCATTAAACGTTCCTGCCTCGGCCTTCAAGAGTATTTATACCACCGCCTTCAATATTGCCGCTCCAGAAATGCGGCAAGCGGAGAGTTTCCAGAGAGGACGGCTTCCGTATCTTACGATAGAAACAAAGTATATTACAGTCTACAATGCAGAAAGAGAGAAACGAATTGCAAAAATACTATACTACGTACAGTAAGTAGGGAAAGCATTCGATGTCGATATTTCGCCCGAAATATGTTTTGAGGCCCACTGAATCGAAAAAAAAAAAAACATTTTTAGAAGGTCCGTGTGTGTGTGTGTGTGTGTGTGTGTGTGTGTGTGTGTGTGTGTGTGTGTGTGTGTGTGTGTGTGTGAACGCATAATTCAAAAACGAAAAGTGAGTTAAAAAAAAATTGGTATCGTAAGTTTAATGTCTTTCAACGATGCAACATGAGTTTGAAGAAAATTCCTCCACCTGAAGCTGTCGTTTACATGGAACATTTTTCAAAAAATTTGATTTTTGAATAAGTGGTAAACCGTAATAGCTATACCAAATCTCACTGTACAAAAATGTAGGTCTCGTTAAAACACACAATTTATATCCCAACGAATTTTTTGTGGAGTGAACCATTTCGGAGATATTGTGAATTTTGCATTACTTACACTTTCTACAAATGGAACATCCTTATTCATTTGTATATGTTAGCCGTGCAAAGAGAAGGGAATTTCAAATCTTTAAAACATTTGACTATCGCTCAAAGCCAACTGTATTGCCACATTTTCCTTGTACCTACACGAAAATGAGCAAATGTTTGTCTCGACTAAGATGAAGAAGATAGAAGAGTTTGTAAGAATAGTTAGCACAAGAGTAGAGAAAGTCATGTGAGTGCAACACATCAGATTTTTATTACCACATTATGGTAGTTAGAGAAATAGCAAGGCGTTATTGCTGCATGTTATGCATTAATGACCTTGGAATATTTTTTTTTTTTTTTTTTTTTTTTTTTTTTTTCATTTTAAAGTTTCAACTACGAATCCTAATGCACACTTTCTTTATTTTTGTACTTCTTTAACTGCTATGACACCGGAGGTTTTGGCGCCACATTTAAAATGGCTATCTATATGGAAGACGGAACAATCATAATTAAATAAAAATTCCCCGGCCTGGTTACTGAACCATTCAGCTCGCTAAGCACTCGACTGCGGAAAATTGACCCTTTTATTGTTGGGAACAAGATATTACCACAGAAGTTCCAGTTTTCTTTATGTAACTAATGGAATGAAAGGTTCATAACAGAATTTTGGAGAAACAAAATGAACCACAATAACTGTCCATTCTCCCAGTATCACATTTATCTATAGACTAGGAAGGAAATGATAATTAAGCATAGATTTATCATTGCGGAACAGATATTATCAATTCATCCTTCCAGCAAACTCCCCTTCCTTTCCCTCTTCCACCCTAATCTCGCCACCCTTTCCCTTTAACGAGCCTTCATTGATTTTCACTTTTAGAGGGATGAAGTAGGCGATAGGGAAGGCAATACTGATGGTGGTGGGATGCAGAACACGTAGAGAATATTGCTTTAACATATTCTTATTATTACTTCCATTTATACTCCTCACCTTTCCTTCCATTTATTGACACAACATTATCAACATTCTGAACTCTTTCACTTGAGTTGTGTTTACAAGAATAAGGTACCTTATTTTCAATTTTCAACATTTTCAATCTTCTATTCTGTACATTTGCACAACTGGTAAATCGTAAGAGATATACGTAATCTTATTGCACAAATGTATATCACGTTAAAAACACAATTTATATTGAATGCCATTTTTTTGGAGTGAAACATTTGCAAGATATTTCTTGATGTTTGTTAGAATTGTTCAATACTTATCCTTTACAAAATAGGAAGGGATTACTCGTTTCTTTTACGTCCTGCACATGTTAAGAGAACGAAATATTAAAATATAAAAGCCATCGCATAGTGACCAGCTCCTTAAAAAATTTACTATCGCTTAAAGCCTACTGTGTCCCCATATTCCCCTTACACGTATTAGAAAATCAGCGATACGATAATTTCTGCAAACGTTTATCCTCATTAGAATGAAATAGAGGAATAAGCGTTTCTAAGATTAGTTTGTTCAAGAGTAGAGAACGTCATGTGAGTGCAACATGTGAGGCTCATTTTTTGGGATATGATATACCGAATCTATTTTACTATATTTATACAACGTTCATAGGTATTATAAAAATGTTTGCAGAAGGTTGATGTAAAATCAAGTAAAATTGATTTGCCTTCCAAATCGTGAATATCAGCAATTTCAGATTCCTAGGCTCATAATTAATTAGCTGCTGGGCGAACTCGGTAACCTTGTGCGTATAGGACTAATTTGTACAGGAAAGATTTACGGTACCTACATACATTTCCATGCAATGTTGGCAGGTCTGGCGCCGGAGGAATGGAAACTGCTCCAAATTCAGCAGAATCCTTTCTCCCTGCTCAACGGTCATCTTGGGTGGTCACTATAGTTCTTTTCAGAGCTTTAATAGTCCGGAGTTGAGTCAAATTCTATCCTCCCCTACCCTCGCCCTTCCTGCCTTTTCAAAGCACTGAAAAAAAATCAAACAAAATTGAACCCTCCAGCCACCAATAACGTAGGTAATTAACATACTGGAGAATACAAATACAGGAGAAGGGTTCCAATATTGTGTATCAGGTGTGGGCAGAACCTCCTTCGTAATGTTAACTCTAGGTTACCACTAATAAAAATAAGCAAAAACAAAGGAAACAACAAGAGAAATCCTCCTTTTTCCTTGCTACTTCCTAAGTAAACCAAGGTGTAGCATTACACTGAGAATATTGATAGACGAGAAAAGGAATCTGAACTCACAATTCCTCTATGAATTACCAGTTTAGATATTCCTTATGCACTCCACTATTCGTATAAAAAGTTAGTCTTCTTTCCACTTTAGGTTAATTGCTTCGAAATGCTCTCAAATTAAACAATACGAACTTGGCTGCATACATGATACTAAAATAAAGAAACTACTCACATCATATTGTCAGTTTTTTGTTATTTATGAGCTCCGAAGAAAAAGAAAAAAGGATAATCGCACGCTTTCAAGCACTTTCCATTTGAAAATAAAATACAGGCATGGATGGCTTGGGACAAAAAATAAAATGTTTACTTTTGTTATTTCCCAATGTCCCTGTTTTCTGCTTTAAGAGGAGGTATATCTAAATATAGCATTTTAAAACTATTCAACGTCGAAAAATTAGTTTTTAGGCATTTTGGAATATTCAATTATTTATCAGTACAATCCTGTGCATATGACTCTTACGCTTTAGTATGCCCTTTTTAGTACTATTTTATTCATTTATTTAAGTGTTTCAGCTGCTTCCGTTTTACAGATGTTCGTTCAAATTTTTAGACTAATCGTTGAGCATTACTATATATTTCTATATCTGTTCTAAAGTTTTAATTTTGTAGTAACTATTTTTAAACTGGTTCCCAACTTAACCTAATTACTTTTAGTAAGGAATAATCCATGTGGTTTGAAGAGGATGGTACCTAACTTAAGGAGACCTAGGGCAGATTATATGATTTTATACAATTTTTAAAATATACATCTTTTTAAATTGTTGTACGAATGTTGGTTTCCTTAGTTCTAAATAATATTCTACATAAATTTAAGTAACATCGAAGACATGGTTTTTTAGATATCTTCTATTCTTCATATTGTGATATCTGAAACATATGAATAGGGTTCGAACCTTCATACAGGGAACGAAAGGTTGCGAAGTACAGACTATAGAAAGTGGGATGGATCAGTCTGTCACATGATCACAGCACAGAGGAGGTGAGGTACAGTCGACGCCTGAATGTTGTTTATAACGCTGTTGCATAATATATTCTATACTGTCGCCATTTGCAGTAAAATATTCACTCTCAAATTTCTGAACCAGTTCAGCAATACGTGAATATTTCTATTTTTGCGCTGGAAGCATTTTATTCTGAGTGGTGTTTTGTGGCGTTACTGTACTCGCGCAATGACGTCACGCTCTGTCCTTGTGGCAGGCAACTTGCGATCGTATCATCTCTCGATAGCTGTATAAAGCTTCCAAGCCTGCATATGAAATACTCCTTGCGGAACAAATATTGTTTTGTTCAGTACTACTATGTCACATTAATATTTGAACTTTAAGAACTGATTCTAGAATGAATATCATTTTGTGCTTTGAATAACAAAGTATTAAAATATAATTATTAATTTAGGTACTACAGTCCAAAATATAAAACTTTTTGGATTAACAGCACCACTGTGGGCAAGTTTCACATCGTAGCCCAAAATTGATTCTAGAACTTCATTAGATAGTCATGTAGAACAAATTTGCCAGTTTTGTGCAAATGCAAGGAAAACTATTCCGCATGGGATATTTGTCATATTGAAAAATATCTTTCTGAGAAAGCTTAAATTTTATATTCAAAACATCAATAAAGGCTAATGTATTTTTGTAATGTATTAAAGTTGTCTAGCACCATCACACTTTCTCTTCTTCTTCTTAGTCTCCTATGCATTCATTTTTAGCAGCTCCAGCTTTCCGGTGGACTTCAGCCGCTCTACTGTGGAGCGATGACATTTCATACTTTCTATGTGAGTCTCTTTTCAGGCTATTTTTCGTCTTATTCAAGACACTTCTTCTCCACTTGAAATGCCTTTTGAATCTTGTGAAGCAATGCATTCCATTAAGATATGTTATCCATAACCACTACATTAATCTTTTCTTGGAAACAAAAGTTTTCTTGTGACACTTTCTCCAAATTGAGCAATGTGAACTTTAATTTACAATCTGAGTTTCACCTTCGGTGCATCTTGACAATAGCTCAGTACAGGCTAGCCATTAGTACAATGGTAGTGTGCTTTGCAGAACAGTCCATCCAGGCCAAGGTCTACCGCCCGACCGCTGCGTCCCCAACTTCTGTCCACCACAGGCACCATGAGTGGGGTGCAGTACTGGAGGGGGAACGTGGTCAGCATACCGGTCCCTCCCGCCGGTTATGCAGTCCTCTCGACTAGGAGCCGCTACTTTTCAATCAATTGACCTCAATTGGCCCCTCAGGGACTAACGAGGCTGAGTGCACCCAGGACCAGGTCTCCCAGTGGAAGAAAATCCCCACACCGGTATCGGGAATAGAACCTGGGTCCTCCTCTTGGTAAGCAGCAGCGCTACCACAGCGCTAAGAAGACGGCCTGTTTACCAGCATAGCAGAAGAAAATTATACAAACATACTCTTATGGCTCTCTGGCCTTTTTGCTTCTGCAACACTTCCATTGTAGAAACACCAGAAGAAGATTTACTATATCTAGGGCCTTCAACAGTAGATAAGCAATGATACAAAAGTGCATAAGGCTGTGTAACTGGTAGTGATATTTTAAAATATTTAAACATTTCGTCACTGGCAGAAATTAATTGCATGTGTAGGTACTGGTGAGAATCGATGATGTCCTATGTTCAACAAAAGTAGATTCTGAGTTTTCTGTGCTAATATTTACGTCAGACAAAATGCTTTTGTGATCACATGGCAATGTTGATGGATCAGATGAATTACCTTTTTTCAATATTTTTCAGAGCCTTTGGTTGACTTTCATTCATCTTACCTGTATCTTTCTCCAGCTTGGACTCACTGCATGCATTTCAATCACCAATAAATAAACTTTTTAAAACTATTTTTGCTGTGTATCGACGCTGACAATTGTCAGGATCGTATCAGTGTCGCATGTGTGCCGGAATTTCGTCCCCCAGTAGTTCTTTTACATGTCAGTAAATATACGGACATAGAACTGTCGTTTTTAAGGACAATTAAAAACCATCCTTCTGGGCCGGATTTGAGGCCGCGACCTTGGGATCAACGGGGCAGCCTCTAACCAACTGAGCCACCCAGACCGACTAAATAAATTTGACTAACGCTGATACTAATAACCTCACAAAACCAAGCTGCATGTAAACAAAGATAATTAAAAGCTAATAACACAGTAACAATTTATAAATAAACTTATAAAATATTTAAATATTATAATAAAACATATTTTACTGACATGAAGCTTCTTCGTAGTTTTGGCTATAAAATAGTTTGGCTATGTTTTTAACTCCTATGAAGATGAACGACAGTTGGCAATACTGAAAAAAACGTTTGGAGTATAAACGTTTTACTCCGGTTATTGAAGTAAATGCGCTGTTCCAAGTGGGAGCTGCAACATTAATGTTATTTTCAAGGAAGCTTCATCTATTCTTCACCACATGTGAGTAAGGATGTTATTAATTTCAATACCAATTAAAAGTTTTCATTGAATAATAATACTCTTAACAAATAATTTCAAATTGTTGAGAAAATAACTATGGCACCTCTGTAAAGAAAGATTGGCAGATAAAGCCAGTGGACGAAACAAACAAACGGCAAACGAAAACATCGAAGAAATACATAACGTATCGAAATCAAAAGTGTTCATTCTCCAAGTTTATCATACTCGTTAGTTGCTGCCTCAAACCCATCTAAAGAACAAGGCTTAATTATTGAATCCTACGACGGCATAAGCATAAAGGACTACGTGCTCGAGCATGCAAATTTGATCTCCCCTAACGACATCCGATATGTTTCGTGCGTTTCAAACGGGAGAATATTTTTTCCTCTCTAACAAGAAATGTGTTAAATATCTAGCTGGCAAACTCTAAGATATTTATATGTAAACAACGTATCACTGGAGATGGTACCCCATCTTGCAAAAAACCAAAGGATAATATTAACCAATGTTTGTCCAGTAATTCCTAATTACGTCATTGAAGACCAATTAAAAATCTAGGCATCAAACTTATGTCCAAGATATCTCCTATCAGAGCAGGAATATTCCTTCCTGGATTCTCACATATCTAAGTTTCCGAAGACAAATCTATATTTTTCATGAAGATATCCAGGAAGTTCCAGATGTTTTACATATTGATTATGAAGGGACAACATACTTGGTGTTATGTGTCCTCAGATTCACCTAAATGCTTTTTATGCAAATCGGAAGGACACCTAACAAAACAATGCCCAAATTCAGTGGCAGAAACCCACACCGACCAAAACCCTAACACTATATTCCACCCCTCTTCCTCCCCTGAACTCATCAGTGGGAGAAGAAAACAAGATAAAATATCAATTCTGTTCCCTCTTCATCAGAAACTCCTGCTAATACTGCATCAGATAACGGCCGTAAAACAATGCAAGACAAATTTAGTGTCACATACCCCGAGTTGTCATCTGAAAATCCCATGGATTGCACGTCCTCTTGACATCATTTTCCCAGACACCAAAAATCTGCAACACAAGGATAAAAAATACCAATGTGTCTATCAGTAGTGACACAACGCCCATAAATGACGAAGATAGTGAACAATACTGTCCAAACCCTGAAAATCACCCTCATGAAAAGCCTGTAAAAACCAACCATTATGCTAAGAAACCAAAAACAGACGATCAAAATACCAAATTGAGTTCTAAGCTGACACCTATAAAAAAGTAATGGAAAACGATCCGGATGCCTTTCCCCTAAGCTACTTAAAAGTTCTCAGTTTATTTGAAAACATTTTGGGTGTAAATGACATTACAATAATTGCTGTCAGCTATACCGATAACCTACAATGTTTAGCCTAGACACTGCACCTATTTTATACAGACAAAGCAATTAAAACCAGAAGCACCCGTATCATTAAGAAACTACTGAATTTCACTAGGCAAAACAAAGAAATGACAAAGGACAGCTCTACGCAAAATAACCTAGAAAACTAATTTTTCCCCTCAGTCGTCAAAGTACATACCATTCAGCATTCACAACGTGAAGTTAAACTAATACAATGGAATATCAGCGCATTCCGGCCACAATTTGAATACTTAAAACTTCTGATTAATAAACAACAACCTGAACTATTATGCCTACAGGAAACTAATTTTCGAGAAAATTCCGTCTATGAACTAAAACAGTTCAAAGTATATCACAAAAATAGAATCAATGCCAGTGTAACCAGGAAATGAAACATTTTGGTACAATATTATGTTCTAATTCCAATGTTAGATGTACAGAAGATTGTAAAGTCGCGATATGCCTTTAAGTTAAAGCGACTATAAAAAATCTGTGCTGCACTCACATGACTTTCTTGTACTAACCATTCTTACAAACTCCTATTCCTTTATCTTCTTCGTGTTAATTAAACATTTGCAGAAAGGACCGTATTGTTTATTTTCTTGTAGGTGCAAGGGGAATATGGGAATACAGTAGGCGTTGTGTAACAGTCAGATTTTTTGAAGTCTTGAGATTCCGTTCTCTTTGCACGGCTAAGATATAAAAAATGAATCACGATCTTCCATTTGACGGAAGCTTGTCTTCCAAAACGCATACAAATAGCGAGGAATATCTTCGAATTGGTTCACTCTACAAAAAATAATTTGAACATAAATTATGTGTGTCAGCAAGATCTACATTTTTCTATAGTAAGATTTCGTCTATTTCTTACGGTTCACCAGTTATGCAAAAGTCATCCAGAGTAAGCAGGATTATATAGGCTATATCCAGAAAATTCAAAATACACATTTCGTTCGCCATAAAAATATCTTCAGCATATGGCATTCTAATAAAAATCGTTAGAGCCACTTTCGAGAAAATCAAAATGTTCAAAAAATTTGCCATGTCAAGGGTATTTAGGGTGGAGGAATTTTCTTCAAAATCTTCGTGTCGCATCCTTAGAAGATGTTAACCTTAAATACAAAATTTGTTTTAACCGACTATTCGTTTTTGAGTCATTCTGTTCAGATAGACACACACATACGCACGCACACACATGAACATTTTTCTAAAAATGTTTTTCTTTGGATTCAGGGGGCCTTAAAACATTCATTTCCGGTGAAATCTCGCCATGAATTCGTGGGTGGAATACAATACTTCTTCCTCTGAACTTAGTAGAGAAAGTAAAAGTCACAAAAATATGAACGTTTGTTTCAGTAGTTGTAGTAATGAACACCAGGTGGGAGCAGTAACCATGCACACTATCGTAAATTTGAACAATTTTGCGGAAGAAAGTACTTATTTTGCAAGTGGGCACCAAGCTGGGCGTGGCAGGTATTTAAATTGGTATATGCAATGTTTTTTTTTTTTTTTTTTTTTTTTTTTCTTCTTCAAAACATCAAACCCCTCAAAATGGACTGGAGCACCATAAAACACATTAAATGCTTGACTAACATTATAAAGGGTTAAATTTTGCAGAAGTCACAAAATTGAAAATACTGGCCATTTTGGCCCAAGTGCAAGCTGAAACGTTTCCCTAATTCAAAGTATAAGAGGTAACATACCAGTAGAACACCTCTAAAATGCAACACAAATGAACCACATTAAAATGGCCGTCCTAACAGACGCTAAGCTAAAGAGAGGTAATTATTTTATCATGCTTCTAATACACTAAAAATGATAGTGTATTTACTTTTTAAGCATATCCTCCACTTAATGAAGTATCAAGTATACGAACTTTGTAAGTAGAAGTATTTAATTTTTTAAATTTGGGTAAAAACTAGAATTAGCTAATACAGCCGTCGCAAAATTTAATGGCGGGTGCATCAACACAAAATCTTGTCACATAGTCTTGCCACGCCTTGGAGTATTGTGTTCTTAAAACACCCTGTGAAATCAGGCTGTGCAGCCGGTGATATAAACATCATTTGGCCCACATAATGTATTTGTGCAATAGGAAAAAGAATAGCAATACTCCGCTATCGGTCGCCTTTAAATTTTAGGGCTACCATCATTATTTGGACTATCAACATTTTTCTCAGCTTCAGCATACTTAAGAATCGGCGTACGAACTTCATAATTTCCTTTTAAAGTTGTTTTAGATACACTGCATGTTTTAAATGTCACTAAGTATTCTGTATCCCAATGAGAAATATGTTCTAAAAATCAGAAACAAAATTAGAACTCATAAAAATGACCGTTTGCAATGAATCAGCTGCATGTGCTGCTTTCAGTCACCATCAATTTAAGGTTTAACAATTGCAACCACTAGACATAGATGAAACAAGTTTTGATGTTAGAACCTACGATATCATGCAGAACCTACATATAAATGTGAGAAAGATTGAGGTACTATCTCCTGTGAGACCTGCAAGAAGGGTCACCTAATCCTCAGGCGTTCCTAAGTAGATGATATGAGAATAAAATTTGTCAAGAGAATATTCCTATAATTTTTCAGTAGTTTAGAATTAGAGGACATTATAGATTTATCTTAATAATAATAATAATAATAATAATAATAATAATAATAATAATAATAATAATAATAATAATAATAATAATAATGATAATGATAATGATAATGATAATGATAATGATAATGATAATGATATGATGATAATGATAATGATAATGATAATGATAATGATAATGATAATGATAATGATAATGATGATAATAATAATAATAATAATAATAATAATAATAATAATAATAATAATAATAATAATAACAATAACAACAATAACAAGAAGAAGAAGAATTGTAACCAGGCCATAATCTGCCCAAAACTAGTGTACGTTTCCGGGTATTTTCCCTTAGTAACCAAGGAATATAATAGGGAATTAGGTTCATAAATGGTCATTTTTCTGCGCCTAATTTATCGGGATGATCACAGTGGGACCCAAAGTGAACGTAGGATTAAGGATCACTCCACTATCAACAGACTTCTCGTAAGCAATGGTGTCAATGCGCCTGCTGCTACCACTATTAGACAACCTGTACACTTCCTCGTGCACCTCGACAACTTCCTTCATGCTTGTTACAATCAAGCTTCGGATCTTATAACTGCTGTTTCACAGCACCCAGAACATCTGTACAACAGCAACTTGTTATTGGACCTTCCTGGTAAGGAATGCACAGCAATAACTACAGCAGTTATCTTGATGGCATCTGATGATTTGGAGTAGAAAAGTCCGCCATTATCACGGATATATTTATTGGGAGGTGTGTAGTCACTGACCAGTTTAACTCTTCCTTTTATCCGTTAACTCGCTCCAAAGACAAAATTCTCTCTCTCAAATGCATTCTAACTTTCTTTGCATCTGGGAGAAGACTTGCAAAGTCTCTGATGTCATTCTGAGCGATGTTAAGCTGTTGTAAACAGCTTTGAGTTTCCTGATCAAAATCTCTTATGGAGTTAATAACTGGGTCATTAAGTACTTTAAAGCTTAACAGATGTTGATATGCTGTCATCAAACTTCTCATGAGGCACAGAATAGACCAAGTTATTCCTTTCGGCATCATCATGTGATCTGGAACTTTGTAATCGTAGAATACTTTTCCAAAGTACATTTTAAGATTTTATAAGCATTCATTAAACATATTCGTGTTCATTGCTGAGTAAGAGCACATTTCTAGTCTTTTAAAAAAGCGGTGAAATTTCCAAAAGTTCAGCAAGCAGCCTTACGTAAATTATTTGATGTGTGATCACCGTCGAGTACTATTTCATCTTTTAAATTGCTGTCAAGGAAAAGTATTTTTTCTTCAAGATTTTGACAGTGAATTTCGTTATCTTCATTCTTTATATATAAACAAACGGATTTTAACATATTGATGGTGAGGCCAATTTCTTGAAAATACTGAGACTAGGTCTGTCGCTTTGAAACGTCCAGGTAAAATTCCAGACTTTGGCATCCTGGTAGCTATCTTCGCAATGACTTCTAAAGCCGCATCATTTTTATCGCTCTCATCAATAAGTGATCAGGACGGCTAGCCGGGTCAATCAATATATTTCTCAATGTGTTATTTATTTCTTCTTTGGAGATTATTGTATAAAAGGTATTGCTCACTTCGGCCAAATAAGTATTAATGATTTTCTGAGGATATTCTTGGCAAACCTGATCATTTGGAGCAGAAAACATATTTGTAAAATAATTATGCAATATGTATATTCATTTTTAGGTTATATTATTTTCATTAAAACTTTCAAATTTTTTCGTCTTTGTTTAAAGTAGTAGAATTGCATTATTTGATCGTTATATTTTGATTTCTTATCTTTCTCCTTTGGTCTCCCTTTTAGGATTAGTTGAAGTTTTATATGAAGGTTGCGTACAAAAGTTTAGTTTTTTCTGGCCTCACAGTACTTTCCCGCGGGATGTTTTGGACCTGGTAGCGTGTGAATAGCATCCGAAAGAATTCAAAGCTCTTGAACTCTGTTCTGTGATAGTTGTCATTATCCAACTGAAGTGAAAATTATTCTTTCCATGTTCATAATTTGTTATAATCGTTATGTTTATGATTTGTCTGAGTTTGAGACAATGTTAGACTCTTCTTCTGTTACATTTTGGTTGCAGTTTGTATGTCAATTTAGGATGAATATTATGTTAATCTGTATGAGCTCTACTTCTGTGTATGTTGACTTCTCGAAAATGTTGACCACAGTATGAATATGAAGCTTTGTTTTCCAAAAAACTGAATTATTTTGCTTTTTGCGGTGTTTTGCCACTCAAGGTATCAACAACATTAGTATTTGTGACTGTAACAAGATGTTTTAAAAAGTTATATTGATTACCGAAGCACCATAAACAGAGGATGAAAAAACATCAGACATTGCAGATTATTAAACTGGTTGTCTTAAGGGGATGGAATGTGTCTATTCATACTATAGAAGACCAATTCTAAGAGTTTGCGACTCCGAGTGGTATGGGTATTGGTACTTCTTCTAGTACATTATATTCCACATAACTTACATTTAATAGCACCTGGCTGTCTTTCCGATGAAGCAGAAGGTAATTTAGTGGAGGTGGAACACATCAAATAATTATAAATGTATATAGATGATATAATTTATAATAAAGTTTAAACCACATAAAACTAGTTGTCCAGTTACAGTTGCCAAAAATATCTGTATTACAAAAATATAATCCCGTTGTATAAATTCCAGTAAATCGTAATTAATCCTGTTCAATATAAAATATCTTTTTACTAACATTCATAATTTTATAATTTCCAAGCACCATTTAATCATTTCTATGTTCATGGCCTCTGTGGACGTTTAGCAAAGAAAAAGTCATAATTGTGTCAAATACAAAACGCGATTGATGAGTGACTGAGGAAGAAGGAAAGATGACCTGTCGTCAAAATTCAAAGATCAGAGTTGCTTGGCATCACTATAAAACTTGACTAACAGGTCTCTGAGGTATGTCATACAGCTTTTTATTCCGTCTGTGAATCTTTCGCCTCCCCCTTTCCTCTTCCTATCCTTTCTGCCATTCTTTTGTTTTCTCTTTCATTCCTTTTTGGCAAGGACGGAATTTCTCCTGTCTGGCAGACTGTGATGAAATGGAACTAATCGCAGCGGAAAAGTAAACTAAGTCTCCCTTTCCCGTTGCCTTCCCTTTTATGCTACGTTAATTATTTTTTATTTAGTGCCTGTAGGTCACAGTATTCCTTTTGCTGGGCTTCTGCATCACGCAATTACCTAAGGGTTGATCTGTCTGTTACTTAGGTACACATATAATTAGAACCGAGAAGCAGACTTCATTGCTTGGAAAATCCTATCAGATGTTTTATTTTCATGCTTAAAACAATTCTATGCGCTGATCATCGCATTATTTTTTAAGAAACGCAAAATAGGCGACAAAGAATTGTCAATAACCTGACAGATATCATGGGGAGATGTAGTTTAAAGATTTCAGAGCCAAGACAAAATCAATAGCGTTCAGGACTACAAAATGATGCAAGACAGTTACAAATGTAGAAATACTACTATAGAAGATCTCTAGTTTTAATCGCCTACGTGAAATTAAGACCTGAATACAAGAAAAAAAATTAATGGAACAATAAGGGTAACATCAAAGAACACGACGTAATAGTAACAGAAACAGTAAAGCAGTTGCTGAACTTATCTTTTATACCAACAAAGGCATGGAGAAATTCATGAAGAGTGAAATAAATGTGACTTAAGTCAAAAGAATAATCAGCTACTGCAGAAGTAACTGGTATCAACACATTAAGGATGAAAGGGGAACGTATACCAAGTATGTTATTCACCTATATAACCAGAGGTCAACGAGAGGTTCTCTGAGGGAAAAGGAGGACGAAGAAAAAGAAGAATAAAATATAATAATCATCTCTAGCAAAGGTCATAAGTCTTCAGCCAAAACAGTCATTTGCAAAGAACGTCATTGTCGTTTACTTTTCTTATTTCGATGAATTCGATCAATCATTTTTAAATATAAGCCTTATATGAATATGCACATTGACAGAAATGACTTCATTTACTGCATCGCAAGAAAAATGCAACATATTTATAATACCTAAAGCTCCACTTCTAACACTTATATTGCTTTCCGTAATCTCATCATAGAATTTTACTTGTTTCCAAAACGCATCCAGTCACTTACATTACCAAAAGCACGTTTCCATTAATTTCATACTTCGCAAACCTCTTTATAATGCATAACACTCAACAGTATCCATTTAGGAAAATAATTTTACCTAGCACCACAGATTATCTGTCCGGAAACATTAGCATTGAACGATGTACAATTATAACAATAAATGACGCTCAACTTTTTTTCTCTCTATAATTAACACAGTGAAATACTGTACACATAAAAAGCGACCAGTGGACCTTGATTTAAGCTATTTTTACTTTCTGTACTATTTAATTATAGCAGAGCAAGTATTTATTCCACCCCAGAATTGGATACCGAGATTTCACCGGAAATACCTGCATATATCGAAGACCCATGAACCCAAAAGCAATTTTAGAATATTTAGAATGTGTGTGTGCGTGTGCGTTTTGTGTGTTTGTGATGAGAAAATCTACAAAATGAAAAGTGGGATGAATGCACCAACTTAATGTTTATTTTAAATTAAAATCTCCTAACCCAAAACTACCATTTTCATGGAAAAAAGCTTAGAAAATTTCAATTTTCGTACCCAAATGATTTTGATTAAAATCACAAATGCTAATGATATTAACAAGAAAAAATGTATAACTTGAATTTTATGGAAATACTTAGTTTCTGAAGTCCTCTTTATTCGGAAGGAATTTCGTATAATCTTTGCGTATACCATAAGCGACGATAAATTATTACGTAAACGTACTACAAAGATAATATTGACTGGCCTGCTAATTCCTCAGCGGTGGGTTTTCAAATCCGGTCCATACCGATGGCTTTTAAGTGTGCTTATAAGTGACAGCCCCATGTCAGTAGATTTCCAAACAGGTAAAAGCGCTCCTGCTGGACGAAATTCCGGCACGCCGGGGTAAATATGTTCCTGACAATTGACAGCTTCGATAACAAAGTAAATATTTTTTTAATGCACAATAACATGTTTGTGGCATAAATCACTTATAAAACATCCGTTATTAATGGTTCGGATTAATCGACATTTGTTATGCCTTTAAGTCCTGTCGATTTTTCACTTTTTTCGCGATGTCATGGAAGAAGCAGGTATGTTATTTTAAGGCCAGCATATAGCGTTGAGAGTTTAAATATCTGGCTATTGCCATTGCGAAACGTATAATGTGGATTTGTGCAAATGTCTATCCCTTTCGAATTAAGTGGATAAAAAAATAGCATTTGAAAGAATAGTTTGTCGTACTAATATAGAGGGCAGAGAAAGTCGTATGCAAGTAACAGAAGATTTCTTTTTCTTTCTTTTTGATAGTTTCACTTTTGTAACACCCCTTTAAGTTCTATGGCTATCGGGAGTTTGACCAGATGGTATTTTTAGTTAATTTACTACATGGTTTAAATGTTGATTTTACTTATTTTCGCTATGCAACGCATTCATACACTCCCACATTCTTAATTTGGAAAATAGGAAACGATTCTAAGTAGAAGAAATTTCCCCCACCCCAGCCGGAAAATATACCTGAGTGTATAGTCACTTTGCTTATCTACTGTATTCTGTATATTTTACTGTAGCGTAAGAATTTGAATTTAGTGCTTTACCTACAAACTTTCTGACTTACCAGTCGATACTTTGTCCACTGCAGATACCAAAATTTGTAGGCTTTCTACAGTTTCTTACAAGCAACAGGATTATGAAGATTATAAAACGGACAAGAATTGAACCTTACGCTTTTGAATACGTTGAAAAAAGTGCAATGGAAATATCTAATATAGTCCAAAGAAACGTTCTGAAACACAGTCGCAGTAGAATCTTATGCTGTTCAGCATTTATCTAGGACCTGCGATATAATAACACATCTCTTGTGTTTAAGTGTTATTAAGTTATCTGAGTTTATTCAAACTAAGTGACCATTATTTTAGACACCAATAGTTTTACTTCTGCGAAGTTGTAGCATTAAAATTATAACAATTCTTTCCCAGGCGAAAGAAAATGAGGTGTTGGAATATTGAAAGAATCTATGTTAACAATCTGGCTAAAGTATAAAATTATATTGTAGTAAATTTTTACCTGATGTTACAGATAGTGATAATATAAATTTAATACAGACTTTGGTTGTGCGCTACCTACTTTGAGAAACTATATCATACTGTAATACAACGATCACAATGAAAACTGGGAAGTATATTTTTCATAAAGATAGAAATTTTTCTTCTGTTACATTTAATGGATTTTTCTTTGCAAAAGTCACACACTTTAGATGTAATGATGTTCCAAAAAATCTAATATGTTACATTCATATGGTCTTCTGCACTCACCCTTATCAACTATACTTACATAATCTTGTTCTTGTATCTGTTTGTTAATAGAAACAAACCTTTATTATACATTCTTTGTAGGTATAAGAAGATACTGTACGTTAAATCGATAGTCTTTTAATTTGTATGTGATGGCTTTTAAATTACATGCTCTTTGTTTGATCACGAGAGAAAAACGTTTCGATGTGTTACACTCATATAATTTTCTCTGCTGATTCTTCAACAAAATATTCTTATAAGAGCTCTTTTATCCACATAAATGAGATAAACGTTTTCAGAAATGCTTTTATTATAAATTTTCTTGTAAGTTACAATGATAATAGGGGAATAGCTTTTAATAGCTGGTTGCTATGTGATGGCTTGAAATTCCCTTTTCTTTAGACGATCAAGGGAACAGAATATAAACAATCATTCCTCATTTGAGAAAAGCATAAGTAGTGGAAAATTGAAACTAATAACAAGGAATATCTCGGAAATGGTTAACTCTATAAAAATGCATTTGACTTAAACTGTATGCTTTTGCAAGATACACATTTTTTGTGCAGTAAGATCTTTTCTATGCCTTGCAGTTTACCAATTATGCAAGTCATTCAGAATGAAGAGTACCTCAGGGACTATTCTCAGAAAATTAAATATATACATCTCATTTGTTATGAAAATATCTTAGTTTGGAGTAGAAGGATTTCCTTGAAAATCGTATGGCTACATCCCTAAAAGATGTAGGACTTAAATACCAAGCTTTTGGGTTATTCTGTTCACAGATACACTCGAGACCATTTTCTAAGAATTCTTTTATGGGGTTCAGAGGGCCTTAGAACGTGTATTTCTGGTGAAATCTCGTAATCGAATTTTTAATGGAATACAAACTTCCTCTACGCACCATAGATAAGTAATGGAGAAAGTAAACACATGCATTTATAATGTTAGGTTCGGCTAAAACGTACTCTTTTCCAGAAAAACGTACACTGTAATATTTTGGATTGAAGCACCTTCGGTTTCAACTAGCAATCGAGGTTCTTATATGTATTAAGCCTTTCCACTTATAGATGTAGATGCAAAAATGCACAATTCTACAAAATATATTTTCATGTTGATTTTTATTTTCGGTAGCCTTAATTTGTTTTAGCAAATTCGTATACAGAATGTCACAGAGTATGCAAGCAAACCAGGGACACAGAAATCTGAAATAATGGACAGAAGGGGTCCCCTAGGTCCAGTGTATGAGATCATCCTCTTATGATGTAAAGAAGCGAGTGGCGAATGAAGCTCTCTGTGAACAGTAAGCCCCTAACCATGGGTCTCAAGACAGCTAGATGGCATGTATGGCTGTGGTAGGCTTACAGTTGGGCTTACAGTTCTACACGCCTGATTAAGGTCGTCAATCATGTTTGTATTCAGTACCTGAATGAAATAACATACAAAATATAGTGATATCCAAAGGTTTGTAAAATTTAGGCTCTCATATTTTATGGAATACTGGCTAAAAATTCAGAAATAACTACATCGAGGGAGTTGAAGCAATAGCAGCATAATCCTCTTTTGCGTTTAAAGATAGCGGTTAGTATACGAACATTTTAATGATTCTTCAGAAAAGCTGCAAAACAGCTGTAGGATAACACTGAAGCAAAATTGATATTACACAGTAATTAAAAACCAAACAAAAGACTTCAACTAGTCCAGTAGCTTAAATAAAATCCAAAACTCGAAGTTTTTGTGCTTATTTTCCTTTATGTTGAAAAATAAAAATGATATAATTACCTTTATTAAGAGAGAAACCATTGGATACCAGCATTTGCACCGTATAATGATAGAGATATTATTTTTATTTTCTGCAAAGAGCGGTTAAAATATTTGCGTTTCAGTTCACGCGTTTTATCTATGGTTTGTGGTACATAAAGCCTATAAGTCTGAGTACCCATTGCTTTGTTTTACCTTAGTTTAAGAGTAGTAGTTCCCAAATAGAGGGGCGTTATCCGTTGGTGACCGCGATGGCTACATAAGAGAAGCACATAAACATAAAAAATAACATAAGTGCCTTATTTGATAAATAACGCGTCAAAAGGAATTTATTATA
The DNA here is from genome assembly GCA_030765045.1 of Tenodera sinensis. Taxonomy (NCBI): domain Eukaryota; kingdom Metazoa; phylum Arthropoda; class Insecta; order Mantodea; family Mantidae; genus Tenodera; species Tenodera sinensis. The sequence goes on along the minus strand of CM060970.1, from coordinate 61,245,983 downwards.
ACGAAAAGACCCAATAAGTAAGTGTTAATTGTCTGTGTTAAATATCTCAATGTGGATATAATACTTAATCTTGGTGATGTGAACATTGTTTTCACAGTTATTGAAGATACTTGAGAGCTTCTGGAATACGGCCAATAACCAGGGAAATAATGTTATTCAGAAACTGCCACAGAACTGCTTAAAGGTAAGCACATAAATAGCTGTTAAGAATCAAAATAATGACATAGTTTAAAAACATTGAGGTGTATGAATATGAATGCATTTTTTAACAAATTAACAGTGAATTAAAACATAGTCTAGATCTTAAGATTTGAAGCAAAAACTTAATATAGTAGCTTGCTAATATGTGACTTAAGGGAACATTAAAAAACTAAGGGATAATTATCTGTTATATATCTCAATTAGAAATTCAAATTCAGAAATACATTGTGGTTGTTATTAGAATTAGTTGTATGATCACTGCAGCTATATGCATTTACTGGCACGAAAGAATCAAAACACTGGCCTGTTTCTCGCCATACTAAATCAATGGTTTCTTATGGTAGACACAAAATTGACATAAAATTTAATGGTTACTCTCTTTCCTATTGTGCAAATAAACTTTGTGGGGACAAATAATATTTATATCACCGGCTTTACAGCGAGATTTCACAGCGTGTTTAACTGTACAACACCGCAAGTCATGGGAAGACTCTGGTTGGACTTTGTGCTGACCAGCTCCTTCTGCCACCCAACATTAAATGTTGTGTCAGCCATAGTTATCCAATTTATTATGCTATGCGCAATTTGCTTATGAGTACACTTAAAGCATCTAAAATATGCATGTATTTACGCTTTAAAAAGTATTCTTTATATTTCTAAAATGTGTATTTAACATGCACTAAAAGTCTTAACCTTAAGTTTATACTTTCTAGTATTTAGAATGTGTATTCTTCCCTGTACCTTATAGATTCTTAATAATTCGATTTAATATACAATGATCATTTTCTCCAACGGCAAGGTGTAACTTCATGAAGTTTATCGGTTAACACAAGTTTCCTACTGAGAAGGACCTTTCTACGTCTACACATATTATTGAGAAGTACTAGAAAACAATTATTACTTTTGGGGAAATTTCTTTAGAAAACATTGTGTTTTTACCTTGAAGGTAAAATTTCTCACAATTTCTCTTTCAAACACCTCACAGGAATTTACAAATTAATTTTCCTCTCAAGCTTACTTTAAACCCCATTGAAAAATGGTATGGGTGTCAACATACTTATCACTAATATGTTTAAATGTCAATTTTTAAATTCTTCTTCTTCAAACCTCTTTACTGTCATACTTGGGTGCAGCTCTTTCTGTCCACTGCTCTCTATTCATGCATATTCATTTAATGTCAACTATTGTTTTCCCTTGTATTTGTACTATTCTTTCTATTGCGTTCTTCCATTTATTTCTTGGTTTTCCTCTACTTGTTTTTCTCCTCTAATTTAATTTTAAAATTAAAAATTTAAAAATATCTGTATTAGAATTGACTGATGCATGGATATATTGTGCCATATGCAACAACTTGGAAAATATGCAGTTATATGCAGTATAAAAGTTTACAGATCTGTATTAGAATTGGCTGATGCATGGATATATTGTGCCATATGCAACAACTTGGAAAATATGCAGTTATATGCAGTATAAAAGTTTACAGATCTGTATTAGAATTGGCTGATGCATGGATATATTGTGCTATATGCAACAACTTGGAAAATATGCAGTTATATGCAGTATAAAAGTTTACAGATCTGTATTAGAATTGGCTGATGCATGGATATATTGTGCCATATGCAACAACTTGGAAAATATGCAGTTATATGCAGTATAAATGTTTACAGATAAGTATAGAAGAGCATAGAATATATTGGAGAAGTTAATTCCACACCGAGGAGCTCTGTTTCCCAGCTAAGGAATGTGTCCGGGTTCAAAGGTACCCATTGGGTGTACAATTTAAGTTCCGGCCATGGAACCGCTGCCCAACAACACACAGAGGGTGAGAAGCTGCGAAGGCAGCGTTCCCAGCTTCGTGAGCCAACTTTGAGGCTGCCTATGCGCGATCCCAGCCAAATAACATCCCCGTATCGTTTGGTTCCTCGCCCACCTCTGCCGTAAGTAAGCGTCCGGTTGGCGGGTCCAGGGCCTTCGGGGACCATAGCGCCACGGGAGGAATTCCATGACGCAAATAAAAACTAACTTAATATGCATTTGTAGCCACATCGAAGTCTGCTTATCAGTTCTGACGAAGCCCCGAATTTTTGAAAACATTGCAGAAGTGACTTGTTACAATGAAAAATGGATTCACTGAAAATGACGCTTCACAAAATTATGCTTTATTAGTTTCTCTACTATGTATAGTAAGTAGGGGAAGCATTGTATTCGACCCAAAGTCTTGACTCCTTCTGAGTTTAAAAAAAAATATATATTTTTTTTTATGTGTGTGTGTGTGTGTGTCTGTGTGTGTGTGTGTGTCCCTGTGTGTGTGTATATGCCCCTGAACTGAGTGACTCAATAACGAAAAGTCGGTTAAAAACCAAAATTGGTATTTAAATTTAATATCTTTCAAGGATGCGAGACGAAGATTTTGAAGAAAATTCCTCCACCCTAAACTACCCTTTACATGGAAAATTATTCGGAAATTTTGATTATCTCAAAAATGGATCTAACGATTTTGATTAAAAAGCCAGATGTTAAATATATTTTATGGCAAATGAAACGTATATTTTGAATTTTCTTGCTCTAGTCTTTATAACCTGTTTACTCTTGATAACTTGCACAACTGGTAAACCGTAAGAAATAGACCAAAAATGTATATCTCGTTAAAACACACAAGTTACGTCCAAATGCATTTTTTGTGGCGTGAACAATTTCCGAGATATTCCTTGTTATTCGTGTGAGTTTTGCAATACTTAAACTTTTCTCCAACTTTGAAAATGCTTCTATACAGAGACGTGTATATTGGATTTCTGATGTTTTACAGTTCGTAAATCCTTATATATCCAACTTTCTAAAAGAAACCTGGAAAATCCTGTATATTTCATTCACATATTGGTTTCATTCACACTTCCTCTCGTGGTAACAATGGGGAATATACTGTTAGCTCGCTCACTAACCGGAATAGAATATAACTGTAAGAAACCTAACATCTATGAAAGAGACTGAGCTTTCAGAAGCCTTAAAAATATTGTGCTATATCTTGGTTTAACCAATATAGCCCTAATAAAACACCAAAGTACGTATTTTCACTAGTTTACGTTTCCATACACTAAAATATTTTGATAAAGTTCATTCACTGATGTCCGCACGTGTAGCTTAGGACACTTTTCCCCTCATCTAATCAAAATCGACCTAAAACATTTTCCTCTTCTTCTTTTTTTCATTCTCAATCTCCTTTACCCTCCCGTGCTATTGTTTATTATTTTTAAATGCTCCTTCTCCCACCGTTCGGTTTCTTTGTGACGTTAGAGCCCGACGGAAGAAACACACACACACACAGTCGGCCATCTTGCAATTACTCCTCATATGGCGGTTCACAGAAAGGGAAAGAGAGATTAAGAACAGGTGAGGAGAGGTGAGAGGAGAGGATGACAGAATGAGGAGAACTTCTGAAACCTTGACTGACAACTTACACTTTTCACCAGCCGTAACAAATCAAATACCAAACTCATTAAACCTAAGTTGAATTATAGTTCTTAGACTCGACGCACAAAAACCTAAATTACTACATTATGCATAACATCGTCAGGCTTAATATTTACACAATTCTTTGATTATCATCGCGGACTAAATCAGAAAAGCTACTGTTTATACAACGAAATCATCAAAACGTTGGCTTCACATTCGACGAGGAGCTTTAATTTAAACATGAGAACCTCATAGAGGTCATTAATCAAGAGTTGTCTTTGTAAACTTAAATATGTGAAAATAATTGAGTAAATAAGGTAATTCATTTCTTTATAATCGACTTGACATTTTGTTTTTTAGCTTTTAAAATCATAATGCAAGCCGCCTTTAAACTCAGAATAAAAAATGAAATTGTTGACGAAGTTCAGAGTAATGAAAACTTTGAACATGAAATATGCACATATTGCTCATTTTTTGCAGTTCGTATCAATGGCCAGAATAAAAAGCTGGCCAGCATCGTGACTTCCATTTATGGGTCCAGATTTGAATCCGCTTTTGATTAAGGTGATTTTCAAGTTCAATATTGCCCGTTTGTGCCAGTTGTATCTAGGCTTAGGACTTGTCACATCACACACGTATTACTCACCCTCTTTTCCGCACGTCGCTGTAACGGCACCTTACAGCTGGTCCAACTTGGAAAAGCCGAATATAGTGCCTCCATTCCGGGGGGAATACCTAAAGGTTCTCAGGAGACAGTGGATAAAGAAGTTTAACATTTAGTAGGTCATACCAAATATTAATTCAAGGGTTTAAAAAGAAAAATCCTCATTCTAAAATAGAACTATTTTATTGCGCCAAAAACGCAACCCCTGAAAACATACTTATTTACGAGATTATTTAAGTATAAACACGTATTATTCACAAATATCAGTAGTTAAATTTCAGAAAAATACCCCCGTGGCCCAACAACCCATCAGGGGCCAAGGCCTACACCCAAACGCTGCGTCCCCCAGTTCTGCCCAACACAGACGACATGAGTGGGGTGCAGTACTGGAGGTGGGACGAAGTCAACGCTCCGGTCCCTCCCAGTCGGTTAAGCGGTTACTCTTCAATCAAGTAGCTTCTCATTTGGCCTCTCAGAGACCTAACAAGGCTGAGTGCACCCCGGACCAGCTCTTCCAGTACGAGAAAATACCCACGCCTGTACGACAACCATACTTCAGAAATCTGCATATTTATATTTTTATTGCGATCTATTTTAAATGTATTAGTGCTGAAATAACTGTTCGTACCCATTAAGGACAACTAAAATCTTTAAGAAGCAAATAATAGTCTTTAAAAACTACAACCATGCGCTATAAGCGCTCTCATGTTACATGTCACCATAACTTTCTCATAATTTGTGTTTCTATGCCGCATGCTATTAAATTGTAGGTACAAGGGTATACAGAGTGAGCAATGCTGACTTATATGGTAGCTTTAAAATTCCATACCTTAAGAAATTCGATGTAACCTCGCCATATTTCACACCGTTATAAAGAAACCTGTATTATTTAACATCTGGTCAAAATATTGTGAGATTAGCTGCAGGATTGGCAAAATCATCGAGAGAACTTCCTAAAATTATCCAACCCTTATTTTCTATTATTTCATTTTTTTAAAAACTACACATAACCTTCATTTTCAGCTTCTTGTAAGAAAAAATTGTGTACCCCTTGGCCTATCAGGGGAAGTACTTGTGCACTTAATCTATACGACTTGGAAAAAACTATATGATGCCTGACAGCTTCACTTACTGATATTTTCAATCCTATGTACAAATTGCATCGTTTAAGCGATCTGGCAAAACTTGAACTCTTACCCCTCAAGTACAAGTGAAAATTATAAGCTACTTAGGACATTCAGAGCTCACTAAGATTAAAGTAGAAAAAATAAGAGCAAAAATGAAAGGGTGCAGCTATGATCGTTGTAAATGAGAATTTAATATTAACAGTTAGTAAGGGTAAAATTCTCAAATAACGATAACTAGCAGAGAGAAAACTTTTAGGAAGCTAAACACAATTGAACAATGAAGACAAAGGTAATGGAATAAATGGAAACCGTAATATAGCTAAGCGAAAGATAAACAGCAGAGAGTAGAACAACAATTAACAGAGAAAAGTGCAAACGAAGGAATGAGAGAGCTAAATAATTGAAGGGAAGAAAGCCAGTAATAAAGAGAGACTGGATTAAAAGGAGTTTAAACACCACACGTCAATAGTTATCAATTTCTGTAAAGTCTATAAGCATATACAGCAGAGAACAACCCATAGGACATAAGTACACAGACCCAGTCAAGAAGAGCACGAAATACATTAGAGTTTAGTACTCAATGTACTTTCAATTTCAATTACTTGTGACCTTCAAAAATCAATCCAACCTTATTTTCAACCTCTTACTTACATAATGCATCCGTGCAATGCTGAGTAAGAAGTTTGCTAACCCTGAAGCTATTCGTCATTAAAATAGGCATCGATTTTTGATACTTGAATTATCTATCCTTGGATCCCACAAAGGCTCGCCTATAAAGAGGGGGCTTAATGGGCTTTACTCGCGTAAGCAGAAACAGTGCTCCGAGTCAAGCTGGAGGGATAACGTGATAGCCAATATTTCATTGGGCTAAGGTCATAGAACAAATGCTTGCCCTTCCTGCCACTTCATACATCCGTGGCGACTGCCTGCTCCCAATGCCGAGCTGTATTACACGCTGCAGGCAGACCCCCTCCGAGCCGTGATTATTCCTCTGCTCTCTGGCACGCACGTAATTTGAAGAGTCTGATCTAGAAAATTTCTCTTTTACTTAAGTGTACTTAATATCGAATTAAGGATCTTTAGTGACTATTGGAACGAAAGTCAGCACTGTTGTTCTTATGAAGAAAACAAGTTATGTGGGTGATACTGAAATATCCATATCTACTGTCAGGAGACCATGAACTAGGTGCCGTGTAAGTTTGCAAGTTAATCTTTGCGGATATTCAAAACACATTTAAAAAATGATTTATTCATATTTAATTGAAACGTGTTAATATTCTATTACTACTGAGAAGACGAAATTCATTGCAGGGAAAAAGAGCTCCTAATTAAAACGCACAGTCTGCAGTTTCTTATACCTTTCCACAAACAACATTAGAAAAGGATCATGTGTGTATGCAGGGGTAGGCAAAGTAAAGATACATAGTTCAAAGATACATCAAACTTCCTTTCCTGATGTACCTCGCCTCAACACGGAAAAAGATTGCGGATTTACCCAAAAATGTCTCTCAACATTTTTAATGTCATATGTGTGAGTTAAGCGTTTTGAATAACAGATTTTGAATATTCCGTAAGATGACCTATGAATTCTTGAAATATGAATAACTTTGGAAAACATATAGAGAGGTGAAAATTCTTTCCTGAAACCTGTCTTCGTAAATGCTTTTCAGGATTGATGTAAAGTGAGTGAAAGAATGGCTTTTCATACGTCTATATTAGGGACACCTGATTTTTTCTAATTTAAGAATTTCGTCCCAAAATGGGAATGTCATGAAGGCACATAGTAGCAAACAAAGACTCTTAACAGAATTTAATTTGCTTAAAGTGAACAGAAGAATGACTTTTCACACTCTATATTGGGGACATCTGCATTTTTAATTTTATTTAAGAATTTGACCCAAAATGGGTTGGCGATAAAGACACAGAATAGCTGACAAAAATTCTTTACAGAAAAAATAAATTAAAACAGATTGATAAAGCAAAATATAAGCAGTGGATGATGTTTCTTTTCTGAAATAAGTTATAAACTGAATTGGGTTACCGATGTCACCTTATCCGGACTGATTCGGCAAATCACGGATTTCAGACAGACACGTGAAAATGGACCATGGTATTTTCATCTACTTAAACTCACACGACCTCAATTAATTGAATGTTTTAGTAGAATGCAATATTTCCCTGACTCTGGTAACCTGTATAGGAAGCCAAAAATATAGGTATTTACTGTTCCTTTCAAGTTATTCTCGCTTTCTTTCACACATATTTACTTTCTCTAGCACCTACACTCCATCAAAAATTCCATATAGAGATTTCACTGTAAATACGTGTCCATTTTAGAAAAAGGTCCGCGCGTGTGTTCCTCTGTGTGTATATGTGTACATGTTTGTATATCTGTCGTATTTAAGTTCTGCATTTCCATGGATGTTATATGGAAAAACTTTCCTTTGTTTTCTCAAAGATGGTTCTAATTTTTTTATTAAAATAGCATATTTCAATGGCTACTAAAATGTGTCTATTGAATTTTCTGGCAATGGTCTGTGAACGTGAATTTTATACAGTTTTGTATACTTGTAAACCATAAGAGATAAAACATAGTTCACTTAAACACAGGGCCTTTAAAACACATAGTTTCTTTCAAATAATATATTTGAAGCTATCAGTTATTTTCAAGATGTTCGTTGTCATTGGTTTTAATTTTTGAACATGTAGTATTTCCAAATGCTGTCAAGTTTATGGAGTTAGTATGTAATTGCAAAGCCATCACACAACGACAAGATTTTTAAAATTTGACTATCACTTGAAGCTTAGATGTACATAATGTAAATGTGTAGTGAAAAGCCATTAACCCCCACCCAAATATTTCACTCTTCATCTTGCCATTTCTCTATGAATGAATAAATGGACGTTCGTATAATATACAGAAATTGATTCCGAACAATCGCACGGGAGTAATAGACTGAATAATAGAGACAGATCATTACTAAATTTGGTTCACATTCTCCTACCATTTCAATCAGTAATTTTAATCATTAGCTTGGCATCAGGTCTAAGTCACATGAGCCCTTTTCTAATACATCTGGTCCCTGTTTTGATGCTTCATTCCGTGCCCCTTATAGTCTGTATTGTTGTCTGGAAATTTTGCAAAGGGGTTCTTATTCCTGCTCCATAAGGCATAATAGAAGAATTGGGAATTGCAGTGTACAATGCAACTGAATGGCGACTGTTTATCGATAGTTCAAAGCGGAGCTTAAAATAATGGAAATTTGTTTGGATCGGTTCCAATTGGGCATTCAGTTTCTCTTTGTGAAGAATATGGAGACATAAAAAGAGTTATTGAAATACTACGCACACAATTGGGACATATATACTAACCTTAAGGCGTACTTCTTGGGCAGCAGGGTGGATACACAAAATATCCCCTTTATCGTTGCATGTGGACGAGCAGGTGGAAAGTAATTGGCCTCCCCAATCTGTTCTCAAATAGCTGCTCTAAACGCCTTACTTGGGCCACTTGTTGATATAATAGCATATTGCCACCTTTGCACTTGAAAATGGGGCTCATGAAGCACCTGAGTTTTGAAAACTCAGAGAGGTTGTTTCAAGTATGTCCTTCCTGCGTTTCTTAGTCATATGAGAAAATAAAGGCTATTGTTTTAGATAGTCCGCAGATACGACAGCTGATCAGAGATCCCCGTTTCATTGAGACACTGACAGAATTGGAAAGAAATGCTTGGTTACAATTCAAGGCTGGTGTCTCGAACTGTCTTAGAAATACATAACCAGAAATTACATTGACATTATCCAGAAACTCTTGGACTTCACAAAATGCTTGGTTGCTACATTAACATGAGGGTCCATTTTCTGCACACCCATCTAGATACATTCCCCCAAAATCTAGTTACCACAATGATGAACAAGCTGAGAAGTTTTACCAACATGACCTTAAAACATATTTGAAGTCATGGAAGCTCGCTATCGGGATAGATGGGATCAACATATTCAAGCTGACTACTGCTGGAGAATTCTGAGGGATTGTCTACAGATCCAACACCCCAGGAAAAGCTATGAGAGTGCAAATTTTTGCCAGAAGTGTAATTTATGGACAAGATTTAAACTATAGAAGTAATATATACTTTCTGTGAACAAAATTTCTCTGTATAATGTAAATTTAGGCACACTTGTGTAACTTTATTTCTTTACTTTCCATTCTATGCATATAATTTGAATGATTTTGGAGGGTACACGGTATCACAAAAACCTGACTAATGGAGAAAAGCTAAGGTCATATTTGGATTCCCAACCCAAAAGTTAGTACAAAATTAGTCTCACGTCTAAGTCTACAAAAACTCTATTCCTCAGGGTTATCCGCTGTCAAAGAGAAAAAATTGAACCATGTGCTACAGTTCTAGCATCACTGCATTTACACGCTTTCTCATGTCACAGGTAATTTCTAAGAGAAGGACTTCCCACAATCCGCTAATTAAAGGGCCGGTGATTAAGGTGCTTCCTGTATAGTGCTTACGTTTTCGATGCAGAAGACAGAGTTTGCAACTTCTATTGTCTTTAAAGAGATGTTAAGGTGCATGTTGTCAATAAAAGCCAGCAATTTCCATGTTCCTCGATATGCCGTAATACTTGAACTACACTTGGAGTCATTTTGACCCATTTAAAATGACGAAAACTTACTAATACAGAAACGTCATGCCTTTGCTTAGAATTCAATGTTAACTGGTTACCTCTAACTCAAGAGAAAGAAAAACTCCATCCTGAATTTCTAATTATTAGAAAATGGTTCCCCTGTGTGTTGGAGAAAGAGAGCAGTATATCTCAAAATTAATTGTTCCTTTAAACATAAAAATATATTTTTTAAGTTCTGAAAAACACCTTTAACGATTTTGATCAAACTGGACACTTGGCATTTTGAGATGGATATTAAAAGGTATATCTTGTTTGGTTGAATCTTGTATACTCTAGGTAAATAGGAAACCATAAATGATCGACAAAACCTTACTGCAGAAACGGTATACATTTCAATAAAATAAACAATTTGTGGCTCATACTTTTTGGTAGCTTAGCCGTTTTCAAATGCATGTAATGAATGTGCTCAAAAGTTTCTAATTCTTTTCTTTTTTATGTTCTTTCCATTGCAAGTGGTTGTTACGAGAAACTCTTGAATGCTCTTTCCTAATGTTTTATGTACACAAATCAATGCTGGTTAATTTGAAATAATTTATAGTCAAAATATATCTTAAATGATGTAACATAACGTATATTGAAAACTCACTTCTATATGACGGCTGTATATGAATTTGCCATTGACAGAGAAGGAACACGTAAATACATCACATCTATTTTAGTTTTTCTCACTTCTACCTGGAAGTTCCGTTTGGTCATTTTTGCACATCAGTGTCTCCCCCACGAAAGAAGGAAATTGAACATTAGCAAAAGCTCTGTAACATCGTGCTTCCTAGCCAATCAGCAGTAGACTGCTCCAAATTATGATTATGTGAACTTGAATTTCATAACTCTTGAGTTCTAATTGCCTCAATTGTGGACACTTCTCCAGGATATGGAATAGAGAATCCAGGAAGAGACGTGAGGTAAGATATTTTACTATGTGTTGCCCGGTTCAGGCTGAGCCGCAATGTCTCACTCCTCTTCTTCTTTGTCAACTCTGCCCGACAACTGCCATCTACCGTCTTCGTTCGTGACGGATAGCATGCCTTAGTGTCTGGCAAGAAGAGTATTGCCAATATCTTCCGATATTGATTTTTTATTAAACTTATAAATTCAGCACAAATTTTATTTGCTGAGCAAGGTGATTTGAAGGAAAAGTTCACTGAGACGAACTAATTATTTACCATTTGAATACTCAGTACACAGGACACAATAAATGAATCGATTCAGGCCATTCTAAACATGTGCTTTCGAATGCTAACTGACATTCTTGGGTACTCATGCAACTGTAAAGAAACAGTACTACAAGTAAAGCAGAACCGTGTAGATATGTCGGTCAGCAAATATATGAAACATTAGAATTCATATGAAAACCGTACATTGTGATATCAAATCCACGGACTGTCCTGTAGTTTAAATACGAGGTGTGCTTTTAAAGTACCTTTTACATAGTTTACTGCCGCAGTACTGCAGTCGCGATTTTGAGAATGCTCGATCTCTTCCTCCATTAATTACTAAGCCAGACACAGCTGTGAGCAATTGTCATTTTGTGTTTTCCTAGTGTTAGAGTGTTTCGAAATGTTTAAAACGATCGAAAAAATCGTCAACTGTGAAGTCAAATAAGTGATCCCTTTCTTATTCTTTTATTTTTATATATCTTTTATTGGATGGGGAAAATTTGGCCATCCTCTCTGCAGTCTAGATTTGGCACCAAGCTATCTTCATCTGTTTCTTCATCTGAAGAAATTCCTTGGTGCAAAAGAAGCGCAGACTTGGCTTCCATCACCGGCGGCATCATTGTTTGAGGAAGGTATACAAAAACTGGTTTCCCGTTATGACAAGTACCTAAATAAAAGCAGTAACTAGTGTAGTATGGAGTATAAACTTATGAATGATTATAAAGTATTTGTAGAATAATATTCTGCTATTTTTTAAACAATTATGGACACTTACTTTAAAAACACGCCTCGTAATAGATTACCTACTTCTACTTCACGTGCAGATTAATATTTTTTTTATTTCTTAGTTATTAATGCCATATGTAATTTTAAATTATTAAATAAAGGCTAATTATAAGCAGTAGTTATAATATTAATTTATATTAATTTATATTAGTTTTGTTATAGTTTAATTTCACAAATTGAACTAAAAGTTCACTGGAGTAAAAGTTACCACAATGGGTTTACAGCTGTAAAATTAATATGACACTTATGGTGTGCTTATGGTCTTCAAAATTCCGTTCGCAAATTCAGTCTGAATAGGCGAAATAAAACAACACTTGCTAAGTAAATCTCGTATTGGGAGGAGAGAACTCCCCAGTTACATTTCACGCTTAGTAGATCAGGAGAGCAGTTTAACATCTAGGGTTGAATATATGTACATAGAAACCAGCGCGCGCGCACACACACACACGCGCGCGCGCGCACACATTGGGATTAAAGCACACAACACTCGGAGATCGTATAAGTAAAATTCATCATTATAAGCAGAACCATTCAGTGTTTATAAAAAGAGTATAGATAAAAAAGTAGCTATAAAAAGTATAAGATAAAAACCGCCTGGTCATCATCTCCCAGTAAGCAGATTTGGCACTATGTAACTGAAACTAATTCTATTCAAACATACATTCTGGTTACCTGAGAGAAAACTAAGCAATAGTTTGTTTCTCCACACTAAAGTTATGAACATGAAATTACATTGTTTTTGTTTTAACCTTATTTGGTAAGTAGCTGGAAGTGCTGCAAAAGTGCCCCGAGTTTTAACAATGCTTCGCGTCACACAGTCGTGGCGTTCATTAACTTCTACCACAGCGTCTGTATTTTCTTGTTCTGGCTCATTAGTTGCATTATAGCGTGTACTACCCTTACATTTTAATTGTTATGCTTTGATATTTTACGCAAATACCTTCATCCCATCATATTATCGCGGCTTCTCAAAGTCACGAGACGGGTAAAAAGTATACGATCTCTTGCTTCCTAATGTTCATAAATCCATGTCCGATGACGTTAATGAGACATTCGTAATAAAACAGGGGAGGCTGTAATGAGGTGGGAAATGGGAGGACCGGTCTAAGTAAATCTTTGCAGGTTTCATTAGCCGGCATCTCAGACACCGTGGCGAACTTTAAATCTGTGTACAAACATAACGCAGAGAAATGAACTGCTACCTGATGCCTTTGCAATTCGTTCCTTCCAGTAGCACAAAAGGAAAGCGAGGATGATGAGTTACTCCTAGGTGCCATTCATTTCTCAAGGGACCACTTCAACATTTCCAGCAAATACCTACATCTTTGAATTTAAGCAATTCAGAAGCAGGTGTCTTAAAAACAAGGTGCATTAAGTTCAAGCAAAACTTCGACAGAGCCATTTATTTTATGTGTATAAATAACTAACGCCCTTATTTAGTCAACATTTGTTCTTTATTTAATAAAAAAGTTTACACATAGAACTCGAAGTGCTAAATTTACTTTTTTCCCCTTTTACTTCATCAGAAATTCTCCTAGAAACTTAAAATATAGACTAACAGAAATTAAATACTAATGTAAGCAATATTCCAGATCATTCTGTTAATATCAGATTACATCAAACCGCACGACAAATAATTTATACTAATATAATATAATTTTATAATATAACAGCGGAAATTTATGGCAAACGATCCCTTCGCCGTTGTTTACGTCTTCCAATACTTCTATGGCCTAACGGTTTATAATTTAACATATGTTTAGGAAATTTATCTTCGTTCATTGTTGTCACATAATGAAACCAATAGTATTCATGTGCCTTTATCTTGTCATGTGATTTGAAAATCTTTAATTCGTTTCTGATAGCTTCACTCCTCTTTTGGTCTCAACGTTACTGCTACGATTCTTCCAAGAAACAACATTTTGGACTGTTTCTATTTTTCTCTCCTCCATTTTTGTTAAACACTATGTTTTTTATCCATAAATAAACATTGGTACTGCGATTGTTTTATAAAATTTAAATTTTGTTTCCCTAGTTGTTTTATTTCTTAAACATCTATTTATTGTACTACGGAAATGTTGAAATTTTTATATATATTTTTTCTATTTCATGTTACGCGTATATGTGTTCATACTTTCTAAATATTTAAAGCAGCTCACTTGTTCAGTTATTTCTGTTCCAATTACAATTGGTGTTCTCTTGTAATACGGTCCAAGAAAGCCATAGGTTTTGTTTTCTGACCTGATTTTTTTAAGTTGTATTCTTTTATTATTTTACAAATTTATGAGCTGCCTTTTGCATTTGATTTTTTTGAAGAGGTTATTATACTTGCATCTTTAAATAATATACAATTCATTTTCATTTCGCGTATCATAAAATGTTCACCTAAAACATTTTGCCATTTTTTCTGATGGCATCGTTCAAATACACACTAAAAAGTAATGGTGAAAGTGGGTAACCTTCTCTAACACCATTATCAATAATCATAAACATTTTTGCGATACCCTTTCCTTTATCTATACGTATTCTTGTATAAGATTTTAATTGTCTTTATTAGACTGCTGGGTGCCCTTTCTTATTATAATTTGTCACAATTTGCATTGTACCACTTTATCAAATGCTTTTTTATAGTCGACGAAGAGTATGTATGTTTCTAGATTAAGCTCTCTCCTTTTTGTCTATTAGCTGCTGGAGTGAAAGGATATAGAATATTGTTGACTGCCCTTTTCTTAATCTCGATGCATTTAGCTAATATTTTGGCATATATTTTAGTACATGTTGCCAATAAACTTATTCCTATACAATTATTTGGATTATGTCGATCACCTTTTTAAATATTGGTGTTATGGCAGCTTCACTCCATTCTTCAGTACGTGTCCATATTAGCAGCAAGCATTTCTAAAATGCAATAGCCTATTTAAAAGTGTTTGAGATGCATTTTTGATAAATTCCATATTTATCCAGCAGATTACCAGAGGACCGTGAGCCTGAAGAAGACCAAGATATTCTGAACAACATACTGAGTATTCTTTAAAATTTTCATTTAGTGGTAATTTATACAGAACTAGAATTTTCTCTACAAAGACCCGATTATTTAATAAATTAAATGATTAATAATGTTGAAGTTGTTAGCAATTATTTCTGGCTAAATACCATTATTTTAATACAAATTGTAATGAATGTGTGTGATCCTTTTTAAAATGTATAACCTTCAATAAACGTTTATACATTATATTAACAAAATGGTTATTTCCTTCTAGTTGGCGCACTTGTTATTTTTCATGAACGCACAGTAAAAGTATTCCTGAATGACTTTAAATATTTAGTGCGTTAGATAGCGTTCATGGGTACATTAAGCATTTGATGAGATAATGCGTTATAGCGTTTCAGAGAACAGTTAGAGCACTTGCTGAACTCTTCAGTGTTTACGACCGAGGTTCCTGCAACGGGGTAAAACCTCCGAGTCCTTGCCGTCAGGCTACAAACATGCATTTTAACTATGTAAATCCAGTCCATAATTAAAAACATTTGCAGAATTATAAAATAACTATTGCGTTTGTGTCTTGCTGATCCTGTCTTAGAATTTGCAGGCGAAGTCACTTAACGGCGGTGGTGTCTCGACTTCGCCGGGTCTTATTTTTGATCTTGTGAGAAGGAACGGCGAAGCAAAGACACAGATAGGTCGATATCCTTCCACGAGGGAGGTGCGTCGCAAAAAACCAACATGGCAGAACAGAACTAGGGTAAAAAAAATAACACAGAGGGAGAGACCGAATGCCCTAGAAAGTCATTTGGCAAAGGACCAGCGCTTTGGCCAAGGGTGAGGACGGGATAACGTTCAGACGTGAGAGGGTTGGGGGTGTATCCGAACATACACACACACGTTCTCGTGTATTGCTTCCTTCCATAGGGAATGCCATCAGCTCCCACTAGCATAAGTAAGTTGATCAAATCATTATATCTGTCCTACAATTAAACCTCTCCCTACTTAAACATTTTTATTGGCGAGACTGCCAGAGACTTTAGAACACTTTTTCAGAATATTTTCTTGAAAATAATTTTCGCTTATTTTAGAAAAGTGTAATGATTCTTAGTTTAAGGAGAGATGAAGTAGAAGAAATTGCCACAAAATAACATTTTTAGTTTTCGTGTAATCTATTTCCTCTTTAACTTTATATGGAGGATAGTATTGTACCCAAATATATACTTATATTTTAAATACATTTTTAAAATAGTTCTGAATTTGCCATTTTATACTCTAAATTCTATACCACTTCAGGGAATAGGAATCACTCAGGTTTTTCTGTAAATTGCATTAAGTGGTGTGGGCAAATGACACGTTTTCTCATAAAGTATGTTAGATAACACTACAACAAGGTTCGCAGTGGGGACTTATCACCATGACCAGTGAAATCTTAGTGCCTGTGCCCCTAACGGGGCACCCCCAGAAAAGGAGGGATGAGGTCAGGGTGCACTAATGTAAGCCTGACTGAGGAAGGACGACAGCAGAGTTCAGAGTACTTAACTACGAACAACCGGCTCCCCTCCACCCTCTGCGGACTTGCTAGAGGCGCGGACTAGGAGACCAATTCAGAAGACAATGATTTACAGCTGCCATGTAATGCCGAAACTCCCGCTGATACTTGCAACCCTGAAATAGCCACCAATATGAGTTGTGAATCAGAAGAGGGACAGGAAATTCGGGGGAGTAATTACGCTTCCCAGCATTCGCCTAGAGATCCGGAGAAACCCCTGAAAAAGCCCATGAGCCAGGAAGTTTGGCCATGAGAATCGAACCTCGACCACTCAGACGCTACCAATTGAGCCATCCCGCTCGGTGACTATTTAAAATAGCGGAACTAAATTTTAGGATGATGAAAACAATCTTTTAAGTGATGTTTGGATCTACTTTGATGTTATTGACATGGTTATGCACAAAATATGAAAATTCATTCTGAATAAGAACTTCTCATGGAAATTAGACAAAATATGTATTATGTTTAATGTGAAAGTCTCAGAAATACATAGAATTTTAATCAAAATCGTTAAAGACATTCTTGAGAAAAAATAGCGAAAATTTTACAAAGGCGGTATGGACATTTTTGGAAGATGAAATTAAGTGCCAAAATTGATATTGATCCAAATTTTCATTTTGAGTTGTGCACACACAAAAAGAGACTTTTCTCTAAAATAACTTTTTGTTTTCAGAAGGTAACAAGTATCCGAATTTTTGGTTGGAATAGAGTGCTATTTCAAGTGTTGCAGATAAGAAATAGAGAAGGTTAGAACACTAGCTTATAGTTATTGTAATTTTTACTATTTTTATATTTTAATCAGTATCTTTTGAACCACTCCAAACAACAGATTATCCTTTTAATATGTAGACATGTTTCCCATCGGAAGTAAGACGTCTCTCTTAAGCAGACATATCGTTCCTGTCTATAAACATCTCCGTTTTTTAGTATTTGCCTAGAGTGGGCTTTGTCTCGTAGATTTTTCTTTGCTAAGTATTTTATGTGCGTAGAATGAGAACTTTATTCAATCAATAAATAGAATTCTCACTTTTGAAACTATGACTTTAGATTGTACAAATTTTGTGTAAAGCTAAGCCTATATTAGTGTATCTTTGGAAGTATACGTTTAACCGGAATGAATGTTTGTAACTCGAAAACTGGGGTTCTAAAATAAATATGAAATTCTAAGAAAATAAAGCAGTACTCGATTTTTATCTTGAGCTACAAATTATATCTGAAACCAAGAGATATTCAGAGATATCCAGGTAAACCCAATTTAAACCAAATTTGATGTCTTTTTTTTTTTTTTTTTTTTTTTTATGAAAATCACATGCTCTACTTTCTTCTCTCCAAGTATGAAAGAGTCCTGGTCATTTAATGTTTAATGATAGTTGTAGTCAAGTTCTATCGAATTACATGCAGGTAGAACCCAACTTCAAATATTAATGCTCTGTCTTTATAATCAACAATTACATTAATTAGCAACACAATTCTTCTAGCACATTTAAGTAATTAAAATTTGCAGCTAGCAGATTTTTTTAAGTTGTTATATATTTCAATTTATATACGTAATGATTAAAAACTAACAAAAGGAAATATTACAAGCTGATGAGAATATTAATTTAGGCGAATGTTTCTTATTTTTGGAAAGAAGATAACTTACGAAAGCATTTACATATATTAAGTTTGATAGTAAAATACACAGTAGGGAAAAAATTAAATGAGACAAACATATTGGGGATTTTAAGGAAACTATTTGATTGGGTATGTAACTGTCGTTGATGATTTCCTTCAAATTATTTCAAATATTAGTGTAAATTGTAAAAACAGATCAAAATACACGATCAGGAACTCAAATGAAATTGTATAAGGCAGTATTAGTAATTTTATATAGTAGAATAAAATGAAGTTATATCACAATAATAAACATAACATTTAAGTTGAAATCAAATACTTAAACCAATAGGTAAAGGAAGCCCAAGGACATTTTAGTTTTATTATTTTACTTATGTTCTTATTTATTTTATTGTTAAAAGAACCATATATTTTAGGAGATACTTAATTTTACCCCAGCAAACCGTTTGGTGACTCCTGTTCACATACATCCAGAATGATATTTCTTATTTTTTTATTATTTCAATTCAAGGTGGCTAGAATAAAGACATTTAGAGAGATGCCAATAAAAATAGCATAGCCCAATAGAAACACAGAATGCAACAGAGAAAGAGACGGGAACCACTAAGCAAAACTAAGCCCAAAATTGACACCGAGGGAGAAGATTGTACTGTATTCTTGATCGAGCTGAACTCATGTCCCTATGAAATGAGCAAATTACCTGTTGCTGCTCTGTTATGCAAACTTAGGCCCTTACAACAGCATCGCCGAAATCCTGCGCTTTGGAGGAAACTTGTGAAGCGAATGGAGTTGGTGCATTATTACATTAGACGCAAGCGGAGTGACATATCTTGACGACTTGATGAATGCCCTTCACGAGTAAAGAATTACTGTCGGCCATGTGATGGAAGCCGGTCCTGCAGGTTTGCCTTACTCGATAATTGACGTGCACTCAGGACAGTGCTCTTCAAAACACATCCGTTGGTAGGGTGCATAGAGCATTCGCTTTCCTTCACCCATCTTCCCCCTTTCAGATCAACATGGGAGAGTCACTCTTCATTTCTATGGAATGTCATTGTTTATGTACTTACTAGTGTATTATTATCACTATTATTATCATTTATTATTACTATTATTATGATTATTATTATCATTATTTAATTCTCAAAGGCCTGGGGATTATACTAATTTGTCTTACTACAAATTTGTAATAATTTTTTCACAGTCATTCTAAAGTAACAACAAATTAGAAACTAAAAACTTCACTTATCTTAGTAATGTTGCAAGTTATTTTTTCAAACACTGACTCGAGTTTCGAGTTGACTCCAAGCTTTCAAAGCTTTGAGAATGAGTTGGAGTCAACTCGAAACTCGAGGCCATCGATTAACATGAAGTACATAAAAGATCAAGATACTATAGGGTTTTTATTGTTGTTTGTTATTATTATTATTATTATTATTATTATTATTATTATTATTATTATTATTATTATTATTATTATTATTATTATTATTATTATTATTATTATTATTATTATTATTATTATTATTATTATTATTATTATTATTATTATTATTATTATTATTATTATTATTATTATTATTATTATTATTTAATTCCAATGTGCCTGCCAACGGTGAGCCTATACGCTTAACTTTTTGAACATAGTAAAATTAATCACTTCAGTCTTAAAAACCTTCAACATTTTGTTACTAGAAACGGAAAGCCAAAGCAGCTTAAATACCAAATACCACGGTGTATTTTTCGAACATATTGATTCGCTTAAATAGCTATAACGGTTTTGATTAAAATGCCACATAAATGAAATTTACATCTTGAACTTTCTAAGGGTGCCTAAAGAAGTCCACTTTATTCTGGATGACTTTCGCAAAGCCAGTAAACCGTAAGAGTCTAGACAAAATCTTAATACACAAAAAATGTAGATTTCCTTAAAACAAAAAAATGTATGTCAAATACATTTTTAGGTACAGAGGACTTCAAAATGGGTAATAAGGGTGTAATTGGTATAGAATTTTTGGATGGAATGCAATACCTTCCCAGGCCAGTACTTAAGTGCTCGAGAAAGTAAAAATGATAGCTATTCAACACAAGCTCGCAACAGTGATTCAGATGCTGTCTTATTTCAGGTATTGTTTTAATCTTAGGTATTCTGTTTAATCTCATCTATTCGCTACGAAAGTCTTGCAAAGAGGTTAGTAAGCTAGATACAGTGGTTAGGGCTTTCTTACAAAATGTGCCTAGGTTAGCGACCCACGACCATTGTTACCCATCGCCTTAAGAATATGAAGAGTTACAACAGTGAATATTTCGGCTAGGGGAAGCGTGAACCTAAACAGATCTTCTCTCCGAGTTGAAAATCACCCACTTTTGCCCTGCGAGTTCCAGATTGTTCAGCCGTGCAACCTATTATTATTGATTATTATTGTTATTATTTATTATGATTATTATTTTGTTGTTTTTCCGTGAAAACTTACCGTCATTCAATGTATTGTTGCATGTAAATGTTGAATTAAATGTGCTCTTTTATTCCCACAGTAAATTCAGAATTTCGTATTATTAAACTTATTACCAAAACATAGCTCGCATACTTCATTGTTAAGTTGTTGAATGGGACGTTGGGTTAAGTGAATAAATAAATACGTGACACTGCGGTGAGACCGTTCGCCTACCATAGTTCGGCCGGGATCGATCCCGGGGTTCCGCTTGTGGTATTTGTGGTGGACGAAGCGGCGTCTGGGCGGGATTTCTCCGATTTTCCCCGCCACTCATTCCACCAATTGCTCCATCATCACCTTTCCAATCATCCACTTCGCCTAAATTTCATATCAACCTCTTCCCCACTATCATACCTGGTGCTTGGCTGACCACCCGCTTCCAGGTCTTCAATCTGTCCGTTCCATAGGTTCCTCTGCAGCCCGACAGGCGTCTGACCCTAGGCACTGGCTTTTAAGTCCTAGGGGATGTAAGTCCTACATACGGGTAAGAAATCAGGTAAAGAAGAGAAGAAGAAGAAGAAGAAGAAGAAGAAGAAGAAGAAGAAGAAGAAGAAGAAGAGGAAGAAGAAAAAGAAGAAGAAAATACTGCATGAACAATGGGACTTCGAACTAACTTTTCTTTTTTAATACTTTCTTACTAAAATGCCCTTAATAGAGCTGCTCTATGGTAATAAATTATCGTTGCAGAGATTTTTCTTCTGCTAAAAGCCCCAAGCGTATCTTGAGCTTTATGGAGTATCTTCGAAAATATGATTTGGTAATCGTAGGATATCAAGTCTAATGAATGTTGCAAGGTGTTAGGCGTTACTGAGTACTAAAGTAGACTGGAAGTAAAAGCTGCACGATTGTCTTACGCTGTTGTTCTAGAATAAGCAGAATCATCGGCTAGAAGTTAGCTGTACCAGCTACAAGCCAATAGCAGGCACTTGGGCGACATTATTAGATCGGTGGCTTGCGATGACTCAGCGGTTTGGACATTTGATTCTTTTTGGTTAGAGAACTCAAGTAGGTGGTCCATAATGAAAATAGCATAAAAACAATACTTGGTGGTAACACCAGTAGATCAGCATATCCTGCATACTAGGAAGAACAACACAAAAAAGGTAAAAGAAAGTGAGAAAAGGAACAAGATGACAACGTGGAAAGTCTCTGTATTGTAAAAAGTCATTAATCCTTAAGGTGCAAGAAATTGGAGGATATTGCTTTCAAAGACGCAAGCTACTCGCAGGAAAATCGTGTGGAGAAAGGTCTTCAGCCTTCCTTCATGAATGAAATTCCTCTTCGGCCCATGCAGGGTAGTCTGTATCAGCCTTCCAAAAATGCTTACGACGGAGTGGTTCCTAATTGACCCCCGATTGAGTTGTCAGCACACTGCCTTTTCAAACGAGAATACCCGGGTTCGATTTTCGGAGGGGGCAGAAGAATTTTTATTTAATTTGAAACATTTCTAGCATAGGATCTGGAACTGTCAATGTAGGAATAAATGCAAGTTTGTTTCATGGTAGAAATGATAAAATACAATGTCTAAAGGCCTACTAATCATTGTTTCTTCAAGTCCTTATTATGCTCATGGAAGTTAAAAGGTGGAACAAGTAATTCAATGTGTTACATTATATTTCATTTTTATGTAACTTCTACAAACTATTCTCTTCCTACCTGATTTCAATTAACATAAAAATTTGGCAAAATAGCTTCATTACACATTTCTTTATAGGTACCAGCGAATCGATAAACATAGCCTAAAAACTGTAGTTGTATACCGGACTTTCAATTCCATAATCTCTCCATGACATCACAAGAAACAATTGAAAGGCGGAAGCAGCACTTTAAAAATAGCAAACTGTTGAAGCATTCAAACAATAATAAGAATATCTAGGAAATACCTAATGTCATAAAATGTACTTGAAATAAATTGTAAGTTTTAAAGAGAGCTACATTTTAAGTGTACTACGCTTTCGTATTTCTTTCGTATTTGTGGCTTACCGTTGCATAAAATACATAATTTCTTACAATTATTACAAAGTCTGTATTTTCGCAGGCTATTTACAGAGAATTCAAGATGTGCATTTTATTTACCACAAATATCTTAAATGTCTTATTTTAATTAAAGTCGTAATAGCCGTTTTTAAGTAAATATTAACATCTCCAACATTTCATTTTTCATGTAATGGGTACTTTGGGATTAGAGATTGATTTTTAAATTTTTATGTCGCGATTTTGGAAGACACTGAATTTAAAATATCAAGTCTGGAGTTGAACTTTTTCTTTTTCTTTCTTTCTTTTTTTATTTTATTTATTTATATATATAATTTTTATTATTATTATTATTATTATTATTATTATTATTTTTTTTTTTTTTTTTTTTTTTTTTTTTTTTTTTAATTATGCTGTTCGCAGCCACACAGACGCAGACCTTTTCCTATAAATGCTTCTTTTTATCAAAGGGGTCTTAAAACATGTGTTTCTGGTGTAAATGAATATAGAATGTTCGATTTGAGTACAATAAGTCGACCCTATTATAAGGTGAATTTTTAAATGTCGAACAACATTTTTATTCACTATAGCCAGTTGTAAGATTCATGCTCCTTTATTACCTATGCCAAAAACTAGTAACGTTTAAATGATTTGCATAACTAGAACAGAATTCCAAAATTCGGCCTGAAAATTAGATATTGCGTAGTTACGATACTAATACTTTTCTTTCCTCATATATGCAAAATGCCACAATACATTTGTTTTATTTATTGTTGCTTACTCTATCACAGTAGCTAGAGGAAGTAGCTTATTCCGCCCAAAATTTTGATATCGAAATTAATGTCACTGGAAATACGGATGAAATCTACTGAACTCGGGACGGAACGGGACGGGACGGGCCGGGAAGGGACGGGAAGGGGGGAAGGGACTTGACGGGACGGGACGGGACGGGACGGGACGGGCCGGGAAGGGACGGGAAGGGGGGAAGGGACTTGACGGGACGGGACGGGACGGGACGGGACGGGCCGGGAAGGGACGGGAAGGGACGGGAAGGGACTTGACGGGACGGGACGGGACGGGATGGGATGGGAGGAATGTGATGGATGGATGGAGACGGGTGAATGACGTAACTCAAAAACGAAGAATATGATAAATGTTAAATTTTCAGAGTACAAGTAAAGTAAACTTTAAATGCTATGATTTTGTAGAAAATTATCCCAACCTAATCTTTACGTGACATAAAAAAATGTTTAATGTAAGATATATTACTGTAAATATTTATGAATTACCCACCTGGAATTTAAAGGTAGATATACAGTAACATTTTACAACATAACAATATTAAATGAACGAATGGAAATACATTTTAGTAAAAGTATGAGAAACAACAGCCAGATAACGCTGAATGTAAATCATTATTAAATTTCCCTTCCCATACACAGATGCTAAGGTATAAATACATTAATAAAAAATGAGAAAAGGGTTGATCATAAAAAATCAAAAGTAGATCAATGATTGTATAAAACAGAGAATGAGTTAATTAAGAAAATATCGTACAGAAAAGAATAGTGCAGGAAAGCGTTTTGAGGAAAATTAAGAGGAATAAACTAAGATTAGACAACGTTATTTTCATTTTACAATATGAGCCAGAGAATAGGATAAAGATATCCGAGGCAAGCATGTTTTATAAGCGTATAAACGCACACGTAAAATATGAAATGGGCAATTTATTGAATTATCCTCGGAGCAGGTCAAAAGATCCAAACCTTTTTAGGAAAAAAAGGAAGAATATGATAGTGATTGTGATGATTATGATAGTGATGATGATCTGATGTGGATGAATGCATTTTCACGGGTCCTCATGAAGCGAGGTAATATAAAAGAAAGATATTCATTTGGGGCAAAAAGTTTCTACTGATAAAACTCCGCCACCAAATGCCACACGTCACAGACAATTCACCTTACCCTTTCCTTCTACAAGATAAGGAAACGAAATTGCATCCATTATAGCACACAAAAATTCATTGACTCTTATAATACATTACTTGTCAAACAGGGAAATTCGCGAAGGAGTATATATTCAAAATAACTGCTTCAACTGGATTGGAATGAAGAACTTTCTAAGTAACAGCCGCTATCTTAGCAGACCGAATCGATCTGCTTGGCAATGATAATTATGCTACTATTCATTTTTCTTAAACATCTGCAGGTAGCGACCCTATTGTAAAACCAATTAAAACAAGCCCAAAAGAGGAACGTGGCACCAAATTTCTATTTAGACAGCTTGATCCGTTGTTCCATCACTTTTTAGTCAGGATCTAATATATATTTAATAGCATGTGTACAAAATAAAAGGCAATCAGCATAAATTACGTTTCTCGCTGGTGTACCTAATAGGATAGAAATCAAGTGCAGTAAACTGGAAAGTGGAATGGAAGGTTTCAACGTTATACTTAACACATTCTTCAGAGATAGGCCAAGAAACGTAGAACAAAAACTATTGCATCTGTTCGTCGCTAGCTTGTGCTCCAGTTATCATGCTATAGTTTTTGCTGGTCTCTAAGAAGATACAAGAAGTGGGTGTAACAGCAGAAAGAGAGGATAAGGTCGTCGAACTGAGCACCTGCTCTTTCAAATTACTCGCACCTTGTCCACAAACATCAGAAACATTTTCTTTTCACATTGTCTGTGTAGTTGTTTGGGAAACCTGGATCACATGCCTGCAGTTAATTGTTCTTCCACACAACGCCAACACACGGTAAGCCGAAAATGCGCGATTAAAATCCCGGACAAGGTACTGATACAACCCTTACACATAATAAAAGAGAAACCACTATGATTGTACTTCTATAACCACAATTTTTCGCATTGTGTTAGATTTTGATCAAATAATTGTTTTTCACGCGAATAAAGGCCTACTGGGAAATCAAAATAACATTTCAAAAATGTGTGTTTATAGGTCTAAGAACATGTTACAATTACATTCAGGAATAAGCTGAATATTATGAAACATATGTTAACTTCCATTTGGAGAATGAGGTACTTACTATTGAAATTATTGTGTTCGCCAAAGTGGGAGATCATAGTCAGGCACGAGCTACTACCGAGCGGGATAGCTCAGATATTAATGTCTGTGGCCCGCATTCGGGGGGTCACGGGTTCGATTCCCGTGGTTGATCTTCCTGACCAATGGGTTTTTCAGATGTTTCCTCAGGTCGCCAGCCGAATGTTGGGTAGGATTTCCATATCCTCTGAATTTTATGTCCCGCCATTTCATTACATGAATCATTTCATTTCACCTTTCATCCCGTTAGGTTTCTTTCAGGGTTGGAAGCGTCGGCGAGAGTCGCGCCACAGCACGGTAAGGGGAACAAATCTCGTCCCCCGGATTGGAAGGCGAGCCACTGGTCTCTGGACCCCCGATGGGATGCTACAAGCCCTAGGAGGGCGGGGAGCTAAGCCATCCTCCGCCGGGGTGTTTCTAATTGGAAAAATGTAAGGACCCTACCACCTGCTCTGTCGCGGCCGACGTTAGGATCAATTTACCTCACCCATCCTTCCGGGGGGTGTACCGTCAGGAGCATAGGCACAAAAGATCGCCTTTCGGTCGAGGTACTAAGTCCCGCTCCACAAGTTGACATTGAGCCATCATTGAGTCAGACGCGAACTAATATATCTTGCGTATTATCAATTTTGTTAATTACGGTGCACATAAATTTTTGTCCTTCACAACAGGTCGCCAGGATAACAGCTGAACATTGACAGAACGTTTTTTAAAAAATTAAGCGTTTGTTTATGTTAATCTAGGTTTCTACTACTGATGTAGAAAAATGCTTCACGTGACTATTTCAAGGTCCCTCAAGACTATACCAAATGAAAATTTAAAATCTTAAGGGTGCCTAAAGCTAACTATGACAAAGTTTTCAAAAATCACAAAGTTTATTTTGTCTCCAAAAAATACTTTGAATTTTAATTACATACCATGGCTTTACCTTTCAGAGCCCTTAAAAGCTTCAACACGTGACCATTGCCCAAGACACAGCCTAATGAGTTATATTTACTTCCACTGACTTTTACTCCATTATAATTTTTCTTATGCCTTCGGGCATTAAAAGGTTTCATAGTTTGTAACCCATCTTAGTTAAATTTTCAGCTTCATCTATAGGCGCATGCTGGGATGGATAATTTGACCCGCAAATGTTATTATCTCTTTCATCCCTAAATTTAATTTCCCTGCTATTCATTGTGCTGAGCATTCATCCTGGATATTCTATGATCCAAAGTTGTTTGCCCTCGACAGGCTATTGACACAAGGCAGTGTCACACAAGTGAATGAATGTTTAGGTATTCTTCCGATATTCAGGTCCTAAAATAAACCAGTGAGTTAAAAATTTAAAATACACCGCTTAATTTGGAAACTTCGCGATCGACTTAGTAACTCTTTCACTATTGGATAACTCATTATTTCCTATGTACTATTTCCCAGAATGCAATGAAACAGATGAGCCTATGTCACTACGATATGGAGCCTGACAGGAAACGGGAGTTAATGGAGTTCAAGACAAAGATGGAATCACGATTTCAGGGAAATGATGGATGTGCAGTGGTGCAGAGCAGAAGCGATAGGACAAGGTGGTAAGAGTCAATATAGAAAAAAAAATAAACTAGGTAATCATGCAGAATACGTAAGGTAATAGTGGAGAAAATGCAAATAAGTGAACTGAAGTGACCGGTACCACACTATGGGACAAAAACATTAGAAGCATATTTAAGTAAACGAAGAAGTTTAAGTAAAGAAATAAGATTAACTGTTTAGGAATACACTCAGGAATGACTAGAAATGACCCAGCCTGTGAGTCCCCAAGAGCTAGCCCAAGGCTGGGGAACATGAGGAATAGCTTGAGCAACCCTAATTTTTTTACACGCTAAACATAGGTGCAAGGCTGTGAGCGGGCTGCGCTCAGTGACCACCAGTTCCCCACGTCCCAGTTAGCCCAACCTTCAACGTAAGAGACCGTTGCTCTTCGGGAATCTCTCGGGCTTAACTTATGTAGCATTTCAAGGAGTCTTATTTTGAGTTTAAGGGGTTAGAATTATTTATTTCTATCATATTCGTCCCACTTTGGTGCAATACAATTTCTTAATAGTAAAGGATGGGGTGTAAAACGGACACAAAATGTAATGGCGGGTGGCAGGTAAACCATGTTGATTTGTTCCGCCTTCATAGTTCTTGATCTCTCCACCTCTTCCTCGGCGAGGTGGTTGTAAAACCGGTGATATAAATATCATTGGCACCCACAAAATTTATTTCGGGAACAGGAACGAGAATACTCTAATGAAGAGATGCCAGCTATCAGCTGCCATTAAATATTATGTCTGCCATAGTTGCTTCCCCCCACAATGAAGAGTTACAGAACATGAGTCGATGC
Organism: Tenodera sinensis; assembly: GCA_030765045.1. Lineage (NCBI taxonomy): Eukaryota > Metazoa > Arthropoda > Insecta > Mantodea > Mantidae > Tenodera > Tenodera sinensis. Next base: position 61,217,853 of record CM060970.1, on the reverse strand, counting down.
TATGGGGAGGTGTAACCTTCAGCTTTACCGGTGACAAGTTCACTCCTCAAAGCACTTCCAGTATAGTAGGATCTATATTAATGACTGAGGTTCAAGCTGACACAAGAGAAGTTTATTAAAACTAAAAAACTAAACCCCTAGCGCAACAGTCCATGAAGGGCCAAGACCTATCACCCAGCCGCTGCGTCCCCCACCTCTGCCCACTACAGGCGTCATTGGTGGGGTGCAGTACTGGAGGGTGGGATGCGGTCAGCGGCCCGAACCCTCCCGGCCAATTATGCGATCTTCTCGACCTGGGGTGGCTACTTCTCCATCAAGTAGCTCCTCAATTAGTCCCCCCGGGAGGGATAAATCCCCATGCTGATACCGGGGATCGAACCCGGGTCCTCCGCGCCAAAGGCAAACGCGCCATCAACTGTGCTACGGAGGCGGTCGAGAACTTCATTACCATATATTTATTTTCCAGAAAGCGACAAAAGCGTTTTATTAGTATTTATTGCATTCAAATTGTTTATTGCCATGAACATATTGCTTTCGTAATAACTAAATCCAAAATTCGTTTAAGAGCTTCAAAATGCGTTATAGTAGTCAGAAATGTAGTGTGTTTAGATGTTAGAGAGATTATTAAGTGAAGCATCAAGTTAAAATTTTGCAGTAAAAGTGTGTACTTTAGATTACTGTTATTCCTTTCTCGTAAATATATGTCAACACAGTTGGTACTACATACGAGCCCCACAAAAAGAACAAAAGAAGGAAATACAAGCAGGACAATGAAGCATTATTTACATTGACATAGATATGTACATTGGCATTTACTCAAACTTAGGATCTTTTAGTCTCTTTTTCTTCTTCCTCCATATCCTCCGAAGACGACGAGGAGGCCATCAATCTTATAAAATTCACGAACGGTTTTTTCATAGCATTTTTTCTTCGTTGGAGTTGTACAGTTCTGAATAATTATCTAGTTTAATGGTTCTTATTACTGTACTTAGGGGACCGCCAGTTGCAACCACAGTATGTGCAATCGGTGGGTCACACTTTTCGTCCCCTCCTTTAAAGTAATTGTACACATTTTGAACAATGTGTGTCGTCTACTTATGTACTGGTTTTTCACGGCCTTTAGGCGAGGAATTTGCTTTATAAGTAACAGATGCACTACCTGTTTCCCACGGCCGCCACATATTTATACAGGTTTAAGTGTTTTGTGTAATCTCTGTTGTGCGCCGCTACTCGTGTCAGAATGACTGCATAAACCTTGCAACTCTGCCCAGTTTGTTTTGGTTTCTATACTCGCGCCGGCCACGCGATGTCCTTATCTCCCCCTTCCGCTGTCTCAAAAGACTCTGAACAAAGTATAGCCACAGTCCAGCCGAACCACTGAAAAGCGTTAGGCTTTGATTAAAGCAATAAGAGATAGCAGGATGTTCAAGATACTTATTTTCTCATCTCTGACTATAACCTTACAACGCTAGTCATAGTTGCCAAGAATAGTATTTTCTCTTCTTATTGCATAGTCCGCACTGATGTCAGTCACCCCATTTTGAATATGTTAAAGATATTATCAGACCATCAGCAATTTTCATTTGACTATAAGACATAAAATGATGCACTTCACCCTTGCTCGCATTTTAAAATACAGTAAACATATAAATTTTGTACTGAAAAACTCTTCAATATATGAATATTGTCATTTCCTGTATTATTATTAGTTTCTATTTTCCTGAAATAGCTCTTATAATGTTGTGTGTATAAACTCGAAGAGAAAGGGATTAACATTCAATTATCTGTGACTTCCAGTCATAAAGGTGATTAGCAAGTCATCCACTTGGAAGGAAAGGCCACCTGCATCAGATTCACTTTCAATTTTCCTGGAATATTAAGAACCTGGGTAGCACGCGTGTGCTCTTGTTTTTTACTAGCCTCAACAATGTGTGTGGCCCCGCAGTAAATTGTGGGCATGCGCCTTTCCTCCTCCATATATATATCAATCAATTAAAAACGCTTTAGTAGACCAAGAAACCGAAACCCCCATGCCTATTATTATAATTAAATTAGGGTGAACCAGTTTATACACAAAACATTTACCCACGCATTTGCATCTTAAAACTTCCACTATAAAGGAAATTCTTTGAGCTTCTCTAACTGCCTTCTCCAGAAGAGGGAGGAATGTTGGTTTAGTAGGGTGGAAATGCGAGAGACTCTATAGTCTTATGTTTTTTTTTTTTTTTTATTTGCTGCTGTTACAAAAGTGTATGCATATGTTGCCGTAGAACCCTCTTTCTTTTGTCTATTTCTAAAGCTAACGACCTATTTTATAACTAACTGTAGAAAGATGAAACGTAACGCAGAAAATATTTAGGGCATTGCTAATAACAAAATATAATTTGCCATAAATTTTATGCTTTAACGAAATATTTACAAGTTACTAGCAGTGAGGTTCTCCTAACTTATGGTTTCCCAGTTATTAAAACTCTAGAACAATGAAAGCACTTTAGCAGACATCAATATTATGTTCAAGAAATTTTATTGTATATATCACACCTTATCGCATAAGTTCGTGTAAACTTTTAGATGCAATTATGGGCAAATAAATATACCTTTTGTTTAGATTCACTATCATTTTTTCCTTGTATTCCTCACAAAATCTTGCAATTTAGCGGTTCCGCTAAAATCGTTATAGCTAGTCTTAATAAAGTAAAAAATAACGAACATTTTCACATGCGGAATATTAAGTTTTTGTAAGAATGATTTGTAGAAAATATATAAAGATAAGCGATAGTCGTCTGAATGTAACCATACAGAGATTAAGAAAAATGTATATTTTTTGTCTGAACCGTACGGGTTAAAAGCGGGACAAATTTCATTCTTCATAATTAAACCTCACACCGGTTTTAAACAAATCTTGTATGATTAAGTCTTACAGCTTTAGTGTTTCGAGTGTAATTTAAATAAGTTTTTACTATTGTAAACAAAAGATACCATAAGAAGTTGAACTAAAAAAAGAAAAATACAACTTCATTAACACACCCCAAACATTCTTCTGCATGTGAAAAAGTCCGTTATTTTTTACTTCATTAAAGCTGAATCTGTCACGTTCTCTACGTGCCATGTATTGCATGCCACCTGAAATGTCGATACATAGATTTCAGTAGAGATACATTTTTTTGAAGCCCACTGAAATTAAAAAGCATTTTTACAAAAAGTTTCGTGTGTGCGCGTAAGTGTGCACGTGTTTATGTGAGTAAGTCAGTCAGTGAGTGAGTGAGTGAGTGAGTGAGTGAGTATGTGTGTGTGTGTGTGTGTGTGTGTGTGTGTGTGTGTGTGTGTGTGTGTGTGTGTGTGTGTGTGTGTGTGTGTGTGTGTATGGAGTGAAAAGTGTAACTCAAAACGAAAAGATGGATAAATACCAAAGTTCTTATATAAATTCAATATCTTCCAAGAATATGACAAAAATATGTTTAAAAAATAATGCACTGTAAATGGTCCCTTGCATGGATAAATTCCCCAGTGCCATTTTTAAGAAAATCAAAAGCATCAAATTTTTCCCTATGAAGGGTAATTTGTAATGCGTGATTTTTTTAACATCTGCGTGTCGCATCTCCTGGAGGATATTGAATTCGGATAACAAGCTTTTTCGTTCTTGAGTTACGCTTTTCATGGACACACACGCAGAGTGGACTTCAAAACATGTATCTCTAGAGGAATCTCTGTGTCGAATTTTTGGACGCCCTGCAATACTTCTTGCACTGTGGCACGTAGAGAAAGTAACAGACTCAGGAAACCTCAAACTGCACAATTCTGGAAGAGCTCGATGTCAAATTTTTGTGAAGAATGCAATATTTCGGTTATTTAGGTAAGAAGTAGAGAGTAATAAATTCTCTTGTGATTTCTTTGAAGACAACGAAGGTACACTTTGAGTTAGTTTGCGGGCCACAATTTAACAATCTCTAACCTACATCCCCCATCTAAGATCTTCTCCTCTCACATCTAACTAAGGAAAACTTCTCTAGAAATTTCAGGCTTTCAGTTCGCAGTTTGTGGAATGGTGTGAAGACGGGTTTTTGCCAGCTACCTCCCCTTCTAACTCAAGTCAGTTGTTAGCGTTTTTGTGCGACAGAGCGCGGCCTGTATGTATTACTGACATGGTTTCCCTTGGCACTAAAACTATACGGGGTGGAAGGGGTGAGTTGCTTGCTGCCACCCCTTTTTTGTTCGTTAGATTGTTTACGTGGGTGGGGAAGCAGAAGAGAAAGGGAGCGGTTTATATAGTTTTAACATGAGATGCCTCAAACTTACTTCCGAAGAAGTTCTTGTAACCCTTCTTATTGGATATTTAGGTAGGAATTGCCATTGGCTCCAGAGATGAAATGTAGAAAGTTTATATCGCCAGAAAATGGAATGTAATCACATTTTGAATTATTTCAAGTTCCCTCTCCTCTATGTTAAAAGGCTTGCAGAGTAATAAAATCGTTCCTTCATAGAACGACAGTTCTCTTACAGAGTCATATTGTAGTCTCTACAGTTGATGTATCACAAAACGGCAAACATCGAACTACTTGAGTCAAGAGGTGCATATATGACAATCGGGAGGTCGCTGTTCAAATCTCGTGCACCCGCCAGCCTGACTGGGTTTTCTGGCTAATGTTCTCAATCGCCAAGTAAACGTACACTGATTCAACGAACAAAAGAAACATAAAATATGGCACAACATAGGGCATTCGGTATCACAGTAACTACATGCAGCACACAAAAATTTCAGGTTCTGATTAAATAAATAGTAACAAACTAGATGGCACAGGACTACGTATCCGAGACCATTTAACAAGAAGTATTCGAGTAGATGGTACAGGAAAGCGACTACATAACTAAGATTATCCGATTGGTACATATTGATTCATGTGGCGCCATTCCATTCCAAATGAAACAATAATTCTGGGCTTCAATAAACATTTATTTATTTAAAGTGATTTAACTTATCCCAGTCGGAAGCAGCAATTTGTAAAATATAAAAACTCAATAACAAAAAAGAGACAAATACAGAATTGAAATTATAAACAATAACTCAGCGGAGTCTGCTGAAGAAAATGATCAGCTGTTTTCAGTACAGTTTAGTGATCAATTTAAACCAGATCCGAATCTGGATCGAGAATTTACTAGCAGAGTAGCGAATTTCATCTCTCAAACTTTATAGTTGTCAACTTCAAACTTACTTCACACCTGTGCAAGTAAGAAATGCAATAGCATGGTATCGTAAGAGTAATCTCTTTAATGATATCTAAACCACACACAGTCAGAACATTTCGAAGAAGCTATCGACCGATAAGTCTTCTTTTCATCTTCCCAGAAAATTTTGAAATGCATGCTTCTAGATCTTGTATTCACCGTCCGAAATGTTCTGTTCGACTGCAGTTCCAGCATGAATGAGAACATTCTGCTTATTATCGCGGTGTTATAAAAAATGTGGACAGCAAGTGAATGAGTTGTGTAACAGTCACATTGGAGTTTATTACTAGATTTTACCAAGGTGTTTAGCGCTCAACTTATTGTTCTGGCTCGGGAATTCCAACAAGATTTCATAGACACGGAGATGTTATTCGATGTACTATTTGCGATTCAGGAATTTCATTAGATGAAAAACACCAGCGAGATCGCATCAAACAGCACATTTCCAGCTCTAAGCATCAAACGAATAAGACTCTTAAGGCAAGCAAATTTCAGCAGCCTCTATTACGAAATGCATTTCAACAAAGTTGTTCAAAAAGCCAAAATGTTAAGGAAATCAACATTGAGTTGTGTGGAGGTCTTACACAAGCAGGAATTCCTCTCAATAAGATGAACCATCCACCCTTCGCTTAGCAGGGGAGAAAGTTAAGCCCATGTTGTTAAAAATTTATAACTGCAGAAATCCAATGCCAAGACAGTAATGCAATCAATTATGGATTTTGTCAAAAACTCTGGCCTGCTGATATCGAGTTTGAAAAACTTCTTGTGGTTACGGACCAGGCTCAATACATGGTTTTAGTGTTAACCAATTGAAGCCTTTATTTCCTAAGTTGAAGCATGTGACATGCTTGGTTCATGCCCTTCACAGGGTTTGTGAATCCATAAGGAACAAACACAACATCGCAAATTAGTTTATATCTGCCCTGAAGAAGATTCTGCTGAAAGCTCCGGATTGTATTGTGGTCTACAAGGAAACCACTGGCCTGCCCCTGCCAAATTTCCCGGTCATTACTCGCTGGGATCTTGCATCGAGTGTGCTGCTATGCAGAGAATTTTGATGAAATTAAAGAGTTTGGGCTTTCTTAGGATCTAGCCGACGCACGTGCAATTTTCCAAGCACAGCCACTTATGTTACCGGAGAAAATACATAATTTGCAGATAGAATTATATTGTGTCCATAGTTACAAGTACCCGGCTGCAGCTGTTAAACTATTAGAAGAACAACGTTTAGAGAAGGAGAAACAGTGGGATATTTTTACTTCCGGAGGGAGCAGTTAGATGGCTTTGCCAAAGGCAAACTTGAGTTTAGTCTTCAGAAGAATCCGGACGTTGGAGGATTTCGCCACATCTGTAGAATTGCCATTCCGAGTGAATACAAGATTTGCCCCACTAGTTTCTGTGGATGTCGAAAGAAGCTTTAGTAACTACAAAGACATTATATTTCCTAATAGAAACTGACTTACTTTTAAAAATGTAGAGATGCTTAATGTCCTGAGGTATAACAGCTTCGATGTGTTTTCCTTCTTCCGGTGAGTGATAATTTAATGTACTTGTTTGTAATTCAGCAAATTAGAATAGAAGAAAGAGAAATTGTTGAATTAGTTGAATAAACCAGCAACTTTTGTACCTTATTTGAGCACCTTATCCCTTTTTTCATCTAAAATTTTCACCAAAAAAATCTTAACTCTGATCATCACAAACCAGAAGAATGAAAACTATGAACAAGAGATTCTTTCAAATTATAAATCATGTACCTTGGTATGTTCGTAACACCACTCTTCATAGTTATCTAGGTTTCTAGAGTTCAACGAGATGGCTACAAGAGACTTCATAACAAATTTCAGCACACCAGTCATTTACTAGTAAGAGTACAGATACAGACAAATGCTACATACTACATTTTCTGGCTCTCATTAGTGGAGTGAACGTATGGAATTGAAGGCCAGATGATACTTATCACACAATTCGTGTATTATTGGCTTAACAACAGTACATTTTTGACTGGTTAGTGTTCGCCTGTTTCTCATCCACAATGTTTGCTGCACACAAGGTAAGTTGAATGGCTATATCCTTTTTTCTCGTCAATAGGTGGACTTCCTCATAGGCAGTGTACTTCTCGAATTTGAACGTTACGGTGAAATAAGCAGTGTGCCTGATGTGTACCATATCTCTCTCTCTCTATCTCTCTCTCTATCTCTCTCATAGGCTTCACATAGCGAGTCTCTCTTAATAGAGCTGAACTCATTATCAAAAGAAATAAATGCATTCGTAATACTCCTTAAGCGATTGGGAATGGAATAGCTATTTCAGAAGAGGAAAAAAAAAAACATTGCTTCTGATGTCTCTACCAGAGTTTTCTAAGCTAATGATGGCATGACAGAAATGTATGTCTTCTACCCTCACAGTTCTGAGTCGCGGTCGTATTCCCTCTTTTTTCATAGTAAAGGGGGCTATGGCTGATTGACTTTAAATACACAAGCTAAGTTTGTATTTCTTTTCCTGATTCTATTCTCTGTAGGAAATTGGACCACTGCCATTACTGATTGTGCTGGTATTTGATACGAGAAAAAGTGTGCTTGGTGAACCAAACAGCAGGAGAAAACTAATGTTCGCTGGTGCTGCCGGCCATGGAAAAACACAAGAGTGCAGTTACTTGATGGAGACTAGAAAGGATATAAGCAACCCTTCGCTGAAAAGAACTAACCTGGTACTATTAACGATAATTATACAACCGGAAAATAAGTCATAATTAATTAAAAATTAAACAGTACTGAGACGTATAATTTAAGAAAGTACATGAAAGGAAATATTTAAAAATTTGTGTCATGGTTCACATGCTAATTCTTTTGTTTCAGAATATGTTAACCATGTGCATGGCTTACATCTAACTACATCTAATTTGAGGTTAAAATGTAATTGTTACAGAATTAAAGTAGCTTTTTGTTTTAAACATCGTTAAATAATGTAAATAAAAGATTTTTTGGAAACAAATAGTCATGCTCAGAACACATTTGAATTGTTACTATAATATTAATAACTCTTGAAGTGCGTTGTCATGGTGACTAAACATTGCACATGTAGGGGAGAATACAAAATGTGTTGGGTTAGCTTGGTCTAGTACAACTGGCTTTATATTTCATGGTGGTATTAAGAGAACATATGTATATTTTAAAGTTTTAATAATAAGACTAAAAGTAAAATCGACCGCCTCCGTAGCGCAGTTGGTAGCGCGCTCGCCTCTGGCGCGGAGCACCCGGATTCGATCCCCGGTACCAGCATGGGGATTTTCCCCCACTGGGAGGTCTGGCACGGGGTGCATTCAGCCTCGTTAGTTCCCGGGGGGCCAACTGAGGAACTACTTGAATAAAGAAGTAGCGACCCCAGGTCGCGAAGGCTGCATAACTGGCCGGGAGGGATCGAAACGCTGACCACGTCCCACCCTCCAGTACTGCACCCCACTGTAGTGGGCAAAGATGGAGAATGCAGCGGCCAGGCGGTAAGCCTTGGCCCGCGAAGGGCTGTTGGGCTAGGGGTTATTATTAAAAGTAAAAGCATAAGTTCGGAATTATATTATTCATACTTTAAACCCGTTCTGCCTTCTCGCGACTTCACCTAAGGTTAGAGAAGACCTCGCTTAAGGCTGCAGAAAACCGATGTAACCAGTTGACATCTTGTGAGTAATATACAGATTACGCATTAAGAACTAAATTAACAATATTTAGGCTCATATATTCTGGAAACATGACTATGACTCTATAAGGTTGTCTCGTAAATATGTTCTTTTCTCGTTACATTCCAATCATTAAGAAGGCCTAGGAACACACCTCACCCGGAGCACAGCTACGACAAAGTGGTTGCCAAGCTTTCTATTTTAGGGAGAAATTCCCAGCTCGAAATCAGCTAAACCACTTTTGACATGTTCGATTCGTTGCTGCATCTTCCCCGTAGACAGCACAAATTTTGTGGTGGCATTGTGAGACGGTTTTGCCCTTACTTGCATAATTTGTTGGAAATATTCCTTTTTGCTTTCCACACTTTGTAAACACAAGTTCGCGCTGTTCCGTACAACGTCAGTTACAAACACACACTGACGTATCCAATAGTGAGGCTGGTTGTGAACCTCTAAGTCGTAGGGGTGATTAGGCAACTATGATAACGTGAGTATGCAGAGGATTCGGGCTTTACAGGCGCTATAAATGGAGCTTACGAGCAAAACTAACGAACTTATGAGACAAGCTTATAACAACTTGCGGAAGGGGACTTAGCACCTCGACCGAAAGGCGATCTTTGTGCCTATTCCCCTGACGGGGCACCCCCGGATGGATCAGGCGAATGGATCCTAAGGGCGGTCGGAACATTGCCACGAAAGAGCAGGTGGCAGGATTCCTACATTTTCCAGTTAGAATCACCCAGGTAGAAGCTGGCAAGGGGGCGCAGAACTCGGAAACAGGCTCCCCTCTCCCCTCTGGGTTGTACCATCCCATGGGGGCTCGGAAACCAGTAGACTCGCCTTCCAATCCGGGGAACGAGAATTCCTGAGCCGTCTATCCTCCTGCCGTGCTGCTGCCATTGTATCCAACGCTGAAAGGAATCTAACGCGATGAAGGGTATAATGTGTTTATTAATGTAACGAAATGGATGAACAGGAAATTCGGAGGATATGGAAATCCTTCCCAGCATTCACTTGGCGACCAGGGGAAACTCCGAAAAACCCATTGGTCAAGAAAGGAGGTCGCAAGGATCGAACCCGCTACCTTCCGAATCCGGGCCACAGTCGTTACTGCCCGAGCCATCCAGCTCGGTTTTTTGAAACATATAACCCTCGTAAACTTTCATGTATAGCTCGTGTATATATCACGTCGGAATGTGCTTCAAGTAGCAGGAGCAGCTAAATATGCCAGGCGCCGGTTTGCGAGGTTTCTTGTGCCCTCCAATGTTGAGCGGTAGAATATAAACGTGAATTTGCAATACATTATCCTATGCAGGTAAGATAAAAATGACAGTGCTTCATCGTACTACGTAATTTAGCTACAATTAAATTCAAAGTACACTCAGTAATGGAAAAAATTATCCTTACGTTTTCTGAAAGAGGCGTCCTTTGATAATTCCAACAGAATTTGGAAGCTAACAAAGCAAAATTATATTAGTACCAGCCTTGCAACAGTATTAATAATCGCAATACTGCTGAATAATTCTATGGATCTTGTGTCGAAATTCTGTTTGGTCCAATGTCAGAGTGAATTCAGTCGAAATTATATTAGAGCGCAGCAGACATTTTAAGACAGTGCGGAATTGTCCAGGTAGAAACGTCTTAGGCCGGCATTCGGGAGGGCCCGGGTGCAAATCCCATGAGCTGACAAATGTTGCCGTTATTTTTTTTTTACTTTCTCTACTACGTATAGTAAGTAGAAGTATTGAATTTGACCCAAAATTTCGATACCGAAATTTCACCTGAAATATGTTTTGAAGCCCCCAAAATTTAAAAAAGAAGAGTTTTGGGAAAAGGTCCATGTGTTTATGCGCGCATATCTGTGTATGTATGTCTGTCCGTCTGTTAACAGCACAACTCAAAAATGAAAAGTCGGTTAAAAACCAAAGTTGGCATTTAAGTTTAATTCTTTCAAGGATGCGACACGAAGGTTTAAAGAAAATTCCTCTATCCTAAGCTCCTTCACATGGCCAATTTTTCGAAAATGTTGATCTCTCCAAAGCGGTTCTAAAGATTTTGATTAATATGCCATAAGTTTAAGATATTCTTAGAGAAAATTAAATAGATATTTTTAATATTCTGGCTACAGTCTATGCAGACTTGTTTACTCTTGATAGCTTTTGCATAAATAGTAAACCGTAGAGATGGACCAAATCTTTCTGTACAAAAAATGTAGATGTCATTAAAACAATTTATGTCCAAATTCATTTTTTGTGAAATAAACCATTTCAAAAATGTTCCTTGTTATTAGTATAAGTTTTACAATACTTAAACTTTTCTCAAATGGAAGGTCGTAATTCACCTTTTATCTCTTGGCCGTGCGAAAAGAACAGAATTTCAAAGACTTCACATAGCGATCAGCTGTAAAAGATTTGACCCTCGCTCAAAGCTTACTGTATTCCTATATTCCCTTAGGAAGTCTACAAGAACTCGAATGAACACTGAAGATGTACAACCTCAGAGAGCGGCAGGACGACCAACCATCCCACAGAATTAATAGAAGACGTCAATTCTGGATTTCAACTGGAAGACTGGAGGCGGCTAGGAGAAGAAAGGAAGAGCATAAATAAACAAGACAATTATTTTCTTTTCTTTGTTATGTTTATTAATAGTTATCTGACCTGCAAATGCAGACTATATGTATATATAAATTGGTAATACATTTAATAAAAATAAAATTGCTTTATAGTATGTCCTGGTGTGGATTCTAGATTCCAGGACAGTAGATACGCAGATATATTTTAATATATATTCTCCTTGCGCCTACAAAATAAGCAGTAAGTTAATTTCTGCAAATGTTTATCGCGATTAACGTGAAGAAGTTAGAGGAATACGAGTTTGTAAGTAGTACAAAAGTAGTCATGTGAGTACAACACATCAGATTTATTCTTTTCTTTCCTAACGGTTTCCCTCAGCTGTGAAGCTAAATACCGGATTGGATATTTAATGCTGCGATCTAAAGTTCCACGTTAAGTCTAAAACAATTGTAAAGATAAAATACATGATAATAATCAATTCACTGCCACCTACCCACCGATAGCCCATCTCTGTTGTGTTGGTAATGTGTCTGCCTCACACTTAAGAGGTCCTGAGTTTGAATCTCGATTAGAGTGAGTTACCCATATGAGGTTTTTTTCGAGGTTTTTCGTTAACCTGAGAAGTCGAATGCGGAGTAACTTCAGGTTCTATGGAACATCTGGCTGTTTCAGCACCATTTTACTAATTTAATTCATTGGCCGATATGACATATCACGTTGCAAGATGTTAAAATACAAAAAATATACCCACAGTTACTGAAAGCAGGTAGACTGGATGGCACCCTAATATCATCCATCCGGCACGTGTAAGGAGCAAGATACAGTTGTTTAGCACTAAGGTCTCTGTGGACACGTGTCGAGATGGTGTATATTATCATTTTAAATATCGTAGTATGATGAAGTCGGTCTGGGTGGCTCAGTTTGTTAGACTTTGGCCTACTGATCCCAAGATCGCGGGTTCAAATCCGGCCCAGATCGATGGTTTTTAAGTGTGCTTAAAAGCGACAGCTCCATGTCAGTAGATTTACGAACTCCGAGGGGACACAATTCCGGCATACCGGCGACCCTGATATGATCCTGGCAATTGGCAGCGTCGTTAAACAAAAAAAAAATAATTTTTAAGTAATATGATGAATAAATTAATATAATTGCAAAGATGATTAGTGCTGGAGAGCTTTCACCACCTATTTCAGTTGAAGAATATCTTCAATGACACCTTAGTTTGGCATTGACTCATGTTTATGCTAATAGGGAATAGAAAGGTTGTAGTATTATTTTCTTGTTTGTAGCAGCCTGAAAATAACAGAACACTTTTAATTTTCTTGAAGATACGGTACTGGCCAGGCATAGGAATTTCCAAGCATTAAACTTAGGACGAAAGGAAATTAGGCTGAACCAGTCATGTCATATTTTATGCGAAACTGGGTATAGTGGATTAGGCGCCACCTACTGTTCGCCGAGCATTGACGCATTCATGGGACTCAAAAACAAACCTCTCTAATGCTTGGTTACCTGAGTGAATGAAGGGAAAATGCTTCATGTAGAAAACGAAGGAGGTGGGATAGAGCAGCAAGGTCACACCACTAGCTCATAAGAGAAGACGTTGAGACCACTGAATTGAAGTGTTCTTGGTCCTCATGCAGTGATGTCGCACATTACAAACCGCCCTCGTTCCTCTACTGTATATTTGTATAGATAATGGCTTGAGTGTATCTAACTTGTAGCCAAGTTCTTAAGAATGCCCTAATCCCTGGTTATGACAATAGTACATATAAAAAGTGTATGTAACAATTTCTTTTGACATTTCCTTAAGTAGCTTTTATTTACAACCGACAAAATGCATTGGGATATGTTAATATTTTCTTTATGTAAATTTTGTGTAAATTTGTTCAGATGTTGTTGAACATTTCCGGAAATGCTTGTTGGTGCGGCCTGTGTGGGACGGGTTGTTCTCCAGTTTTGCAAGCGCTAGTTCCCTCTGGTCATTTGTCATGACCCCGCCACTTCTTGTCTGCTTTTGACAGTGTATTAAAATACTAGCACCATGCTGATAATGATAGCAAAGCCCCTCCTTCAGGAGTGAGGTAATTGCCTTAACTTCACCCTAAGCAAGGCTGGCCCGTGTTAAGAATACACCTCCACGTGGGTCGGGGGAGTTAACACTTGTGTTCAGACTAAATCCTTCCTTCAGGGTGCAGCATCCCTTAAACTATGCCTATCATGTCAGAATATCCCCATCAATAAACTTGCGTATAACGTTCTGGACTCCTGAACTACCCTTTACTTTCAAGACGATCTTCTTTAAGCTTTTTCTTTATTTAAAGTTCAACCAATCACTCAATAACTCATAATTGTCAGCGAAATGGCAGATTCATCGCTGCAACAAACCCAATATCCTTCAGTACATTATATTTCATACTTTATACACGTTCATTATTTTTCTACAGCATCTGTTAGGAAGCAGGTCATATCTTCTGAATCATTGTTGCAACCAATTTATTTTAAACTGCTTGATCTATTTCAGTATGTATTTTGAGAGAAACTAGAACTTTGGTTATAGGTTTATACATTTTTACCTACTGCACAAATAGAAACATAGAAGCATTTCTGCTTCATTCTCTCAAATAACTAAGTATTAGAGAGGTTTGTTTTTGAGGCTCATCAACACATCATAGTTCGACGAACAATAGGTTGAGGTAAATATGCTCTTTCCTCTTTTTCCCAAGGTTTGGCATCACTGGAATAGACACTATCGTGCATATCCAGTTCTGCACTTAACTTCCACCAACAGTAGATTAAATTAAGGTTGAAATTAAACGACTTAGAGTTAAAGACACCTTCAAAGAAAAAAAAAACCTGTCCTTTGTCTAAAATGTAAAGCACTCTAAATCCCAAATTGATCACTTCAGTGCTGAGTGAAAAAGTCTATATGTCTTCCCTGTGTTCTCAGATTATGGATGATGATTATTAGTCAATTGAAGGAGGTTCTAAGCACTTACTTATCAGAAAAGTAAGGCACTTGAGACGATAAGTGTACTCCCTTACTCAGGAAGAGGCAAAAACAAAGCAACTAAAGGCACTTGCTGACGTAAAAGAATTGATACAACCCAACCTGAATGAATTCGATTTTATTAATATGCTACTTAATTTAAATAAGGCAAAATGTTGGTAACAAAATATATTCATGATATCCATTAATTTGATAGGGTATACTATGACACTCTGTGTGGTGACTTAATCATGATAGGACAAGGAGAAAGTTGTGCAATTATCCACAAGCATCAACAAGTTCGGTTCTGCGATATAACATAAAGAAAAGAGGTCACTTCGCTCACTGATATAGAAATCATATGTTAGGGAGTTAGGGAATGTTTCGCCCAACAAGTTTTTAATCAGCCGCCTCTAGCCGATGGCATGACAACGCAAACTAATGGAGGAACAACCCTTCAATCTGACATGTTTGACATAGACAAAAGGCACTTCTCGCATTTGGCTCTCGTCGAAACATTTTAATTAGGTTTTGCGCTAAACTTAACAGTCATCAAATTATTAATGCACTTTATTTTGGTTGCGGCTATTCATGCATATATTCATACAGATTTTTGATTGATGTTGTAAAATTGTGGTAATTAATACTCCTTTTGAAAAGTATTTATACCATATTAAATAGATTTTAATCGCAAGAATTATCAGTCTTCTTTACACCTGTGATACATTTCTCATGGGATTGACACTGTGATTTACTTCCTGTACCATGTAGATACTAGGTAGAGAAGGTATTGCATTTCATCCAAATGTTTGATATTGAGATTTCACCAGAAATACACGTTTTGAGACTCCCTAAACAAAATGTTAAAATCACTTTTAGAGAAAGGCCCACGCACGCCGAGTGTGTGCGTGCGTGCGTATGTGTGTGTGCGTGTATGTGTGAGGTGCATATGTATCAGTGAACAGCATAACTAAAAATGGAAGAATGGGTTAAAAACTAAATTTGGTATTTAAGTTTTGTATCTTCCAAGGATACAACACGAATATTTTCAAGAAAACTCCCTAAATCATATTTTACATGGGACAGTTTTCGAACATTTTAATTTTCTTCAAAATGGCTCTAAGGATTTTTGTTAAAATACCATATGATATTTAAATGTAAAAATATGAAATGTATGTCTTGAATGTTCTGAGAATATCCTCAAAGCCCTCTTCATTCTTCTGCATGACTTGTAAATGTTGAGTGACAGAATAATTCTTACTACACAAAAACTTAAGACCTCGTTAGAACATACAACTTGTGTCACCTACATTTATTTTTGTGGAGAGAACAATTTCGGAGATATTCCCTGCTATTTACCTGAATTTTTCAATACTTACATTTTTCTCTTGATCACATAAAGGTAACGAATTTAAAATTCCTCACAAAGATATCAATTATAAAAGATTTGACTATCCCTTAAAGTCTGCCATATTCCCATACTCCCCTTACATCTTCAAGAAAATCAGTAAGATAATATCTGAAACTGCTTCTCTAGATTAACATGAAGTAGGTTAAAGAGTAAGTGTTGGTAAGAATGATTTGTACAAGAGTAATATGAGTGAACACATCAGATTGTCTCATATTTAGGTCATGCAAATAGGATGGAATTTCAAAGACATCACATAGCGACTAACTGTGCTCTTAAAAGATCTAGCTGTCGCTTTATTGAATTCCCATATTGCCATTGCACCTACAAGAAAATTATAAATAAAATTAATTTTGCAAATGTTTATCTCGATTAACACGAAGTTGATAGAAGGATAAGCGTTTGTGAGAATAGTTTGTACAACAGAGAAACTCATGTGAGTACAACACATCAGATTTTTAAGAATAGTTTATTGAACAATAGACTGAGGAAGTCATGCGAATGTAACATTTATTTTCTTTTCCTATTATGGATGTTATATTTTTTCACAAAGTATGTTCATTTAAGCATGGATTTTTTTAAAACTGAGGAGTTAATGAAAACCTGCGATTAAAAAGATTAATTGTTTTTATTAATTAAGATTAACTATTTTAGAGAATCTTGCTTTACTGAATCTTCCCTTACGGAATCTTCCTTTACTGCCAAATATTTGGGACGTATTTTAAATGTATTTCCAGGAATGGAATTTATTAAACACTATGTATTAGGTGACTAAAGTGCTAGATATTAGTACAAAGGTTATATCTGAGTATCAAATCTCTTGTATGTGTAACATGTTGATGAATATATTTTTGGATTTTGGCAGTCATTTGTTTTGGTGCAGAAAGAGTTTGAAATGGTCTCTATATCCCCTTTAATGTATTCTTGGAGTTCAACAGTCATATTGTGTCTTCTGGTGTGTGTGTGTGTGTGTGTGTGTGTGTGTGTGTGTGTGTGTGTGTGTGTGTGTGTGTATGTGTGTGTGTGTGTGTGTTTCTTTCATCTTCCCCTTTTTATACGATAGAAAAGACCAAGATAAAAAATGGCGAACTCGAGGAAAACATCCCAAGAGAACTAAGATAGCATTTCAACTCAGATTCTGTACCGTTTTGGAGAAAATGTTTTCATCAAAGTGATGCCCCCGTAAGATATATGATTTTCAAGGGTTTTGTATTGCCTTTAACTGCAAAGGTCTTATCGGCGTCGCGAAATGAACCTCTATGGTATAGACTATCCGTTTTGCTTCACATCTCAATGCGTGATCTACGGGCCTAGGTATTGTGAGGTCATTAACCTTTCTGAAAGCTTTGGGATTCGGTTCCGGTACACCATTCGTTTTCACGAGATCGGTCCATACTATGCCAAGCCTACTTAAAGGTACTAGCCAATGTACTGTTCTTAATAGTTAAAATTATAAATACGAAAATGAAGCAAACGTTCTTAAAAAGTTTGTCAAAATACCTGCACTCAACACTCTGTATTTATCTACAAGCTGTTTAGAGGAATTTCAAGACATGACTTACATTCGTAATACTAATACTTAAAGTGTATTAGTCGAGAAGACACTCAACTGGCCGGAAGGGACTGAGGCGCTAACCACGTCGCACCTCCAGTACTGCACCCCACTCATTCCGCTTGTGGTGGGCAGAGGTGTGGGTCGCAGCGGTTGGGCGGTAGCCCTTGACCCGGATGGGCTGTTGTGCCACGGAGTTATGTTACGCTTACGTGTATATTTCTGAAAGGTGGTGCAGCTCTCTCTCACGCACACACTCAAAACTTAAATGCCAACTGAAAATTTGGTGCCATTTGTGTGAAGTACACTACACTGTGCGTTTTCTATGAAACGCTTGTTGAAGAGTATTCAAAAAGCAGAATTCGAACTTACGTCCTTTAGGACAGATCAGCATACAATAATACATGTTATCTGATTATGTAAGAATTGAAAGTTTCCATTGATTTTAGTAGTAAACTACGTGGAAGATATGAATCAGAATCACATGAGAAGCACCCTGCCTGAGGCAAGAGAGATACCCTGCAACAGCCTCGGGATGACTGGCAAGAGCAGCACCAACGTTTGATTGAAAAGTTTGGTTCGTCTGATGAGAAAGCCTTCCTCGGGAGATAAAAGCGAATTATACCCAATTAGTCTAGGACAGGGGACTACCGAGTATTAACATATTCAAATGAGATGTCAGCGGCCGGGCAGGCAAGTCAGTCAAGTAGGCCGTGATCGAAACAACATCTCCACTACAGACCGTATCTTCCATCCCTTATCTTCCTTCATCAAATATCATTTGGCTTGAATAATGCGGGGCTCTTAACTACCCACGTTCTTTACGAAACAGTTTTATGACTGATGGATGAGCCAAACACTTAGCAGGTAAATAAGTGATAATCTATCAATGAGGTTTCAAAAATCTTCCGTTGCCCTCAGGATATTCCTGCATCTTCTGAGAAGCATTGCTGTAAAATATATCATGCAGGTATGTTATACAGACCTATTGAAGATAAAGTATTATCAATCTGCATATCTTGTCGTCACTCATAGAGGCACGCTGGAAAACCAGTAGCTAGATTACATCGAGGATACAAGTTGTAGCGTTATTTCCAACCACTCCTCTCAGAGAAGAGATCACTACATGTGAAGTATAAATTTAGTAATTATTTTCGATTTTAGAATTTTGGAACATCTAAAGATTTGTCATCTTGGAAGGTGATTGAATTTATGTATCTATAGCTCAGTGTTCATGAATATTTGGAAATAAATAACAACACAGTTAAGTAGAGAATTCTGCAATATTAGTGGAGGATACAAATATAAGTCGTTTGGAAATATAATAACAAAGTTACGCCATTTGTCACGTGGGTAAGCTTTTCTTGGACGGATATTATTTTGATTCGAAAATTTTAATCAGGGCCAATGAGAATATAGCATTGTATAGAGGACCAATCAGAAGGTGTGAGTGTCCTACTAGTGGGGGAATATGACGTAGGTTATTCCACGGTATATATTAGGACAGGGTATATATCTCTGGTATATATATATATATATATATATATATATATATATATATATATATATAGTTATTGGTTACACATAAAGCGATTAGTGAGAAAAACAGTGCGTGTAAAAGATAGCAGTTGTAAAATGTGAACTATTCTTCACAAGAAGAAAATATAACTTCAAGTGTTTAAAGTATAATGAATATAAACATAATTCAACGTGGGCAAATATTTAAACTACCAACGATCATAAACCGCTACAAACTTATCTATTATTAATAATAATCAATGCTTGTTTTTCAAGTAAATTTAAACAAATCTCTACATTTGATAAACTACTAATTTACAAAAGAGTTGATGGGAAAAAAGAAAGATATTTATATTTGACCAGCCTTTGCTGATCGTTACAGATCGTTTCGTATTCCAAGACATTTGCATATGTTATTAGCGCTGATGTATACAAATAAACTGCACTGTTGGCATATTCAAACGGCACGTATTCAGACCATTATACTGCTCTTTTCCCTATGTGCCCACAAACATTCAAGGATAAGGGTAAGTAGTGGTAGCCAACCTTCATTCACTCAAGTAACCAAACATTAGAGAGGTTTGTTTATGAATCCCATGATTGTTATAGCTCGGGAACAGTAGCTGAAGGCAAAGCTGGCCTACTCTCTTTCGTATAGACATCACAAGGTAAGAAAAACACCAGCAGCCTGGTAGAAATAACCAATATTTAATTTCTTAGCATTTGACGATTGTTTGAAGCATAACTTATGGTGCTTACTGATGACGTTTAAAATTCACGAAATGTGTTCAAAGCTTACAAGAAACACTGAATGATCAAGTCAGAGTTGGGGAAAAGAAATGCTTACTGCTCTAGTTAAAACAAAGCCTCATTGTGGCTGATAAATGTGCATTGCGACAAACTATTAGCTCATAAAAAGTGATCGTGCACTACAAAAGAAGCATGTTAGCTGAAAGACGAATATAATTATGATCACTAAATAATTCAAAGTGTCTACCTTTGTACAACACTGAAATACGTGAAATAAACGTAATCTCTTGGACGTAAGGCTTGCGGCGTGTAGTTATGTATTTAAGATATTTTCTCTAAGATTGTCTCGGCCTGAAAAGAAAATGCGCTTTTAAACGTAATTCTTAATCTAAGAAAACATCCATAACAAAGGGTTTATCTTTGCTGTGAGGAAATAATAAATAAAAGCATTAGAAATGAAAAGTGAAGTATTATGTGTGGGATTGAAACAAATTATTTTAAGTCTGTCACAATATGGCCGTGTCGGTAGATTTTCCTTTGAACTCTACAGATCATTCGTGGTACTACGAAGGAAGATGGAGTTGTAACATTAGACAATCGGCGGGAGGTCACGCTGGACGCCCTGCTGCACTACACAACGACCGTGACTAAAAATTAGTTTCAATACTTCACCCGAAAATGTAAAGTAAATATTTCACTTTACCTGACAACTTTTTCTCTGTGTGTTTGTGGACTTAGGAGGTAAACATGTATTAATGAAGACACGCTGCATCGGTCCATTTGACTCAAGTGTTACAACAGGTGGTTCACAACTGACTTGGCATCAGGTCCTCTATACGGATGTCTTCAAATAGAATAATGTAGCATTCTAGTATTTTTACTTTCTCTACTGCTCAGTAGAAGGAAGTATTGTATTCATCCCAAAAATTCGATGTCGAGACTTCACCAGAAATGTCTGTTTTGAGACCCCTGAATCAAAAAAAAAAAAAAAAAAAATTAGAAAAAGGTCCGTGTGTATGAGTGTGTCTGTCAGTCTTTCTTGAAAATGGCTCTAACGATTTTGATTAAAATGCCATGTGTCTGAGAAATGTTTATGAAAAAAATAAAATGTATATCTTGAATTTTCTGGTTATAGCCCCTATAGTTATATTTACTCTGGATGGCTTTTGCATAACTGGTAAACCGGAAGAGATAGACCAAATCTTACTATACAAAAATGTAGATCGTGCTAAAATACACAATATATGTCCAAATATTTTTTTTTTTTTTTGTACTGTAATCAATTTTGGAGATATGCTTCCTTATTTGTATGAGTTTTGAAAAACTTATACTTCCGTCAAATGGAACATTGCTATTCATTTTTTATATGTTAGCCGTGTAAAGAGAACGGAGTTTGAAAGCTTTAAAATATTTGACTATCGCTCAAAGCCTACTGTGTTCCCACATTCCCGCTGCACGTGCAAGAAAACGAGCAATAAGATAATTTCTGCAAATGTTTATCTCAACTAACATGAACATATAGGAATAAGAGTTTGTAAGAATAGTTAGTACAACTATTATTATTTACAGGATACTCTACATTGAAAGTTTAAATAAAAATTGCATACCAAGGGAGTTTTATTCATGTAGTGGTTAAATTTAGTATAAGCAGCGGATAAATACTGCAGTTACTTAGGAGTATAACACATCATTTGATTTCCCCACTGCTCGCTCCAAATATTGTGTTAAAACAAAGCAATAAAGATACCTCTGTTGCAACCTCAGACAGGGAAAGGTGTTATGGTTCAATGTAAACAATTCAACGCAATTGTATTGGAGAGCCATGTGTTCAAGCACCTTGACCAGTGCTTGCTACCATACCAAGTGGACTGACTATCAGATTACAGAAGAGTCAATCATTAATGCTCTCAATGAGGGTCTCTCTATTTCTAAAGCTGCCAAAAATTTAGAATGGCCACATTAGTTACTTATAAGCTCGAGAAATTCAGTACACAGCCTGAGAAGACTGGAAGTGCTTTTTGCTTTCTCTACTACGTATAGTAAGTAGGGGAAGTATTGTATTCGACCCAAAATTTCGATGTCGAGATTTCACTAGGAATATATATTTTGAGTCCCCCTGGTAAAAAAAGCATTTTTAGAAAAAGTTCCACACGCGTGATTTTTTTTTTTTTTTTTTTTTTTTCTGTGGAAAAGATAACTCAAAAACAGAAGTCACTTAAACATCTTTTAAGAATGCAGCACGATGATTATGAAGAAAATTCCTTCACCCTAAAGTAACCTTTACGTGGAAAAATCATTAGGAAATCAAAATGTTCAACTAAGGAAAAGTTTGGGCTGGTTTTAGCTTTCTTTTCTTTTTCTCCCTTTTTAAATTTTTGT
The DNA here is from genome assembly GCA_030765045.1 of Tenodera sinensis. NCBI lineage: Eukaryota > Metazoa > Arthropoda > Insecta > Mantodea > Mantidae > Tenodera > Tenodera sinensis. Next base: position 61,195,788 of record CM060970.1, on the reverse strand, counting down.
GTCGCATTTTTGGTAGATGCTGAATTTAAATACGACTGGTATTTTAACCAACTTTTGTTTCTGAGTCATGCTCACATTCGGACCTTTTTCTAAAGATGCCTCTTTTGTTCCAAGAGAACCGAAAACATACATTTTGGGAGAAATCTCGATATCAAATTTTCGAGTGGAATGTAACACTGCCCCTGCTTACTATACATAGTAGTAGAGAAAGTAAATGCATTGTGTTGAAAAAAGTAATTTCTGAGCGTCTGTTTGTAGGTATATCTATATTAGCCAGTTTTCATTCAGCACAAAGAGCTCCAAGGAACAACTTGAGGTGCTACAATGAATAATGTATCTGTCTAGGGTTTACATAAAGTCGTCAATGAGAATTTTCCCAAAGCTCGCCGCACAAAGCAAGCGCGACACATAACCACGTGATGTCGAGCACAGCATGGGCTACACGGATGCTCATTTGTTACACCGTGTAGTGTCTATCTCTACAGCAACACTTGGTTTTAAGAGATGTTCATAAATTTCGGCGCTGGGCTTTGTTCCTTTGTCACCATTAGCTTCAATTGATAAAATCTGCTGTTGCCTTTATATCAAATCTGAGGAGACAAAAGTGATAAGGAAGTCCTTGCTATAGTGCAATTTTATTCTTCAAAAACTAGTTTTAAAACTCAAAAGTTTTATGTCTACAGTTTAAGGACTGAGGACTGTTGCGGCCGTGCTGCTTCACACCACATGCCGGGTCGGTGAGCGGGAGAAGGCGTTCAAGGTCAGGCTGTCTCGTGCAACTATGGAAGCCACTACACCAAAGCGGGCTTCTCGAGAACTTTCGAGATAGATCTGGTGACATGATCACCGGCGTATGTATAAAGTCAAGAAAGCTCCGCCTGACGCCATCCCCACTGTATAAGGAGACACATGGCGGCAGTTAGAGTATGGACATGAGTCGGTTAATGTGTCAGTGAGTACGAGACAGCTGTGCTTCACGAAAGATACGTCGGTCGTCGTAAAGAATCTCCTAATGTGCGTCGAGTGATTGCATCGTCGTAGTGAGTCTATGAGAGACAGGGAAAGCGAAGAAAGACACTGAAAGAACTGAGTCAAGGTTACCGAAAGTAACATTTGTGAGTTGCGATAACACGACAGACTGTAGCCCTTGTTAAGGACGAGAAGAAAAATGTGTATTTGGAATAAAAGTTTAGAAGGTAATAAAGGTATAGAAAAGTCAGCAGATTGAATTTTGTCGTTTTGTCACACTGTCAGAAGTGGAATTCGTCGAATTGCCGATGTTACAGTGCACATTTGAATTGAATTGCTGCACAGTGTTTGTTGCTCTGAATATTAAATGTTATAAGTTTTCTCACTTCGAAGCCTGCTTTGCTACCCCAGCCCACCATTACCGTTACAAAATGTATTTTTGAATAATCTCATCATATTCAACAAAAGGGCTCTGTAAACAGCAGAGTTATTCCCGTATATTGTAGGTAACCAGCTTCATATTGTCTTACTGGAAAAGAAAATAAGTAAAGAAGAGATAATTATTTCACATGAATAGTATAGAATACAGGTGTCCATCCGGGGAATCGAAAAGGAGAGTTTATAGTCAAGGACCTAAATGAATGTACATACTTCAAGGCTTGGTAATAGAAGGGTACGTTGTGACCCTAATTTGGTAAGAAACCAATATATAGAAACACTTTGTTGGCGTACTAGAGTTTCAGAAATACGGAGGACTTAGGTAATACGAATTGCAAAAGATAGGAAATAAATTTTTAAAAAAAATCAGCTGAAAAAAAAAAAATTCAAACGTGCTCAAAATGTCTGCCGCCAACTTCTATACATTTTGTGCATCGCCTGGTTATAAGATGTCGAAATTTTGGAAAGAGTCTGCTACATCCATAAGCGTGCTTGTTAAAACGTAAGCTACCCCATTCACTTGCATCCTGTCCACTCTTGGAAACAAGGTATGCGAGTGTGCCGGCTGTTGAATCAACGTTCTTGATAGAAATGCGCAATCTCTCGGGCTTCTCTCTAGACGATAAGCATCTCGGTGTACTCAACATTTGTGCGCCAGGTCGATATTGTACACTCTCACTTCACACTTGTCGATGACTACAAAAATGAATGCTATAACCTACTTAACACAATAATACCACGAACACTACCTCTGATTGTAGGTATGTAGAAGAACTGACACCGAATCATTGTAACCTATCCTACATTCTGTATACCGTACCGCTGAGAAATGATAAGGGTAGATAAAGTGAAAGTAATGTTCCAGGGCAATCACTTTTGCGGTTTGTATACCTCGTTTAGTAGAGGAAAACATTGTAGGTTTCCATTGATAAAGCTAAAACCGAGAAACACACTGAGATATCGCTTTACAATAACTTAAAACTTCCGGCTCCCAGTAACCTGCACTGCAGTTTACACCTATAAAGCGCAGCAGTGCATCAGAAAGCATGCTAAATAGAGGCATTATTTAATAAGTATTCTGTACATACATAACAGGGGAAAAGAAGATGCAGTTTCAATCTCTCTGAACCAGAAAACTGAACTTACACAAGGAAAAACAAGAATCAGTTTCAATATTGTGAACCAGGTAACTGAAGATATACTAGAGAAAAACAGGAATCAGTTTCGAATCTCTGTGAACCAGGTAACTTAAGTAATACAAGGGAGAAAGAAGAAGCAATCTTAGTCACTCTGAACCAGGTAACTGAAGTTATATAAGGGAAAAAGAAGAAGCAATTTTAATCTCTCTCAACCAGGTAACTGAAGTTATCCAAGGGAAAAAGAACAAGCAATTTTAATCTCTCTGAACCAAGTAACTGAAGTTATACAAGGGAAAAGTAGAAGCAATTTTAATCTCTCTCAGCCAGGTAACTGAAGTTAAGGCTCCGTAGATATGCACCATCGAATGCCAAATTATCATTATTATCATCACCATATTATCATTATAATTATCATTATTATTATTGTTATATTTATTATATAATTATTGTAACTTTGATAAACTTCATCCATCTTAATTGGAATGCTATGTGCATATTCATATAGTGAGTCCAAACAACTATTCGTCACCACTTCAAAAAATTCTACCAGAATTTTTGAGCTGCATAAGATTTTTAATTTTACAATTTGTTTTAGCTTGCACCTGGAATTTCAATATAAATAGGATGTACTGGGTATTGAATAAAAAGGAAACCTCTGATATGTTGCATTCATATGACTTTCTCTGTCTAATCCTCTACAATTTATCCTTACAAAAGTTTATTATTTATTATCATCATTATGATGATAATGGTGATGGTGATGGTGGTGATGGTGATTATTATTATTATTAATTATTATTATTATTATTATTATTATTATTATTATTATTATTATTATTATTATTATTATTATTATTATTATTATTATTATTATTATTATTATTATTATTATTATTATTATTATTATTATTATTATTATTATTATTATTATTATTATTATTATTATTATTATTATTATTATTATTATTATTATTATTATTATTATTATTATTATTCCAGATAAATCTTCAACTCATATTTACATATTTTGTTGCAGCATTTAATGAGCGACAAATTTTTAAAGAGCGTGTCGTTATGTAACGACTTTGATTCCATGCTCTTTGCATGACCACGAGAAAAAGAAATGACTTGCCATTTGAGAAAAGTAAGTGTTTAAAAATTCAAACCAGTAACACGGAATATCTCTGAGATCTTTAACTCCAGGGAAAAAATATTTTACATAAATTGTGTGTTAACAAAATCTACATTTCTAGTGTAGTAAGATGTTATCTACTATACTATGTATCAAATATACATACAAAAGTAATTAAGAATGAAGGGGACTTCACGGGCTATTCTCAGAAAATGCAAGTTATACATTTTATTTGTCATGCAAATTTCTTAATCACATGCTGTTTTAATAAAAATCGTTATAGTTACTTTTGAACAGAAAAAAGAGTTTGCGATCTTTGTAGATAGTGAACTGAGGTATGAAGTTTGGTATTTAACCGGCTGTGTTATTGGTTGCGCGTTTCTTCTTGACGAATGACCTTGATCAGAAATCCAGTCAGCTTGCCTACCCTTAATAAACAGGTCAGCAAATGTTTATGCTACGATAACAGACACCTCTGTTTTCCTCTGTCACGTTTGTGTATATACAGTCGACTGCAAAAGCTTTGTGCGGTACGGATGTATGCATGCAAGTGTTTTATAATAGTGCTAGTTAATTACGTAGTTAACGTGTTACTTACTCGTGACAATGCCTCCTCCATTGTCAAAAATAAACGGAAAAACTCTGCATAGTCAAAGTCGCGAGATTATTGCCAATGTTTATGAGTATATGAAGGAAGAAGCGAAACATAAAGATCGATTTTCTCCAAAGTACTTCAAAGAAATTCAGAAGGTGCAAGAAAGAGTTGCTGCAGCCACCAACATATCACACAGTTCAGTTCACAGAATTGTGGGAGAGAAACGAAAACACGAAGAGGAAGGGACTTCTTTTGGTACACCAGGAAAGAAGCATGCCGTCCCCAAAAGAATTACTGAAATCGACGATTTCGACAAGTGTGTAATCCGACGCACCGTATACAATTTCTATGCTACAGAAAAGACTGCACCTACATTAAAAAGACTATTACAAAAATTGCGAGAGACCATCAGTTTTCAAGGTAAACTCACTAGCCTTCGAATTGTGATTAAAAAATTGGGCTTTAGGTGGAGAAAGACTAGAAATAAAAGGCGTGTTCTGATTGAAAGTCCTAATATTCGTTCTTTGCGCGAGACCTATCTTACTTGTCTCCGTAAATACAGAGCTGAAGGACGCCCAATAGTTTACGAAGATGAGACTTATATACATAGCAGTCACATTGTTCCAAACAGTTGGTCTGATGACAGTACTTCAGGTTTCATGGCACCTGTATCCAAAGGGGAACGACTCATTATAGTGCATGCAGGTGGAAGGTTTGGATTCATACCAAATGCTCTCCTTATTTACAGATCCCAGCGGAAAACAGGAGACTTTCATAAAGAAATGAACACTGAAAACTATATCAAGTGGCTTCGTACAATGTTAATTCCAAATTTACCCCCTAACTCTGTTTTAGTAATTGACAATGCGTCCTACCATAATGCACAGTTAGACAAACCTCCAACATCAAATTCTTTAAAAAAAGATATGCAGTCCTGGCTGCAAAATCACAACATTCCATTTGATGAGCACAGCACGAAGACGCATTTGTATGACTTAATCTTAGCCAATAAGCCGGCCCAGAAGAAATATTTGATTGATCAAATATTGGCCGAACATAACCACGCAACTTTAAGACTTCCACCGTACCACCCAGATCTGAATCCCATTGAGTTAGTATGGGGAGACGTAAAGCAATGGGTAGCTGCTAGAAATGTAACATTTAAATTAAAAGATGTTGAAAACCTCTGCAGGCAAAGATTTGAGGAAATTGGACAAACAGAATGGGAAAAGGCATGCCGTCATGTCGAAGAAATTGAACAAGAATACTGGGATAAAGATGCCATTGTGGAAGAAAGGATTGAGCGAATTATTATCCAAGATAATGGAATGGAAAGCAGCGACGAAAATAACAGCAATTCAGACGAGGAAGAAGACGAGGGAGAAATGTCGGGAATAGAAGAACTGCAAGGAAGTTAAGTGGAAACAGTTATAGAGGTATAGTGTATAATACGTGTGGCTAATATTACTGGAAGTGTGATAAATTGATTTGAGTGTTGTACTACTTCAGCTCAGAAGCATGTGCGTAAAGGCACATCATCTCACTGCAGACTGTACCTCCGCTCCATGCCAGCGCTCCTGCAAAAGGTGAGTAATGACTCGCATCCAACCTATCATATAAAATTTTCATTCGTCAAGAAGTAACGCGCGACCTATACGCTGCAAACACGCACGCGCACATTTTTAAATGAAGTCTCCATTCGGCAAGAATTTTGCTTAATCTTGTATAGCCGGCATATTTTACGCGACAGACGAAAATACATTATCTACCCCCCCCCCCCAAAAAAAAAAAAACACGATTTGTTTTCCTTTTGTGTAATATAGCTATTTCTGCAACGGTTGATCTTAATGTGAAGTAAATGGAAAAATAAACTTTAGTAAGAATAATTTTATGCCCATTAATAAACGGCAGAGGGTAGTGAAAGTCATGTGAAAGTAACACATCAGCTAATTAATAGTGTTCATATGTACCATTAGCTGAAGACCCTGATGAAATAGAAGTTAAATAATAATTGTGGAAGAAAATGTTGGAATGGATAGTTCCAGGCTTAAGTCTGGACTACATTGCATTTATTTGCCTCCTGTATTTGCTGCTTATAAGGACCAAAGCCTTCTAAGCACAGTTCCTAAGAAAACAAAGCAACATAACAGTGTTCATATTACAGTGTAATGAACGGTATCTATATCTTCATGTAACCATAAGAATATGTCTAAGTGGAACAAAATGTTATTATGCAGCCATAAGCAACTGCCTTTTGCCCCCCGTGTTTCGCCGCTTTATTTTGTTGTGTTTACCTGTTCGTTTTCCCCCTCACACAATACACACAACCCATGCACGAAACGGGACTCCAACCCGCGACCCTCTGCAAGGCGGAGCGCCAAAGATATAAGCTCCAGCAATCACGACTCTAAGGGCCTACCTGACCTTTGCGTCAAAATTCTAACCTCACTTGTAGGGCAACGCATAACTTCCCTCAAAAGAAATGTAAATAAGTATTGCGTTAATTATTTCATTTCCATGGTGTACTACTTTGCTTTCACGGTATTTGCATATTTCATATCGTAGAATGCCTTGAATTACATAAGATTCGTGAATAGAAATTACTCACTTGTATTGCAGTTCTTCTGATATCCTTCTTGTATAATGCCTTATCCTGTAATTTCGACTTCGCTCTCATGTAGCACATATTATACAAAGCTTATTCCAAAATGATCTATCACTGTAAACTATTTATTTGCTTCACTGAACGTCGAAAGCACCACCGTGAAAAAGCAAAGCTTATAAACACACTAAGAGAAGCCTTGCCCGCCTTGCCCACTCGCTGCGCTTAGCTTTTGTTTACGCTGCGCTATTGTCTAAAGTAAACACTACCAACCGCAGAATTCACCGCAGCTCCTTCGTGACAATTCCCGTATTGCTGTTTTGTAAATTCCTTTGTTTATTTTGATTTGATCGCAATTTGCTGTTGCAGAAGATTGCTGTAAAATATTTATCTACTGGGATACTGGAATTTAGATGAGATACTTTGCACGTAATGAAATTAAAAATGCAAATCGACCTCGCAGTGTGAGGAAAAATAACAGCAATGTGAAGTGCTGAGTGGACATTACTTAAAAACGATGTAAGAATACATAAGTCGTTATGTTTATTTATTGTAAAGCATTAGTACAAAGCTAAAGAAATGCTTTTCCTCTATTATCTTTTAAGCATATCGTGAATTAAGAGTAATTTAGCGAAAATCTGTCCTTTCTTTCCTAAAAATGCTGGAGTTAAATACAAAGCTGGCATTTATCAGACTTCTCTCGTACTACTCAGAATGACACGTACATGTGCTGGCACACTTACAAATGACTTACTTATAGGGCTGAGGAACTGGTGCTCCTTGTGTGCAGCTTATTCACGGCCTTGCACGGCCGTATGTTTGATAGGTAAAGAAATGAAGTTTGCTCATGATATCCCCGCGAGTCACCCAGACATGAACTAGTAGAATGCAAGGAACAGCTCACAACATACACTTTCTCTGAATCAAAAAAATATGTTTTTATGAAGGTTCCATGACATGTGAGGGATAGAGGGAAAGAGAGAGAGGTACGCACCTATTACTCTGGCTGTGACCAATGTAACTCAAATAGGAAATGTCAAATAAATATTGTAACAATATTCACTTTTCGCTAACTTTATTTCCTTTAATTTTATATCCAACTATAGTGTCACTCAACACAAATTATCACTAATACGCTCAAAAACTTTTCTGTGCATAAACTTTCATGAACTAGCATTTCCAACTCTAAAAGTTACTCTCTGTCTCCTTGTCAACGTGACATCATCCAAGGAGCGTCCAATTTTGGAATGCTTCCCACACGGAAAACCAACGTATCAATGTCACAATGCGCATTTTTATTTGATTTCAGCATTTTCCAAACTGCCGTTTACATATAATACTATTATGCATTCTTTTACTTTCTCAAAAACGGATATAATATTTTAATTAAAACATGTTTAAGATATTTGCATGCGTAATAAAAGGCTATCTTGAACTCGTTTCAAATAGCCTGAGAAATCCTCTTCATTCCGTATTTTGTATAACTGGTAAATCTTAAGGATACCCATCTGTGAAATGTTGAAAATCTACAGTTTTCATTGGATTGATTTGAAATTTTAACACAACAATCATTGTATAGTGAGGAGTAACTGTGCTAAATTTCATACATTTAGGCAGATTAGTTGCAAACATGTTAATATTTTATTATATTTTTTTAAATATTTGTATAAATGGTTCCCCATGATGCAATTTTGATTTGAAAAACTTGATAATTTTTAGTTATGTCCTGTAATAGAATGTTAGCAAATTGATGAGATAATTTATTAATCTTGTTATTAGTTTGGATAAAAATAAATTTTAAAGTTTAACTTCATTATTTTTTTTTTTTTATTAAAATTTTGAAATGTAAACTTTAATATTTATTCACTTTATGAGAAAATTATCTCATCATTTCTTTTTAATGTTATTTATAAGCAGGTACACCACATTTCATGCATAAGTACTGAAAATTGCATCGTGTGGAGCATTTTACAGAGCAAACAGTGCTAAAAATAAAAACGTGGAAAAACTAAGTTTGAAGTCACAGTAAGAATAATGGAACTGTATGGATTTAAATGGACACGACCACTGACAGGCAATCAGTTAGACGGCCATGTGACATAGATAAAAAGGCCGTAAGGCTGTAAAAGGCATATCAAAATAAAGCAGACGATTTATACTATTTGATAAAACAAACATCCATTTTTGGCAATTTTGGAAATTTTTAGCCTTTTTTCACAGATGGGTATCCTTAAGATAGAGAAAACTTATTACACGAAAAAAGATCTCAACTGATTAAAATACACAATTTATATCAAATTATTTCTAAAGTATTAACCATTTTTGAGATGTTCGTTGCTCTTTTTGTTTTCATTTTAAAATGTATTATTATACCGGATTTGCACAAATTATTGGACGCTCTCGTAAAGATGTATTTTCAGTAATACATAAATAAACTATCATACTACTACTTGAAAGGGGGAGGTTTAAAGTTCTGTATTCACCTTAGATACAGTCCATGTGAGCACCACGTTTAACAGGGCAGACGCCCATTCATGCCGTACCCTCTCAAGCATGTCTTCTGTGATAGCTGCCGTAATGTGCCTTCTCAGTTCCTACCAGCTTCAATGGAAGTGACGGGATGCACCTAAACACAGTCCTTAATGTAACCCTACAGGAAAAGTTGACACACTGTAAGGTCAGGTGTAAAGGCTGGCAGGATGACTAAATGCACATTAACATAAAATCTCTCTTTAAAATTTAACAAATTTAAAGGTAATCAATGCCATGTTAATAATACACACACGAACACACACACACACACACACACACACACACACACACACACACACACACACACACACACGCACACACGGACCTTTTTCTAAAAATACTTATTTTTGGATTCAGGAAGCCTCAAGGCATATTTTCGGTGAAATCTCAATATCGAATTTTTGGGTGGAATACAATACTTCCTCTACTTACTATAAGTAGTAGAAAAAGTAAAAATGAACATGTCTGGTGGAAATCCTACGAAATTGTTGAAACGGTGAAGAACCAGCAAGAAAAAGCTTGTGAAATTTATACTAAAAAAATATTAGCTTTGGAAATTAATGATAAGATTTTCTTCCCTTTGAAGTTTTAAAAGTTAAACTTATTTTTGGTTTACAAGACCAATGTTTTATATTAAACTATTAAAACGTTAATGTTAATAATATTTTATTTTATATTTTAAGGAATAATTCAGCAATTTGGCACAAATAGAACACACCTAAAATGTAGTTTCTTTTTATTAGAAATCCTGTTGTGTGCAATCACCAGAAAGACTCAAGAACATCTATAGTATGTCTCGTAACAAAGCATATGAAAGTCTTGAGTCCTGCAAAAATATTGGTGATCTGTAATTTGTCCGCTATGTAAGCATAAGAATCCCACATTGGTATCGGAAAAATCTATAGCACGTTTTATCTAGGCATAAGAAAGTCTTAAATCCCGCGACATCAATTAATCTATAACATGTCTGTAATTAAGCAATAAAATAATAAAGTAAATCGTTATTTCTTGCGAATCCGTGGGATAGCATTAAATATTGTTCTACCCTAGATGGAGGTGACAGAAAATGTACTTTCCTACAGATCAAATGCAAATCTATTTGTCCAAAACTTGGAAAAATGACCATTGTTTTATAATGTTGATCACGTATTAAACTGACAAGGAGTGTCTTGTGGACCAGCGGGACAAAACACGTGGTGTTGTTCCCCAGAAGGGGGCTCTATTAGCGTGAAAACAAGAACAGCAGGGGTCACAGGGAACAAAACAAATGACAAACTCAAAGAAAACAGGTGACCGACTTTGAGCTGGCTGCCTTTAACATTTTTCATATGATTTACCTGCTCCAACTGGCGCGGCAAGAAATATGAAACTAAAGCGACAGAGAGCTGGCTCTTTCTAATTGGTTGCAGTGTCCGTTCTGATAAAAGAAAGAGATGTTTCAATTCATAATTGGCTTCGTTGTAAAAGTAATAGAGAAGAAGCCGATGGTAATTTGCGATATTTTGTTTCCTGTGACAGGTTTTATGTGGAAACGAAGGAGGGAGCGGTCCATGCAAGGAAAAAAACCTTGCGTTACGTTTGGGGAGGGAGGGCGCAACGAAATTAATATGGGGGAGGAGTTTGATTCCTCTTTCCTTTCACAAAGTTTGTGTGTAATAAAACACAAAGCAGTGCCCACCGCCTTAATGGCGGGCGTTTCTTTGAGTTGCCGTGTGAATGAAAACACCTCTTCTGTAGTGGACTTGCTTTGGTGAGCTTCGCCAGAGAACTGCCTGCTTCTTTAAAGGACTATTCCAATCCTAGCACGTCATCCTCTCACCCAATAAAACAGAAGTAAACGTTGAATTGTAACCAGTTAGAATTATCTGTTTATCATTTTATAATAATGGCCCTCCTAGCGTTTGCCTCTACTAAACCATCTCCAAAGAACTATTGTTTACAATGTCTAAAATGCCATAAAGAGGAACACTCAGGAGGCTTCTCCAGAAGGTTTCCATATTTAATTGACATTTCCAGAATGTAGCAAAATGAAAGGCACTGCAGTGCCGTAACTGATTAGCACAGGCGTGTCAATAAGTGCCTCCCAGGAGCCATCTCTCCTACTACCTCCATACCAGTAGGCTACACGGTGCAGTTGAAACTTTGGCAGGATGACTACGCGCGCGTTGCATCAAGATGTAAAACCACTTTGTTTAGTTTATCATTATTCATTACGCCATGTATCTCATTTTAATATTAGATGCCAATTTAACAAAAATCATATCAATAATTATGGCAAGTTCGTTACATCAGTATGTTTATGTATTTTCTTAAACATACAATACTAATTACTATTGCTTATTATTTACTTTAATACTATCTTTATCATCATGCTGTAGATTAATTAATATTTGCAGGATGAACAATTCATAATGCTCGTGCTATCGTATTTTTCAACATTATAATTAAACGCCGTGAAAAGCTTTCCTTGGTCTTCTCGCAAATCTGGAAACAGATGACTACTAATAAATTCACCATTATCCTCTCTTTTCCAGTTTATGCTGCGAATTGATTCTTTTTTCCCCCTCCTTTATCTCTTCTTCAATAAAATTGCTAAAACACCCATTATTAGAATGCCATCGTTCGAGGAGGTGCAGCTTTTCCTGTTGTGGCCATCCATATTTGATGGCCAACTATCTTTTCCGCTGTTCGTAGCTCGTATTCGAGAATTTGTCAAAGAATGTGGAACTTTTATAACATTTGCTTTCTACAGTTTATGACATTTATAGCTTACATTTTTATGGTACACAACTGTTTTAATGTCCATAAAGTACCACTTAATTTGTCCTATACTATTTTTGGTGAGCCATCACGTTGAACTGCAAGCTCCATCTTTCTCAAATTCTTTTTTTGAGCATTTTACACTTTTCAAAACGCTTTTTGGACCTCAGTTAACAACTTGTTAGCTTAAAATTTTCAAAAATGTTTCATACCATTGTTATATATTGGTTAAAAATAACTGAAAGATTTACCATAACGTACATTGAAAAAGTTGAGCAATTCAATAATGGTAGGTCAGGCGGTATGCATGCAAGAGGATCTGTGTTCGATTCCCGGCTGGAAGGGTGGAAATTTTTCTTCCACTAGGCTTATCCTCCATTTTCCCTAGAGCCTGGAAATATGAATGGGAGTGTGAAAGTGAGAGTAAATGTAATATAAAAATTAATCCAAAGGTAATAGAAACCCAAAGTTTAAAAATCGCCGCTAAGCGAGTAAACAACTATTGCTTTTAAGCAACTGTTCCAAAAGCTTAAAAGCCGCTGATACGACCTTCTATGTTAAAGGTGGCACATAAGTGGAACATAAAAAAACAATAACATTAAATGCTGTACTGCATGTTTAAATGCTGCGTATGTTTGAATGTGAGCTATGCATTCAAATATTTCATCGTTGTGTTCTTGCTATTGCTATTTTTGGTATATTTCCTCCTTTAAAATACGTCTTGTGGAGCAGTTATTGTATTGCACTATTGAACTTTGCTACACGTGTTAACAAAGACATCGCAAACAAAAACAGGTTTTAGTGTCAGATGTGTCTAAGCATATGCTTATAATTTTTTCAACAAAACAATTACAATTTTTTAACAAAGAAAAAAGCATATTTGTAAGCTTAAAATATTTTGGAGCCTAAACTGAAGAAGGCACGGAGAAACTTTAGGAAATTCTAACAAGTATATGTATTTTGAACCTAGGGTTAAAATATTACACCAAAATAATAATTATTATTATTATTATTATTATTATTATTATTATTATTATTATTATTATTATTATTATTATTATTATTATTATTATTATTATTATTATTATTATTATTATTATTATTATTATTATTATTATTATTATTATTATTATTATTATTATTATTATTATTATTATTATTATTATTATTATTATTATTATTATTATTATTATTATTATTATTATTATTATTATTATTATTATTATTACTATTGTTATTATTATTATTATTATTATTATTATTATTATTATTATTATTATTATTATTATTATTACTATATAGTAAAGGTAAGCAAAAGTCAATCAACATACTGTAATTTCGGTGCATTAGAGCACTCAGAGGTAGGACATTATCAATTCAAAAGAGATTTAACACACCTCGATATTAGTGTTTATGTTAGTGCTATTAGCGTATTGTTTCATCTAATTATGAAGAGGTAAACAGGGCATATATTTAATTGGCTCTGAAAATTACATTTTCTGGGTGGTCTAGCTAAGTGCTGCTAATTATCGAGCCAATAAATTAGAGGATCTAGATATGTAGAACACGGGCTAGTGATTACGTATACAAACTTTACCCTTATTAACAATTATCGTGCAATTCCTCAACCTAATGACCACTTGTCTTTCCGTGTGTGTGCAGATTAATTAAAATGCTTCCTTTTCTTCTATTTTAGTGTACGTGAGGCGGGATGGAGGAGCACTTTTTGTGCATAATGACCTCTGAGTTTGTTAAGGTCGACTCTGCCTTATCCAATGCACATGCAGTGTGCACTAGACGAATCTCCTTTTCCTAATTGTAAGTTATTAGAGGATTTTAGGTTGGCCCACTCTGCAATTTGAGTGCTGCTTGCTAACATGGATATTAGGAAGCTCTTGTGGAACTGCTTGCCTCTTTTGTGAAGATTGCCACTATGTATGTGAACGAGAATGGGTCCTTCAGAGCAAGAGTAAACCAACTCCTCTCTCATAGTAAACTGCTCTGTTGAAATGGAAGTTATGGCAGACACAACATTTAATGGCGGATGATACCTGATCACTACTATTCTCTTTCCTGTTGTGCAAATAATGATTTAACTACACAACACCACAAGGCATGGCAAATCTCACACTGGATGTTGTGTTGAATTACCCGCCATTAAGTTTTGTATCTGCTATAGTTATATAAATAACATGTTTTTAAAATAGTCTCGTCGCAGTTTGGTTATAGTAAACATTAAAAAATACATGCTGTCTAAATGGATATCCGGGCGACGCCGTGGCCAACTGGTTAGACTGCTTGCCTCTCAACAAGGTGGACCACGGGTTCGATCCCGGCAAACCACATCGGGGAATTGTGGTGAACAAAGCGGCGACTGGACAGGGTTTCTCCGGTTTTCCCCACCCCTTTATTTTACCAATTGCTCGAGTATCACTTCTATGTCTGTGTCTAGTAACGGAGGGGGCTCACCTCGACCTACCGCACCCCGAAATGGATCTATTGCGGACTAACCACCCCTCTCCAGGGGAAAGGAATGAGGCGAATTGAGAGCGTAGGCTGGTCAGAGAAGGAGTCAATGGAGCCCAGAGACGCACAGAAGTCCCTAACAGTACAGATATTGACACCTAGCGCGCAGCCGAAGTGTTTCCTCCACCCAGGGAGAGGGCGATGAGAGAACCCTTGCGGTCCGGCAGCAACTTGCAGGAGGGTCCAGGCAAGAACTTCCAGAGCGCAAGCATCTGTGCCATCTGTCCGCATACCGCATCACCTCTATTCTCATTTCAGATTATCTTCTTCATTACTTTCATTACAGACTACGTACCGCTCCAACCCCCCCCCCCTCCCTGCTCCTGTTCGTGGTTCTCTTCCCACAATTCCGTTTCCCGATTGGAAGACCGCATTCAGCGCCCGGGAGGGACTAGGAGGCATTAACCACGGCCCACCCTCTACTACTGCACCCAATCATGACACCCGTTATGGGCGGAGGTGGGTGTCATCGTAGTCGGGCGGTAGACTTTGGCACTGCATGGGCTGCAGTACCGCGGAGATCAGTTTAGTTTCTAAAAGTATATCTAAATAAGCAATCAAAAGACTGTTTATATGTAGGCGTACATCCGTTGTCACTTCCCGGTTCAATTACAGGCAAAGAGCGTAATTGTTTTTGAAAAATAACTGCATGTTTCAATACTGTGCTTTTCCAGTAGAAATTCTTCGTTAATTTCTCTTACACAAATTTACAGGTTTATTCATAAGTTATTGCCTGGAAATTCAAAAATTTGATATTCTAATCAAAAATCATCAGGATAGAAAAAAAAAAGAGCTACAGATTATTTGTATACAAATTATTGTGAGAATGGAGAATTTAACGACGATCTGCGCGTTACATCCTACGGAATAGTTTCGGAAAATCATAACAAGCAGATCAATACTGTGCATATATCGGATGATGCTATAGCTATTGTGAACACCATGTGTGAAAAGCTGAAATTTTTGCGATATAATTTGTGAGATCCCTAACTATGCTTCTTTGTAATTATGAACCTTCAGCATGTTCTAGCTGTAGGAATAATAATTGTATCTTTAAGGTTCAATATAAAATAATTTTTTAAAAGAAGATTGAATACGTTATTCCGCAGGACTATTCAGATATTTCATAGCAGTTGTTCGTGGAGATATACGTAGGTACCTACATCATCTCAAAAATACATTTATATTCTAGAAAAAATATAGAAATTAGGATGCCTCTTAGCTAAAGGAGGTAATGTCAGTTCAAACTCAAATATTTGAAACCAGTTTTGTTAAATGTATATTAATAAAAAGCTGTTTTACTAACGTGTGCAAAAATACGTTAAAGTTAGCTCCGTAAATTTTAGAAACAGTAGTGAAGTAGACTTTACTATGAAAAGTTCCTTGTAAATCTAACTCTAGTTGCTGATTAATTTCGTTACCTTTTGAGAGCGTTAATCTTTACTGTGCAGCGTTATCTAATAAAGCAGAAAGCTGAGAGATTAGAGCAAACAACATCTACAAAGGAACAGCTATAAAAACTATGTGCACTCTGTTAAACAAAGCAACTGATTAGCTTTGCTCTTTCTTTCGGCAGTCTCGACGGTGGCGCCATATCGAGCAGTTAACAAAAACTCACAAAAGGAGCGTTTACTCAAACTCAAGCTTCATCTGCTTGATTGTCAACTGTTTCAGCGCATCCCCTCCCCGCCTCTTCCATCTTGAGAGGAAGAATTAATTTAACGTCTCAGATACTTCATTTTTACTCCCATCGTCTTCTGCTGTAAGAAATGAGGGGAATACCAAGAAGTGGCAGTGTGACAGAGATGCAGAGAGATGCATCACGTGCCCTTTATATATTCATTGGCTGCGAAGTGTAGAAAGCAATATCGATGTTGCTTTAGAATAAAGTACAGATAAGCCACGTCATACACAGAATTAATTAATGATGCCTGCCCATGGAAGTCTATGATAAATCTGCCATATATTAATTCAGTGCAAATTTCTTTTTCCAAAACTATGCAAGTAAAAAAAGTAAAATTATCAGATTACACATTTTATTGAATATGGCCTATCCTGTTTATTAATTATTTTTACAAAACTTTCGCTTGTACCTGGATACGTGATGAAAAGCGACAGAGTGGCTAGGAAGGCCCTTAACGGCCTGAACGTAGTTCATTTACACTAAAATGGGTGTCACCGTAAATGGGGATTCTAAGCTAAAGAAACTAAAGAGGTAGCTTCAAAGAAAGTAACTGAAATCGTATTTATTGGATCTAAACTAGGGTTAGATTGACCCATACGAGTTAAATTGCCCACCAGGGGCTGGCTACATTGAGAACATGATAGGTGCTGGAATTCTGTATATGTAGGATTTCGGATACATGTGGTACACAGTTCCCTCAAAGGACTTCCATACTAGATGGAACTTACATGTTGCGGTATCATGGGAATGAGATCATTGCTCATTTATGATGCGTGGTTATGCCCTCTATCATCAAAAGGGCTCTGATTTTAAGGGGTTACTTTTTCAAAAACTGCAGCACTATCAGCTGTTGCTGTCCACGGTTTCAATCGATTCATTCAGAGTATGGATTGCTGGATCGAGAGGCGCAATAGATCTGAAAAGGGGTCGAAATGCTGGACGGTTTACATCTCCCCAATCAAGCTCGATTCGAGCCAACACATAAACATAGAATGTGTGCTCAGCATTTCGTTCCGACCAGACTTTGCTCAGAGACATCGTTTGTTGAAGTCAGGACATTCATAGCTAAATGCTGCATGAAGCTGGAGCAAAATTAGCTGGACCAAAATTCATCGACAGCTGAAAAAAAAAAAAAAAAAAAGAAAAAAAAAAACATCTTCAATGGGGGTTTGGAACGCAGCTATCTTGTAAATCGACTTCCGTGCGTGTCCCTTATGGGTGGTAGAGTGTTTCTTGGTTTCTACTAAAGCATATAGATTTAATTTGCATTAAAATATTTCAAAACACGAAACAAAGGGCTATAAGAACTGAACTGCAAGTAACTGTGACTCGCTTATTAACCCACTAACCACGAATACGGAGACAGAGAATGAAGAGATGACAGAAAAGTGGCATAATTACTTAGTGATTCCATTCCTATGTCAACACCATCCGGTTCAACGTTCTCGTTCTCTTCGATGCGATGAAGGATCAGTAAGCACTTCATCGCCTAGCCTTCCTTACCGCCATAGATTGTCTGGTTACACACCAATCCTTCTTAGAAATCCTGCATGTTCCTTAACTATTTCCAACGGCGAATTTTTCCTTTGTCATACAACATAGTGCCCCTATATTCAGGCCTATTCCAAATTCCAGCCCGGACTCTACTGCTAATGAAACTTCCATGCATCGTGCAGCTGTGTGACCATATTATATCGGCGGTTGGTATCCTCCCTGGATTCATTCCTTCTGCTTCACTGGCCATTTGTACAAATGTAACACATTAGTTTGGTTGATAACGTTTCTCTTAATTTTGGTGCGCATGTTGTATTTAATATTTTTCTTCTGTGTTCAACGTAAACAGGCGTATTTAGATACTGATACCCCTAATAATTTGCAACCACTATTTAATATATACTGCGCTCGTATGTCCTAAATTTCTGCCTGGTTTCCCAGATATTTGCTCCTGTCCCTACAATTATTTTGAGAAATTCAAATTCCAGTGCACCATCTGTATAAATGGTAAGTTCCATGTTAATTTCAATATATGCTGAGATTGATTTATATGCACAAGGTAAATGATTCAAGTTTTATCTTGACCAACTGGATTTATTTTAGCGAAGGAATATTCTATTAAACACACGTAGGTTACTGTATAACTGTATGGTTTTACAAATAATCTGCGACGCCAATATGGAAATGATAAAAGTCGCCCGGTTGCACCAGTTTTTTTTTTTGTTTTTTTTTGGGGGGGGGGGGTTATACTCCTCAAAAAGTAGGAGTATGAGCGACGGGCGTGACAAAAAGAAGTTAATTTTCTTATGAAAATACAAAACCCAAACGTTGTATTTTACAACACTGCTTCAAAAGAAAAGAGCAAAACGTAGGTCTGAAGTCGGGTTAGACAAAGAAGCATAGATTGGTTGGGAACCTATTAGTTCGCTTACATTTTAGTGGGGAATATTAGCTTGAGACTTTCGAAATAAGCCAATCTTCATCGTTAAAAGAAAGCAAAATATAGGTTTACACCAATCTTTGCTTCATTGTACCTTTAAATTCATATCCCTACGACCTAAACAATATTTGAAACGCAGCAAAATTTTTGGCTTAGCTTTAGTGTCTAGAAAAACTAAATGACGATCAGGTGTTACGAGTCCTACAATAGGCGTATCCAATACGCCTTCAACACGGTAGTTGTTTCCATGCAAAAAAAGTCGATCTCACCCTACTTTTTAAGGAGATCGAATTTAAGATTCAATTCGACTCAAGTTCGCGTTTCCATGTGATATTTAATAAGGAATGTACACTCAAATTGATTCCAATTCCCCATCGAAATGCGACAATTGTTCTCATGTTATTCCCATTAGTTTTGCAACTATTAACACCAAATTCATCTAGCTCGAGATGAATGTATTAGAAATCATTGAACAGGCATGTAAGAAAGAGCTGATAGATGCTAGCCCGTATTTGCACAACCGTACCTGAGCGCTTTACCGCTAGAAATAAGAGTATAGGTAGACTACATTTAGTATTTTAGACCACAATCGACAATATGCAAATGGTCTTTCCAAATATAAGGGAGAAACTTACTTTAGAAGTAGGTTCCATGAATTTCTATTAACAATTCTGACCATCTATATAATTATTGAATTTTGGTGTTTGTTGAGCAGTTGTCACTGTTATGTGGCGAAAAGAGAGATGTAGCGATCGTTTTAAAAGGAGAGGATACAAATTTCGTCACCCAGTCTCTGGATTAAGTGTATGGAGACGCTGGTGTCTGTCGGAAGAGATGCAGTTACTAATTCTCATTGTCTGTGCTAATAAGAGACTTTCCTCCTCCTCTACCGCAAAGGCTAATTCGTCATAAGAGACCGCAGCTCGGAGCTAAACTGGGACTAATTGGAAAGTGTCATCTTTATTCTTAATTAACTAACGACATGTAATAAATGTCCTTGGCTAATTAGGCCACCAAGATGGATGGCGGGTCTTATTGTTATCATTGTTAATGGTCACACGAGAACAAGAAAAATGATTGGTCGTGGGAACCGACTTACTTGTCTCATTTTCAACTGGCGCCTTTAGAAGCATGCGATCTCATTGTTTACATTATGAGTGGAACACTGGAAAACATTGGTGTCGGTAGTCTACTCGCTGTCAGAAGTATTTGACCAAATACGTACTTACTGCTGGTTACATGTGGATGGTCAAAGCTATAATGCTCACGCATTATAATCTATAACTGCTCACGCCTTTATCATACTTTTGTTCATAGTAATACCTATTAGAATTGGTGGATTCGGAAATTGATTAGCACCTTTGATATTTACCTGGAGATCTGTGTTATGTGCTAGCAAATTCCAAAATAAAAAGCACCTTCCTTCCTTTTCTTAACCTCAGCTGCAATCGACTCTGAGTTATATCAATCAATGTGTGGTATGAAAGTGTCCGAGATGCTATGCCAAAGTTGATTGTAAATGGGCATGCTTGATTTCATTTATACAGGAAAGCATGGACTGAAGACTTCTGGTGGTACAATATGCAGCTATTAAGAGGTAAAACTAAGAATGAAAAACGTTGGTTACTACTGGCCGATTAACTGTATTTGTATGTGTGAACTAACATCTTACACAATCATCTCACACCATCTACGCAGCTTGCTGTATAAAATGTCAAGTGAGCCCAAATTTTCAATAACATTTCATAAAATTGTAGGCTTTGTGCTTTATTAAACAGATTTCTTTGAGATTTGCCGAACTCAGAGAGAATGAATTGCAGATTCTGCAATAGATCGTAGCATTAATTTATTTTAAAAGGATAACAATTGATGGTTAACCCGTTATTGCGAGCACCCACTGAATGTGGCTTTCGCTACTGACTTATTGTTACTGATTAGAAAAATAATCCTAATAATTCTGTTTAGGAGAAATCTTTTATCTTTTACACAGTATCAAACAATAAAACTGTACTCTGGGACCGAAAATGTACATATACTTGGGCTTAACTTTGTGCGCAGTCAGTAAATTTTATCATGACTGAAAAACGGATAATTTACGTGTGGTCAAAAACAATACAATCTTAAACTACTAAAACAAAATTAAAATAAAACAAATATAATTAAATCTAATAATATTTGCTACAATTATCTTCATTATATACACTTTCTATCAGAACCATCTCAATTTTCATGGCACCCTTGCCTAAAGTAAGTTTCACTGAACATCAACATTCAATCAATATGTGACTTAATGGAAACCTAGGACTCTTGTTTAACAATGAACAGAAAACCGTACGTGCGCAGTTAGAAATGATTTAAATGCACTCATAAACTTCTCTATAGGGTTTTCTTTTCTCCCCCCCCCCCCCCCCCCCCCAGCTTATGAATCTAACATGGGAAATGATTACAATTTCTTGCGAATGTTGCAACATATTTTTCAACTAAACTGTTTGTTATTGTGCATGTGCAATGATGAAAAAACATATTACTTATTTCTATTCTCTGAATTAATAGAAACACCTATTTACGTCAGTATAACTCAAATCTGACATAAATGCTTCATTCATTGTGTTTAATAAAGGCATTTAAGTGAGGGAGGAAGGTATTCCAAATGAAAAATGAAACGGTACACATTATTAATACGTGTACGAACTCCCACGAAGGTTGTATTAGTGCTTACCTTCTAGAATGTTAGAATAGCCAGATATTAAGCATACTACGGATGTGAAATTATACGCTCTGCAGTACATTAAACTTCTCTGGCACGTCAGTCAGGAAGTGAGGCTTCAATGCAAGAGTGTTACATGGTAATCCCTGCAAATCAATCTTATTTCAATGAATCACGTGCTACATATATTATTGTGGCGGCATGACATAGCACTCCCATATTTTAGGAAGGCAAATTCATGAAGTGTTTAGTTATGCACGTAACTGATATTATACACTAAAACCATAACATGAGGATTTATATGTTTTAAAGAGGACTAAATATATTATTTTAAACAAAACAAAACCTAAAACATGCATTATGCATGAATTTTGTCTTAAAAAGGCCAAAATATGCCCTACATGGAAAAAATACTGTGACAAAACGACAAAAATCAGTCTGGTTACTTTTCTATCACTTCATTGTCTACTAAAATTTTAACATAAATACAGTTTTTTCTCGTAGATAACAATCTACAGTTTTTCGGGCTATCTCAACTCACAACTATTCTTCTCATGACCTTGCTCAGTCCATTCAGTGTCTTCATTTTCACTGTCTCTCATACGTACACTACTACGACGTACTCGATGCTCGTTGATCTTCTTTGGTCGTAACTTTGACGACACACACGCATAGTTGTCTTACACTGACGGACTCATCTCCGTAGCTCAAACTCACTCAACTGTTCTTCTCAGACCTCCTTATATACTGAGGATGACGTCACACGCACCGGAAATGACAGCCAGAAGTCTCAAGAGCGTTCTCGACATCTTTTGTTTCTGCCGCTTCGATTGCTAACAGTCACGTACATGTAGCAGACGTGCGAGGCAGCATGACGTTTAACGTCTTTGACCACTCGCTGGCCTGATATGTAGTGTGAAGTAGCTTGGCCCCGTCGGTCCATGTTGAGCGCCGAGCCTGACGTCACAATACCTACTGTTATTTGGAATCCGTCATGTTTTAGCGGTTAAACAAAACATATAAAACCATGCATTTGCATATAAATCCAAGCATTATAAATGAGCATATTCTCCTCACAAGTGGGACAAATTCTCAGCCCTTTGAATGAACGATCATTCGCCATGCCTAAAGCCTACGGGGGGAAATTCCCTACATTGTCTGTAACGTGTTGTTGAGTCCGTGAGTTGGAAGTAAAGTAGGGTGTTTGTGTCTGTGGGCCATGCCTTACAAAGTAATCCATAACATATAATAGCGGCTAGACAAATATGAGTAAAATATATGGAGTTATTCTTCAAGAACGATACGAACGCCTCGAAAAGGGAAATCGGCCTAATAAAGTGAAGACAGATGCGTGAAGGGAGAGTTGTCTCGATTTATTTCGGGCAGGGAAGGAACGTAACGACGGATCATTTGCGTGAAAGGGATTTTCGGAAGGGGGATAACGACCCCGAGGAAAAGCTGCTTCAAATAGTTTTTTTAGTGTGGTGCGACTGGTCATTAGGGGGCAAGAAGCGAGGCCGCGCCGGATCGTCTCCAGCGAACTGCTTTATGTTTTTTGATCTGTTAGTCAAGATAAATAGCGTTAATCCTAAGGAAATGATCACAAATTTGTAAAAACTCACAAAGCAGCTAGGAAGCTATGAGGATAACAACACGTCTTAATCCTGCATATCTGTGCAACAATGAGACATGTGAAAGTCCAACAGCAAAATGTGTTACTCTGCCGGCAATTCAATCTTGGTGGACATTTTGGCTTGCACATGTGCAGTTATAGCAACCTTAGAATTAGGCAATTTATACCAGGGAATATGTGCCACTTCAGCCTTTAGACATTACTAAGATGGTAATGAAAAGTAATGTATGGTAGGTTAGCAATGAGCTCATATGCCATCATAATATGAAGTGCAACCCATTCATCCCTACATCTGAAATTAATACCAGTGTTATTATTTCACACATTAAACACCCTTTAAATTTTCTATAACTTGTAACACTTTTCATCCAATGTCAGTGCCACTGTCATTTTTGCAGGTTTAAATAACCTCAGGGTGCAGAGATCCTTGTCATATTTCATCATGAGGGCTAGAACAGTGCAAGCCAAGAGATTAGACTGAGATATTTGCAAATGCTACCCACATCGCGTATTCTAAGAGACACATGGGCAACATATTAAGGTATAGGTTTATAACTTTGAGCTATAATTTATCCTCACTCGGCTTAAGCATAAGTAGCCAAGTTTGCCTTTGGTTTGATAAAAATTTAACTGTCCAAATATATAGTTCATTTAGATGCATACGTTTGACCCTCTTCAGGCAGGTTTTTGAACATTTTATGCGGTATAGAATCAGGCTCCAATTGGAGTTGCAAATTACCAATATACATTTTGAATTTTAAAAAACTATGGTTTCTTGTAATTTTTATTGGACAACTCCGAAAACAAATCAGCGATATGGTTGCAAAAAGTAGTGAAGTATAAATGTTACTTCACAAAGCGAATGTTTCCTGGTGAACTGAAATCTACTATTTTTACACCATCTTAGAAACAAATATAGTGTTCCAAAACGTGTTTAAGATCTGTATCATCACATAACTTGATTTCAATTTACAATTGTGAAAATATTTGTATGAATCAACCTAAAAAGTTTCATCCAATTCACTTAAACATGTGAAAACCTTGCCGCACGTTGAGCCCTCACCCGCTGTAGCATTATCCTCTTCAGCTGTGGCAGTAATTTCTGGGCATTGAATCAATATCTACTATAGGCATTCTATATACTTTGTCTTTAAAATAAGGCCACAACAAAAGAGTTTTCAGAGTTGGAGTGTCAAACGAACTAAGAGCCCAGGCAATTCGTGTTCAATCTTTCACTCCAATGTACTGGAAACATCTTGTTCAGACATTTGTTCTGTGCAAATCAATATGGCAGTGCACATTTTACTATGAAAAGTCTCAGTTAATAACTTCTTATGTTGTGTTGTGCTTTTCTTAATTGTATCCTAAAAATACAACTTTTATCTATATAATAAAAAATGTACCTGAATTTTCTCTCACGTAAACAGTAGGTATAAACAAGGTCAATAATTTAAAAATCTTAAGGGGCACCCAGCGCATCTTTAATCTAAATAAAGAATGACAAATGTTTAAGCGGCCTTTCTACGTGGCATATATCGCTTTTGCACCTATCGTTGTCATCTGATATTAAAGACCACGCCAAAGTTCGGCATGAGGTTAAAAGGTTCTATCATCTCCACCAAACAGAACAAAGTAAATGGACACATACTTCAAGGGAAACAAGAGGGTAAAATGGCACGATTTTTCAAACGTTATTTCCTAAAGTGGAGGAAGGTGCCGAAAAGTAGCCTTACCGAGAACAAAAGAGACAAATAGGAATATGAGACAAGACCCCACTTCTCGAGAACAACTTCATTTGGATCAACTCTGCTGTTACTGGTGGGTAGTTTTCTAAAAGCAGAACGTATCTGTAAAGCAAGTTCATAACTTTTCTTTGTCCCTTTCTTCTGGGTAGTATAGATGGAGAGGAATTTGAGAATATGTTGCGACACTTAAAACGAAAATTAAAACTGATAAACTAAGCTAACCTGTTCATGGCGTGGAGATTTTGTAAGAGCAGAAAACTGTCTTCCAAAGACATCATAAAAAGAAACATTTGTTGCAACAAAGTATACATTTAGGTTAATCAAATTTTAGGTGTCGATTTGCATGCAAATTTCACAAAAATATCAGAATAATAACTTGAAATCATTAAAGGACATTTTCATAGACGTCCTTTCTTGAAGCTACTTCACATCTACAGGTTCATAGAAAGTGAAGGTATGGAATGTTCGTGTATTCTCTTCTGGTAAATCCTTGGATATTCTGTCTAGATCCAGAGCGATAATGAATGTTAAGATTAGGTGGCACAGATTATATTTTTAAGGGAGTACTATTCCTCTTTGTTTATTTCATAATCTGTCATTTTGGCATATGCAAAAACAAGAAGCAGAACCACAGATGAACGAGAAATACCGCAACAGTATTTTCAACGTGAACTTCACGCGTGTTATATTTAAAAATCCACCTGTAAATTTTATGGAGTTTATGTACATCCCCAGTCAGAGGCAATATTTAAACGTTTTCTTTCCAGAGAAATACAGAATTAAAAAAAAAAAAAAAAAAAAAAAAAAAAAAAAAAAAAAAAAAATTAGTGCAGTTTAGAGCAAATAGTGACATATTAAAGTAAACCAATTCACCTATACTTTATGAATATGTATACTATAATGCTCCGTATGCATTAAGTGGACTGTTGTGCACCAAAGTGCTGTTGACTGATTATCGACTTGGCAGGGTGTGTGTGCATTTGGGGAAGTCGGCGGCACTACAACTGTCATGCGAGAGGTCTGGTCCATTGCCATGGCCACGTTAATGGAACCCGATTATCATTATGATTATGACGCTGATGATAATGATAAACTTGCGTGTGTTGCTCGCCTACTCTAAAGAACAAAGAGGGACCCGTCACCTTCAACATGAATCAAGGAACAAATAAAAAACAATTAAATAGCTTCACAGTAAATTATGTTTGGAAAATGACAACGCAAAATCCGTAGCCATGCATTTCTCCAGTATGTGTTGGTGGCTCCCGATGCAGCCTGATACCTCATATTTGAGGATAATCGTTAATATATTTTATATATTTAATATATTTTGCTTTGTTATTTGGAATATGGATGGACAAGTCCTCATATTCTTAGCTAGACAAACATGCTTCAACACGCAGGACAAAAGAGAAATAAGTAAATGAAAACAAACCATGGTAGGTATAAGTCGGACGGAACATATAATAAATTTAGATATGGGGTGTTACTGAACTACACCGAAATAACTTGAGAGGTTGCAGATGTGTCTGATTAAGTAATTTAAGATAGGCAATGTATGGGCCGCTCTAAACATAACGCAGTTATATGACGTTAAACACAGATGCTGATAAGTCGGTGTTAAAGCAAAGCCGGGTGAAAAATTGGTTTAAAATGTGTTTAAAACTGTTGCACGAGTACAGAAATATCGACATTCAGTGGCTTGTTCTCAAGATTTAATGCCACAGAGATCTCTCAAATTTCGGACTGATCACTTGACAGTGCGACACTGAACAACGATTAGCTGTCTAGTTGCGTTGTGAAGTCTACTCTAGAGACGTTTGCTTGACTGTGCTTGTGAGTGAATGATAATTGTTTGAGTCGTCGTGTACGTTAGTTTTAGTTACGAGAGTGCGTCGGCCAGCCTGTCAGCGAGTATGTATGTGTCGTCGAGTGATTGTGTCCTCATAGTAAAGATATAAGAAACAGTGAAACTGGAGAAAGACATTGAAAGACTGACAAAGATTATTATCGGAAGAACAACCGTGAATTGTAATAGTAGAGAAGACTATAAACTGTGTTAGTAACGAGAAGGAAATTGTGCATTTCTAGTAAATTTAGAGGAAATAAAGTGTAAGAAAAGTAACGGACTTCGCATTTCGCCGTCTTTGTTACAGTATTTATGCTTTTACTCTTTCTTTGACCCTTTAAACTACACCTTTAAACCTGAAGTGCACCATATGAACGTATTAATAAGGTTTCAGCTTTTTTTTTAGCAAGAATTGTAATTAATTGAACTGACGTGTTGAAATAAAACTGCATACATTGGAACAACTTAAAATGTAAATCACAACAGCACTAATATGCTCTACTCAAAATAAAGAAAAGAAGCAATTAAAAAAAAAAACTAACTAACGAAACTCGAACTCGATGACGACCTTATGCTCGAACGCTAACGTTACAATCGCTGCGCCAAAGAGGTACGTTCTAAAATGTCCCTTTTCGTGCGTTGTGCTCTCCAATGGTTAATATTAGTCAGTGGCGTACTGGCATTCCAGAAACTTATAGCCGTAGATTCGAAATTTGAACGAATACATCATGTCTCCTATCTCAAATTACTGGTTTAAGACATCTCTATATCTCCTGAAAATATTTCGGTGTGGTTCATGAACACCCTTGCATATTCAACACCGCCAAAAGAACTGGATGGAACATTTGGAAAGAATGAATGCATCCCGTATACCAAAGTGAGCTTTTACTACAATCCAAGAAGGAGAAGAAATGTTGGTCGTCCCATATTACGTTGGATCCAGCAGTTCTAGGGGGATCGGAACGGGTCATTGGAACCGAATGATGATGATAATGAAATCGCAACTTTTGTCCTAGAAAGCTACACTCAGCTACACTCATGTGATATTAATTTTAAGCTGATGTTCAAGATGTGCTTTATTAAATACAGAGAAAATATATTTCAATAGAAACTCGGCACATAACAAAAACAAGACATTTAGTTCAGTAATATGTAATTCATCCGATTTTATAAACATTCATATATGAAATTTGTAAATAATCTACAATTAAAGTGGATTCTTTTGAAGTTGTAATATAGCCACCAGGGGCTAACCAGTTTACCTAATATGTAGATCAAGATCATACGTATTTTTTACTTAATTCCAAAGGAATTAATTTTTTACGATTTCCTGTTTTCCTTGTTCTGAAAAGTTCTCCATATATGCAATTATTTTTTACAATACTTCATGTCTACAGGAAAATTTGTAGGAAACATTTTGCAAATTTAAAATGCGCCACACAATGGAAACATTTCATTTCTTTAATTTGGAATACAAATTCTTTTTTAAAGGTTTGGTTAAATAAGTTAATAATTTAGAACATTTTTATAAAATGAAATCCTGTATTATAAGCAACAATATGAAAACAGATCAATGCATATGACTGATCTTAAAATATTAAATAGCAATAAATGAATAATTATGTGCCAGATAAATGTTTATTGTCTTACAAACTCATAGCCAATATTTCTTGTCTCTTCTTACTGATAATTAAAACCGATAAAAGGGTCTTTGGGTTTATTTATTATGTATTTTTACACTACGAAACTTTGAAGCGTTGTGGTTGAAAACAACATCGCGTAGAACGGTCTGTATGTTTAAAAAAAGCTGTAAAACTTAATAAATATTTAGTCACTGTTGTTGAACATTTTTCAAATTCACGTTGGTCAAAGTTGCCCAGCTGCACACACTGTATCCTCTCTTGAACTTTTCTATTCTGTTGAACGTTTTGTCTACTTCAGTCGCCTGCGAGTACTTAAGTACCCTTCAGTTCCAACAATGCACTACGATGTGCACGAAGCTAGTATCTTATGACACTAACCTTTTCTGCCAGTCTATCAAACCTTTTTATTGAATTTATTTATTTATTTTCACTGGTAAGCAAACTAAGCTTATACAAACAGTGAATCATAATCATACTGACAAACCGTGTGAACACAGCTCACAGGGAAAAAGTCCCTTCTTAGTTTCTCCCCATGTCACTGGGGTGCATTATTTCATACCACGGTTCCCTTGCCATCATTTCGCTTCATTCCATTTCCTTATCTTTCAGGTATACTTCCAGGCGCGTAGTGTTGGCAGTGTCGGGCAGATGGCGCGGATGATTGCACATGTTAACTGCTGTTCTCGGCGCTAGGTGGCACTTGGCTGGCCTTCTCCTCCGTCGGGAAGGGGGGGGGGGACGCTCAGTGCGACACTGGAACGGCGGCGTGATGGCTGCTTGGCGGGGCCTGGCGCCGGGATGAATAGCACTTATTAGGGACTTCCGCGCGTCTCTGGCCTTCCTAGCGGCGACCCTGAGTGGCACCTTCGGTTCCCTCATTTCATCTCTGCCTCCTGGTGGGTGGTAACCACAAGAGATCTGTGCAGGTCTAAACGAGCGAGATGTCTCCTCTGTGTCTGTCCCCTTAGCTCCCACCCCCCCCCCTCAAAAACGGTCATATCCATTTTAATTAAAGAATATAAGTTGGCTTGGTTACAAAACGCATATGCCAAATTTTCTAGTAACACGCTGGCCAATGGTTCCCAAGGTCGTGGATTCAAACCCGGCGGAGGGCGATGGACGCTTTCGGGCGTAAAAATCCTTAGCTCTTCCTTCGGAAGGGCAGTAAGGCCCATGGTCCCGTGTCGCAGATTTACTGCACGTGTAAAACCTCAAGCCTGATAAGCAAAAGTAAGTGGTCTCTCAGGCCCAAAATGAAGGGAACGCTGAGAAACAGCAGTTAAAGAGCGTCCACAAATAAAACTTTTTTCTTCCAAATTTTCTGTAAATAGGCTATGGAGTTCCTTTTATTCTGATTTACTTTCTTTCTTTCCCTGATTACCCTCCCCTTATGTAGGATTTACAAGCCAGTGCCTAGGGTCAGACGCTTGTCGGGGAGCAGAGGGGCCTCTGGACCAGACAGAGTGAAGACCTGGAAGCAGGTGATCAGCTGAGGACCAGGTATGATAGTGAGGAAGAGGATGATACGAAATACAGACGAAATGGATGATTGGAAAGGTGATAATGGAACAATTGGTGGAATGAATGGCGGGGGAAACCGGAGAAAACCCGCCCAGACGCCGCTTCGTCCACCACAAATAACCACATTAGGATCCCGCCTAGTTGGTAGACGAGCGGTCTAACCACTCAGTCACGGCGCCGCCATTATACTTCCAGACTCACGGAAGGATGAGGAATAATCCTGACTGGAGAAAAATTCCTACCCCCCTGCCGGGAACCGAACCCGGGATCCCTTGCACAGCAGGCAGGTGCCGGCTTTATTCTTACACAACTGGAAAACTCCGAGTTAGATGGCGTGTACTAGAAACTAGAGGACAAATGCGGAGCTCGATAAACTGTATTTGTTAGTTTTTTCTTTGTAACATTAGTTGTATTTAAAGTTTGGTGTTTATATCGATTGAAGTCTACCTCGTCGCCATCTGTGAACATTGAAAGGGTGTACATTCATGATCAATACCTCATTTCAGCACGAATTGAAGTGTGCTAGCAATAATTACACCAGTTAGAACTGTTTCTTTGCTCTCAGCGTGAGTAACTTACTCTTCCTAACTGTATAATTCAACACCCTAATCACTTTTTCATTGTGTAAACTCATGCATAACTTGAAGCCGCGTGACAGGACGGGTGATTGAGGCTGCATCAATTTTTCTCACCCGGTCGATGCGCTGCGGCAATAATGGGGAATGACGCTGCGAAAGATTGTCCATATCGATAAGAAGCAAACACCTTTGTTGTTATTAAACCTCGGCAATGGATTGAGCTGTATGAACCCTTTTGTTTGATGCGGTAACGGGTCATCATTGTCTATCGGCGCCTCCGGTAATTAAAATTAATCAGGTCTGGTCCAGAGTTTGCGCACCGATTGGTATCAATTCTAGTCATCATGCTGATACTTATCAGACTTGTATTTCGAGAATGCAAACACAACGGTAACAAGACCCTCTCTGAAAAACACAAAGTTTAAACTCACGTCAACGTTGGTCGTCTTCATTCGGAAGTCAGAACATTCCAATGGGGATTTAGTGTTTTATCTTTATTTAATACAAATGTTCAGTCTTTATTACTGTGTATTAATATAACTTGAGTGGAACTAATACACCATGCTCCATTTATTGTTAGTATTTACTTCAAATGCGCTCCGTTAGAACCTTTCTAACACCGTCAACGCATGTTAATTGTTGGATTCTGATTTAGCAAACTCTCTGGCGACGATTAAAGCGTTTCTTTCGGTGACCTGACGAACTTTAAGTTCGGGTTCTCGTCAAATGTGTGTCCAAATAGTTTTTCTTCGAATTTCTTTATGAAGATATTTTCCCTAGTGAAAAATGTCGTTGGATCCAGGACACTTCTTAATAAATTAATTCCTGTTCTACATCGTGGTTCTCCTCCCAAAAACGCGTTCTATGTAAATTCTAGCAATAAATGGAGCATGGATTGTTACTTCGATTCATAATTTTGTGTTACGCCGTATCATATAAGAACTTTGTTAGTGTATTATAATTATCTTTCTTTGGATAATATAGGGTGCAACAATGCATTGTACTTAGGGTTTCCGTCTTATTTTTTATACTTTAAGGGTATAAGAAATGTCCTGTTCTCACAAGGTAAAACTAGGTAGGTGTAACATAAGGTGCCTATTCTCAGGAACTCCTAAAGCTATGCACATGGTCTTCGTCAATACATATATACACAATGCACGTTAATTTTCAAATTTATTTTAGGCGATTTATTTGATGACATAAATACACATATTTAATTAACAGCTCTAATAATTCTTTAAGCATAGGTATATATTTTAAGTCAATGTTTAATCTTCATAAAAGCTATATAGAACATGACAGTTTGCACCTATAAAATAAACTCTTACCGTTTCAGTATTCTGTATTAACTAGAACCTGAAAAATGTTCCTTAAGTTGCAAAAAAGTGAACTTAAATGCAAGTCGGTCTTCAACGATTTGCAACTGGTGCAAATGGATCCCTGCTCCAAAAACGTTTAACCCGACACTTTGTAGCAGAAAATGTAGGTGCAGCACTTGATTAAAAACTAAAAAGGCCTACTTACGTACAGTTTATTTATATATATATATATATATATATATATATATTTCACAAACAAAAATTGTGACATCTGCCTGACATTGCAGGTGACCATAAAGATCCAGAATACAAAGATCCACCGTTTTAAAGATTTCAAAGAACTAGACAAATATTTTAATCCACTCTTTTTGCAACATATAACCCAATCTGTGTACCCTTAAAATGCTATATTTGAATAAGATTACCTCACCTTTCTCGGGCCTAAATGACCTAGTTGTCGAAGAGCTCTTAAAGCCCCCCTCATTCATTTACTCACTCACTCTTATCTTTTTTCGCGCAATTGTGTTTTCTCGTGGCGGTATTTTTCTTCTTCTATTTTTGTGGTTTTTGATCTTGCTTTATGTATCCGTGTGTTATAAAATTATGTATGATCTATTGGTCTGCCTGATTGATAGGGATCAATGTATGCATACATTTATTTAAATAAACGCACTCCATTTATTCAGGTGTACTACAATGATATAAGGATCATCTTTGTACAAGATTGTACAAATGGAAGAAATTTTTATTTTGAGACATAGTATCTATGCAGATTACTTCAGGTTTTAGTCATTATATTCATGAAGAATTCATCAATGTCTTCAGTTAATAACAAGGGTCGATCTACCTCACGGGTTTATGAAAAACACTTTCTTAAGCATTAGGTTTCCAAATGTCACAGAAAGGAAGATTCGGATATGCTACATGCTACATAATTTTCAGGTTACGAATGGCGTCGAAATTAAAACGGTTATACGTGTAGTATGGTTTGAGGTTATCTTTGCATTATAGTGTTTAACGTTTGTCTTAAAAAGACAAAGTTACAACTTATGTATGATGGAATTAAGATGGCATCCAATAAGAACATGCTTAGGGCCTGTGATAGAATAATCTTAAATTTTATTTCTGTCCATATCTAAAGGTTATCTCTGATGCTGGTGGCAATCCAACATAGGCTAGGAAACCAATTCGTATGTATATAATAAGACATGTTGGGACACAAATCCATTACAATTTCTATAGTAGGTGGGCAAATTCAAAATTAAGATTTCATAGAAACATACATTTTGAAGTCATCTAGGATAAGAAGAAAAAGAAATAGCAAATGGTGTGAACAGCATAATACAAAGACGAAAAGTTGGATGGATACTTACCATTTTTAAGTCCAGCGTCTTCCAAGGATCCCACACGAAGAGTTTCAAAAAGTTATTATTTCTGCTTGCAATATTCTGTTTGATATAGTACAATGTGCATCTTAAACTTTCTGAAGATATCGTGTGCAAATTCGGTCATTCTGTTAGCTTTGTGTACTTGAAAGCATAAGAAAACGACAAAGTCTTAATTCACAAATGTTGCAGAGCTCACAAAAATACATAATTTTGTTAAAACATTTTTCGGCTAAGTTCGCTGTAGTCCATGAGCTGTCCAGTCATTGCTTCTGTACCGAACTCTGGCCATACTTCTCTCTTCTTCATGATTTTCATTTGGTTTCCAAATACTTTTGTGTTCTGTAGTGTGTATCTGAGTTTGATGTCTTCAGTTAAATAAAGCTTTCTTGCTAGTAGGTATACCAGTCTTGATCTTGTAATTTTTGACAATCCGAGCGCTCTTTTTAGGTACGTTGTTTTCACCTTTCTAATGTTTTTAGGTTTTGTTCTGTCAATAGGTACCATATAGAGGATTCTGTATTTTAATACAGGTAGGATTTTTGTTTTGAATAGTTTCGTGCTGTTTCTAGATTGAGCAGCTGGGTTTTTTTAAGCCGTGTATTGCCATTACTGTCATCGGCACACATCCGACATATGATTTGAGAAAATTCTGGCTGTGGCTGGTAACGTCACCCCTAGGTACTGGTACTATTTTGAGTTTTTACACTCTGACGTTGAGTTCGGCCGTAACGGGCGCCTTGGCTCTGATTCATTTGTCTTTGATAAGCAGTTTATCAGTGCACCACTTTGTCTTTTTCTGGAATTCTCGACCATTCTAAACGATGATTGTTCCACCGCCAAAGGATATGTTGACAGTATGATTTTAAACGTATTTATAATTAAATATAAACAATATTTATTAAAACAATATTTACATTTATTAAGAATATACTCAACGGTTGATTTCACTTTCTTTTCTCCTATTCACTGCCTCCTACGTTTAGCGAAAACATTAGTTTCAGGGGTTTCTATATTTTCTTTCACAGGTTCAAGACGCTAGTTATGATATTAATTGCAAATAAATTACATTAAAACCAACATAACATTGGAATGAAACCTAGTACCAATTACCACGATTACTAGTTGTTAACCAGCCAGAAGTCATCAGCTTATAAGGAGTTAATTTGATAGTAAATGCGAAGGTGGAAAGGGAATAGAAATGGGTTGCATTTAAGAAAATCTGATGTCACATTCACAGGATTCCCTCTACCCACTATTGTTTATTTTATATAACTATTTTTGCAAAAGTTTATATTTTGCTCTAATTCATATCAATCGAGATAAACGTTCGCAAAAATTACTTTTTTTTCTAACTGTTTCATTTATACTCCACCTTCAACTCCAAAGGTGTTCTCATATCGGCGGTCTCTCCTGTGGAACTTATTCCCAATCGGCAAGGTTTTACTCGTTAAACAGAATTTTGGGTCTTTAGGGTTTTTATACATTAAATTTACACATACATTCACTCTCATTCATACTTTAAGAATCTGGGGTGGATGGGGAATGATCTTGTCAGAGCAAAATATCTATCCATACAGCTGAAATCGAACCCAGGACTCCTTGCACAGCAGGCAGGTGCTCCCACCGACTGAGCTACGAGGAGGGAGGGAGGGAGTGAGTGAGTGAGTGAGTGAGTGAGTGAGTGAGTGAGTGAGTGAGTGAGTGAGTGAGTGAGTGAGTGAGTGAGTGAGTGAGTGAGTAAGGTTTAAGGGCCCGTCGACAGCTAGGCCATTAGGGCAGTTACGAGGAGAAATTACTTCACTACACATTTACTTGCAGGTTCATGAAGGATACAGAGGCTGAAACGTTAGTCAGATTTTTAAAAAGCTGTCGCTGGTTTTGAAATTGCAAACTTATTTCACGATATCACGAGAAACAAAGAACTTCAAAATTGTATTTAATACTAATAAGATCAAACCAATAACGCTTAATATCTCGAAAACGTTTAACACCGCAAAAATATTTGACATTAAGTTTTCTGTTCCATATTTATATTTTTCGTATTGCAAGGTGATTCTTAAGTTCATTCATATTCAGCATCGTGATGTATGCAATAATTAAAGAAATGAGAGAACATTCGGGATGCAGTATGGAGACAAAAAGATTAGTATGGTTGTTATGCAGAGGATATGCTTGTGGTAGAACAGAAGATAACCTGCAAAGACTTTTGTACGAGTTTTATTGAAAATGTAAACAGTTGAATATGAAGATGTCTATAAATAAAACAAAATTACAGAACAGTTAATGCATTTCAATTACCTGGGTATTAATATTACTAGTGTAAATCTAGCCCATGAAATTGACAACCAATTTGCAAAAGCATAACAAATATCTGGATGTATTAATGATCTAGTATGGAGAAGCAAACAAGTCAAAATTTATGAAGCAGTAGTCCAACCAGTAATAACTTATGGATTAGAAACAAGAGCAGAGACCAAAGAACACGACGAATGATGGAAACAACGGAAATGAAAGTGTTAAGGAAGACAGCTCGAAAGACAATGTACGATAAAGTAAGAAATGAAGAAGTCAAAGAGATATGCAACATCCAACCGGTGACTGAATGGGTACAAAGACGGAAGGAGGAATGGAATGCACGCATATCCAGGATGTCAGATGAACGGTTAGTGAAAACGAGACAAAATTCCGGAAGGAAGAAGTAGACCAAAAGAGATGGAAAGGTGGCTTGATTGATGTACACAACAGGCGATTACGCCTAACACAAAGAGAAGATACTGCAAGTTTTTTTTTTCCTTTCTCTTATAAGAAAATAATTTTTTTTAACAACGCTGTTAATTTCCAGGATCATATGGGCGCAGCCTATGTGCCGGAATTTCGTCCTACAGGAGTGTTTTTACTGCCAGTAAATCTATTGACATGAGGCTGTTGCTCGGTCTGGGCTAGGTTTGAACCCGCGACCTCCGGATCAGTGAGTTAGCGCCTAACCAACTTAGCCATCAAATGGACCTTCTCTCTTAAGATTTACCATTTATACAAATTATACATAAATCATTCAGAACGAAGAGGACTCCAGAGGCTGTTCTTACAATATTTGTACAATGTTTATCACCAATGTGAGAACATACCTTTTCTGCAAGATTTCTCTAAATCTTTTGCTATAAAGAACACAAGAAGTTTGTCTTGAAAGGTAAAAGTATACTAGAGAAAGCAAATTGTTAAGTATTTATAACTAGGCTTCATGCGTGGGTAACCTCATAGCCTGACAGAAGTTTGTTTACTACACACAAGGTATACGGGAGCAATGGTCTTACCGGGAAGTGCACAGAAATAGCTGCTAGCTATGAAAATGATAGATCAGTTCCACGAGGACTACACGGCTCAGGGCTCAGCTAGCGTAGTGAAAACAAATCTAATACATGATTAATGAAATACAAATTTACTGCATACCTACATCAATTATACAGTGTGACCCATTTAAACCTGAACCACTTTAATGGGCTATAAGTTTTAAACCAATAACAGGGAACATGTGCAACCTTGGGAGAATATAATACATAGTTGGGAGATTGCATTGTTGCTGAGAGAAAATCTTGAAAGAGTCCTCCATCGGCATCCATACCTATCTACACTCGTTTCACCATATTCTGTGACGTTCTAGGAAGAGTATCTTCGCCATTGTTACTTATTTCGCTATTAATGGATTTATGTCTGTTTCTTTCAATTGCTGCAACATATGCACTCTATACAGTGGCAGCTCTTTGACATGTGCCATAAGAATAGCGTGTCTCCTGCCTCAATCGACACTATAATTTATTTGGAGAGTTCACTATGGGTCTTCCAACACTGTCAACAGATTCTGCACTCAATGGTCTGTGTTTTCCACTCTCAGAAGTAAACCAATTTTCTCCACCTTTCCTACTACCGATAAAATTGCTACCTTTGTTGGAACATCACTCACACTGAATTCTGTTCAAAACTCCCGCTGTGCTTCCAATGAATTTGTCTTGCAATACGTTTTCACAATCAACAAAATATGCAACAATGGGCAATGGAAGTGATTTTCCCAGAGCCACTGAGGTGATTAAAACAAATTTCACATTTCTACGGGCTATCAGAGGGAAATTATGGCCTATACAATATAGGGTATTTAATACACATGGTGACCGTTCTACGGCCCCTCTCCACTGCGCAAGAAAAACGAGAGTCGCCGGGAAAAGTGCGTCATATGCGCAATAATCGTTATCTTATTGCAGATGCTGGAAATGTTGACCCTTTACTCTCAAAGAGACAGCATATCTGATAAAAATACTCTCGCTTACTCGGCTAAGTTCAGCACCAGGAACCCTTGTTCTAATCCTGTGGGAGTTTCATAGGTGGGTACACATTTGCATTAGGTAACAAATTATGAATCGACCAGTAAAAAACAGTTGCTGATTTTCTAACGTGTTGTTCGCGCATGATGGCTATTTCTTTATGAAATGATAAAAACAATGTAATTGCCTGGTTAACCATAATAGCAACCTTTTTAATTTTATATGATTTCAAAAGTACATAGACCATTTATTCCTACAATGTTAACAGAAATACAATTTGAAAACAAAATTGAACATTTCCATTTCAACAGTTAACATAAAAAAGGGTGTGAAACAAATTAATATTTCAGAAAAACCCGTACTGTAAAAATACATTTGATGCGTTGATACCCTTCATATTAAATGCCTAAACTTTTTTTACGAACGATTTTGTAGGCATGGAGAAGAAAAATAAACTCATGGGTCATACATAAAAAGGCACTCAATTTCATGGCCAAAAGTCACAGGTTTGCAGAAACAATGATTATCCATAACAAAAGGGAGCAAAACAAAAATAAAGACAAATTTCATTATTTTTCAAACCCTCTTCTCGCCCTAGTGCTGACATTACATCTGGGATCAAAATATTTACATTTGAAAAGATATTTCTACTGTTACATTAGATGGACATAGCCAATAACATATCTCAAGTGATGATCCGTCATCTTACAATTACCTTTAGAGAGATGAATCTCTGTACCAAAATGCACAATACTTACTATAGAGATTAAAATTAATACAACACAATAATCTACAATAAAAGTAGAGAAAATAAATGTTCTATCCGTCCGTTGATGCCAACAATTTGGATGTAAGACACTGATATTGTTAATGTTCTTCATAAACCACTTAGTGATTTCTCATAATGTACACATGTATATTAGGGTACGTATGGTAGATATATGTACAATAACTACCGAACCTCACCAGGTGCCTGCTTCATTCACTTCAGAAGTTCTGTACCTGAAACAAAGTATTTGGTCAGTTAGCAATTTTCAAAAATAAGCAAAGTGTAAATAGGCGGTTTACAACAATTTATTCGGAACAAGGAAAATATTAGATTCAATAAATAAGTTAACATTAAATATGATACATGTATTTTGGCCTTTATCGGTTTAAGGCAATGCACCTGAATTCCAAAAAAAGAGATGTAAATATATATTGTTATTCATATTTGGAGCCTTTGATTTACTAATAGATGCAATATTTATCAAATATTTATCACCGTGTGCGACCTTTGAAACACTCCTGGAAAGTACTATCATGCATATTTCAATTGTAAATATAGCTTTTTCAACCCCCCCCCCCGTTTTTTTAAATATTTTTCATTACCTGTTAAAATGTTTGACCGACTAACTTATAATTTTCAGTGATGGTTTACCTAAGAGGCTCACACAACTATTTTTGAAATTTTACAATTATATTATTTTGATCAAATATGTTCATGCACTAATATTCATAAAATCGAAAATGCAAAGGTTTTATCCTTCTATTCTAGCATAGATTCATTCGAATTAAAAAAAAATCCGATGTGTTGCAGTCGCATGACTTTCTCCACGCTTGTACTAAATATTCTTACAAATTCTTACTTCTCTATCTTCTTCGTGTTAGTTGAGATAAACATTTGAAGAAATTATCTTATTATTTCCTTGTAGGAACAGGGGAATATTAGCGCACAGTAGGCGTTGAGTGACAGTCAAATCTTTTAGAGTTCTGAGATTCCGTTCTCTTTGCACGGCTAAGATATGACAAAATGAAATAACCATCTTCCATTTCACAGAAGTTTAAGTATTCCAAAACTCACACAAATAACAAGGGATATCTCCGAAATGGTTCATGCAACAACAAAATTCATTTGGACATAAATTGCGGGTTTTAGCAAGATCTACACTTTTAAACAGTAAGACTTGGTCTATCTCTTACGGTTTTTGAGCTATTTAGAAGTCATCAAGAGTAAACAGGTCTACATTGGCTATAGCCACAAAATTCAAAATATATATTTCTTTGTCATAAAAATATCTTACACATACGGCAATTTAATCAAAATCGTTAAGAGCCATTTTCGAGAAAATCAAAATTTCCGAAAAATTTTCCATGTAAAGGGTAGTTTAGGGCGGAGGAATTTTCTTCAAAATCTTCGTATCGCATCCTTGAAGGACATTAAATTTAAATACCAACTTTGGTTTTTAACAGACTTTTCGTTTTTGAGTTATGCTGTTCATATACATCCACAAACACTGACCATTTTCTAAAAATGCTGTTTTTAGACTCAAGGGGACTCAAAACATATATTTCTAGTGAAATCTCGACATTGAATACGTAGTAGAGAAAGTAAAAAGAACTCCAATGTGAGATTCTGTATAATGGTATGTTAAAGGCAGAATAAAATTCTTCGTAAGATGTAAAAAACAGTTGTTTGTTGTTTTGTGGGTTTAAGGGCGCTCAACTTCTAGTTCATCAGTGCCCTTAAGAGATTCATGCCAATAGCCAGATATAAATTTCACTCAAAAACAAAAATACAAATATAAAAATAAAGGTAGCAAGGAAAATATACACAAAAAGTAAAAAACAGTATCAACAGACAGATATGAAACAAGGGGATTAAATATCTAAAAGCATAAAAAGAGATATCTAAAATTTTAAATCCTATCGTTCCTATCCATCCTCAAATTGATATTACAATCCGCTAGTATACAAACTATGACGTCGTGAGTGGGTGCAGAACTGGAGGGTGGGACGTGATGAGCGCCCCATGGTGCGACCTGGGGTCGCTACTTCTTTGTCAAGTAGCTCCTCAATTGAAGCCTTCGGTACCCAACGAGGCTGAGTTCACCCAACGCCGTACCGGAGATCGAACCCGGGTCCGTGCCAGAGACAGGCGCGCTACGGAGGCGGTCGCAATGAACATATAAGAACACATTAAACATATATTCAGTAAATAATAAGCAAGGAGACCGCTTCCGTAGCCCAATTGGTAGCGCGCTTGCTTCTGGCACGGAGGCCCCGGGTTCGAACCCCGGTACCAGCATGGGGATTTTTCCCCTGCTAGGAGGTTTAGCACAGGGTGCCCTCAGTCTCGTTAGACCCCGGAGGGACCAATTGAGGGGCTACTTGATGGAGAAGTAGCGGCCCCAGGTCGCGAACGCCACATAACTGGCCGGGAGGACTCGGGGCGCTGACCACGTCCCATCCTCCAGTACTTCAACTCA
Organism: Tenodera sinensis; assembly: GCA_030765045.1. Lineage (NCBI taxonomy): Eukaryota > Metazoa > Arthropoda > Insecta > Mantodea > Mantidae > Tenodera > Tenodera sinensis. The sequence goes on along the minus strand of CM060970.1, from coordinate 61,155,036 downwards.
CCAATGACGTCTATAGTGGGCAGAGGTGGGGGACGCAGCGGTTGGGCGGCAAGCCAAGGCTCTTCCTGGGCTCTACGGCTTGGGATTTAGTCTTTTTTTTTCCATAATAATAATAAAGCAAGGAATGCCAAGTAATAATGAAGTAAAAGGAAAGCAACATTTCGAAAGGATAGAGCCAACTAGACTATCTAAAGCAGCATAAGATCACTTTACGACTGTAAGCAACATTGTTATACTGTATGTTGAACGCTGCGTTTATGTAGTCAACAGGGACTTTCGCGCAGTACTACGATTTTCCTAGCTGAGGTAAACGGGCATTTATATAAAACCGAGAGGGTAACATTAAAAAATACAGTTATTTTATTTCTTACGCTGAAGGTGGATATAACATGAAAAACTATTGGATGAGTCATATTTTTGGTCCTTAACTATACGCATGACTTGGAAGTTGGGGCGAGGAACAGCAAGAAGGAAGGAAAGAAAGAAAAAAAAAGCTTACGTTTCCTCCACCATTTATAACCAAGAATTAGAGTCGCAGAAAGGCGGATTTTAGTTGTAGAGCGTTTTGAAAGTTGGTGTGGGAAGCTAATCTTGGTGATCGTGAAGGGAGAGAAGGAAGAGAGGAAACAAAGCCCTTTTAGGGGAGGGGGGAGATTAGACATGGATAATGGCTAAGTTGTAAACTGGGAACATCGTTAATGTGATGTCACTTGGGGAAATCGTCCCGACTGCCAAAATTAAAAGCTTCTCTCTCTTGTTTATCACGCAATTTAGATGACGATACAGCGTTGTTTACTAAGCACCTAATTATGAGCATAAGTAATTATAATTGGCTTATAAATAAACTGTAACTTAATATTTACGTCCAAGGTATATTAATGTTCTATAACCATAACATATTATGGTCCTATAACCTGGGCAGAAGAAAATATGATGTCCATCGGGACTGAAAACCACTTGTGTGATACATTCTCTCTTGCCAATTCACTTAGAAATAAACTTATAGAATAACAGCAAATATGAATCAGGAGACCGTAATCTATCTATATATTTTTATATATGGGTAAATGTGTATACAAGGTGTCCCAAACCCCTCCCCCCCCCCCCAAAAAAAAAAAAAAAAAAAAAAAAAAAAACACCGACAACGCTTAATATGTTGTGCGGAATGGCAAACTGATCGGTTTTCAAATAGGAATCCCTGTCCGAAAATGCACGGTTTGGACGCTGGATAGCGTCGAAGTTTGATTACGAACGGTTGTGACAATTTGTTAACATTCGCTTTGGTATCTTAATATGGAAGGTATGCAACCCTTTAGCCATCTGTGTTGTGGGATGCAAGACCTGAGCACAATAACATCCTGCGATGGGCTACATTCCTCCATATTGTCCTTGGTGCGCATCACATTGCGTTACTTGTGTAGTTTCCAGTATAGTAACAGCAGTGCGGCAGTACCAGTACACAGCTGCGGAAAGGCCGACATGAGCTCCAGCACACTTTGATGTAAATGCGGAATCACTTCAACGTCGTATATCCAAATCGATAATGAATAGTATCTATGTTTTTGAGTCAAATGAATGCCTCATAACTGGGCAAAAATTTGGGGCAAATTCGCCCTTCCTCTTACGTATCACTAATCGCACTTCACTGATAATGTAGATCTCGTTTTTTTTTTTTTTTTTTTTTTTTTTTTTTTTTTTTTTTTTTTTTTTTTTTTTGTGGAGTGAAACCATTGAGATATTCGTTGTTATTTGTCGGAATTTTTCACTTATACTTTTCTCAAGCGGGAAGTTATCTTGCATTATTTTATCACTTGCCATTCAAAGAACGGAATGTCAAAGACAACACATTGCGGCCACCTCTTAAAAGATTTTGCTATGGCTTAAAGTCTACTGTATTCTCCTATTCCTATTTATCTATAGGAAAATATATAATAAAACCAGTTCTCAAACATGTATGTCATTAACATGAAATAGGTAGAAGAAGAAACGTTTTTAAGAATAATTTGTACAAGAGTGAGCACTTCCTTTTTTTGTAGTGCTTAACGCCCACTTTTACTACATATGGCACAACAGGCGGTGACACTGATGATAGATGGAATGAAGATGGAGCACCGGTGGAATAAGATGGCGGGGGAAACCGGCCCCAGTGCCTCTTCGTCCACCACAACTCCATCGTGCGGTTGCCTGAGATCGAACCCCGGCCGCTATGATGAGAAGCGAATGATCTAACCACTCGGCTACGGCGCAGCCTACTTGTGCTTCTGCAAGCAATTCTCATTTCTGAACATAAATGAGTTTCAGAAACGCCTTGAACTAATGGTTATCTTGCTGATTGAGTTAACTGTAACCTCAAATGCTTTAGCTACCCTTATACGGAACTTGGCTAGCCAATGGCTTCTCTGACAAAATTGTAACAAAGTTCTTACATTAAGCATTGATTTTAACACATGGAAATTGCAATTCTTTACTTTCTAATTTCTTTATATAATTATTAATCTTTCCAATCAATAACTCTGGTATCAAATGCATGGGTTTCGCTTATTTCTTTTTAATCAAAGCATCAAATTATTAAATATTTTCAAAACAAGTGTTACTTTCACAGAGAGATCCATAAAGTTTAGGAATTAGTAGACTGCGAAAACGTCACTCATGAGTTTTCTTAAGTGCAAGGGCACAACAGTCAAATACGTATTCTTTTCTTGAAGAGAAATGCAGAAACGGATGACAGGATAGCAGCAAACGAGGGAAAGAATAAAAATGAAGGAAGAACAACGCTTCCCCTTCGTCAGAGAAGGAAAAAATAAGACGAAGTGGGGAAATGTGGACTGGACAGGAGCGAGATGGGCCAGCACTGATGGCTACTTTTAGAGTATAATTCACGACGAAACTGTGCTTCTATCGTGCAGCCAATAAAGAAAATTACTTATTATTAATTTAATTACTACGCCTACTATTACAAAACATGCTGCAATTTCTCAATATGAAAAAAATAATTGTATTAATTAAAATGGTAATATAGACCCTAGGCATAAGTCCTAGGGGGTGTAAGTTCTACATAAGGGAGGGGGAGGGAGGTAATAACGTAAAAAAGAAATGTTAATATCTTAATGGAAATTTCACACATCCCTGCATGTAAATTTGTTTTTAATAAACGAAAGAAAAGCAGCAAACTAAAAAAATAAAATTTTGAATTACCAACAAAGGCATACTTCTGTCATCTCAACTTCCTCTAAGATCATAGATATTCCACAAATCATTCACCATAACATTCATCTTCTATGTCCTATAAACTGTTATAAAAGGAAGTTATAGTTTCAGGTACACGTCACATGAATACACACGAAATAGGCTGAAAGAATGTTATACATTTTAAAAAAAATCTTGTCATGCATTCACACGACTTTTTCTACTAATAAGAATACCTCATTCGTTACAGATTATACTGTTCGTATAAAGTAGTAACAAGTAGAATCACACAATTTTATCTAATATTAAAAATTCACACAAACATGCCTTATATTCATTAAAGCAGTTGATCTATTCATAATACTTTTTTGTCCACAAATGGCTGAATGAAAGAGAAATTCACTGCCTTTTCAGAGAAAATTCATGGTGTACATTTTATTTCTAATATCATCGTGTAAATATAATTATATGCCAACCAAAATCGGTTCTTCATAAAATAATAACAATAAAAACTAGAAAATATTTCAATGCTACTCAAGTTTGGTATTTGTGCGATTCCTGTTCTCTCTCTCTCTCTCTCTCTCTCTCTCTCTCTCTCTCTCTCTCTCTCTCTCTCTCTCTCTCTCTCTCGGGTCGTTTTGTAAAATGTGTTTTGGGCTTAGGGGAGCTCAAACATGTATTTCCGGCGAATGTCGACACCGAAAAGTAAAATTCCTAACTCCAGCTGCGAATCGAAAGTAGGAGCCTTCGCAACGCAGGCATATGCTCTACCGACTGAGCTACGGACCCGCCAACCTTATAAACCTTATCTGAGTGAATTATCACGATAAACCTTCAAACCGATCTCATATACTTGAGATATTGTACCTTCTAGTTTGGGTGAGGCAAATTATTTTGGCTAAAGTAACGGGTGATCCAAAAGACTGTGAACCGGCTGCGTGGGTCATCTGCGCTCGTCGCCGGCTGCCGCTGTCATAGAACAGCGCGGATAAAACCGTACATCATTTTTAAAACTACTTTGAAAGGCTTTACTTACCAATATAATTATTGCAGATGCTGAAACTGGCCACCATCGTTGTCCTAAGATTATTAATAAAAACGTGTGTCTCCACCCACTTTCCGTTAATCTAGATAAGCTTTTGCAGAAATAACGCCACTATCCATTTTCTTATAGGCACAAAGGTTGGAGGTTGAAGGCACAGTTAAATATTTATAATGCGGCTCATTATACCCTGGCTTTGAAATTCCAAAACGACCACGTGAAGCAAACGAATAGCGAATTTCGCACTTAAAAAGTACGAAGTGTTTGATAAATTCAAACCGATAACTATGAAATATCGCAAATGACAGTTGTCAATTTAAATCTGACTCATATAGTGTACCTATTTTAACATGAATATTTATTTGTTTATTTATTTTAAGTACTAAGTTAAGTTTCGCTCCATCTGCATAGAATAGTACAAAAATCCACGCTTAATGAAAGGGAATTCACAGAGCATTCACGGAAATTCAATATATAACTACATTTCCCTTAAATATAGCGGAAATAGAGTGCAAACACTCCCACACACGCACGCGCGCATAATATATAATATGCATTACAATAAACGCCATTCTTTACCGCCGCCACCGTTCATTGTTTACTACAAACCACCTATGATGCACCTACCACTTTGGAGGATTTTAACTCACCACAACATAGGTGCTCCAGTTACGGGAGTTCTTACAACACAAGCCAACGCTATACAGGGAGTACACAAATAAATGTTGCAAGGTTCAATGATAGGTAGATGAACATCGTGTACTCACATTTTTTATGTTTATGCTTTGTTTAGATACCCAAAATATGGAGGACATAGACAGTAGTAATATGAATCAATATAGATAAGAAACAAGTAAAAAGAAAACTGAAATATTGTAAGTAAACAGATAATACTTTAATCAACTACTGAAGGGACTCAGAATGGCTACCGCAAACTACCAAACAACTTGTGCATCGATTGGTTGTGTAACGTCGAACTCTTAGGAAGAGTTCAAACTCTCATTGTTAGCCTGTTCTCTGACCTCCACAGGGCAACTTGTCAGGACGTAAACCACCTCTTTCACTTAAACGCCTCTCAGAGTTTGGATGCATGTGGGCTGGGTGACGCCTGTTGGGGTAGCGTTGCTGATGGATGTGAAAGCTTCTCTTGCATCTTTACAGCGGATATACTCTATTGTATACTCTATTGTACTCTACCTGATGATAGCCACACAAATGAATATTGTAAAGCATGAATGAAGCCACTAAATAGAATACTGTAATCACTGACATTGGCGGTAGTTATGGTGAAAGGCTACTGTGTATCACTTCATATCATTTAAATAACTTAAAGTAATGAATCTACTGCTTGTCAGAGTCTACGGTTTGGTTTACCGTGTCGTTTTCGTTTCTGTTTCGGAGGCTCTCGGTTTAGCGGTAGGCAGTTTCTGGACATGGGTTTATAAACAGCGAAAAATATAACTGCGTTATTCATTAGCAGTCTTTATTTGTCTAATGCAAACGGAGCAATGTTTTCCAATAGTAATCGCAAACAGAAGTGGTTAAAACAATGTTTCTAAAAGGTGCCTAAAACCAGGAACTACTACTTTCTACAACCAGACTTCGCTATGCCACGAAGGACCATATTTCTTGGTCAATAAGGAGATAAAAATAATTTCAAATTTAATTTAGATAGGAGATCAAGAGAGCGTTCGACTGACGCTAATCTATAGAGGAAGAAGGAACTGATGAAATCTCAGCCCACTGAGACATGAAACGTTCTCTTCTCCCCCTCTCGATTTGTCTCTGCAGCAACAAAGCAGTGACACAGTTAATTCTACACCTGACACTTTGATTAACACAGCACCGTGCACCAACAATTAGCACGACTGATTGACTCGCCTCCTTGCAACTGAACGCACGCCATTCATTTTACACAGACCCACTCTTCAGCTTCCACGTAAAATAAACCTTCCGCGCCTTCTTTCGCAGATTAAATTACAAAGTATATCAAGCAACTTGGAAAAGTTAGATACCCGTTCATAGATAATGACTTTATCCCAGTGTAGAAAGAGGATTTTAAAAATCGGAATATGTGGAGGATAAAACGAGGTACAGAGAGCTATTATTAGATCCAAAACAACGAGTTAAAAATGTGCTCCGTAAATGTTAATTTATTCCTTTTACCGAGTGGAATGACTCAGGCGACGGCGTCTGAGGCTCCAATTTGACTGCCTTGAGTTTTTCGAGGTTTTCCCAGAATAGGCAATTGTTGGAGCGGTTGTTAAGATTATAAGTGCAGATTTGATAATTGGCACCTTAATATGTATTCACTTAGATGGGCTAGTTGCTTACTTTGCTTCGTCTAGCAGTTTTCCCATAAAAATATCTCATAATTTACTACCTGAAGTTTTCTGCACGGTCGTAACTGCGCCACGAAATGAAAAGCGCCTGTCAGTATAGGCCATTCGGTTTGCTTCCATGCATTCACACTCCAACACCTGACTTTCTGTCCTAGGTAGTATGGCGTCAAGTCACACATTAAAATAAGCAATGAATGTATTGCAAATGCAAGGATAAGTATTACAGCCACAATTAGACATATTTAAACTTCCTTTCTCATTTCTTTCTCTATGAAAGTGTATATTGCAGATAACAAATGAATATTTGGGTACGTAAGAAACGTGGCTGATGCCTCCATTTGTTCTAAATTTCGTGACCTTGACATTCGTTATCAAGAGGGATGGCCGTTCTGCTTTACCGCTCACAACAACCTACCCCTCGCTCTTGGGGGAAAATTTACGCGTATGTCTTGTGTCTGCAAGGTGTACTTAGATCCATTAACCAACCTGTACACACACTACTCCACTAAAATTATTAATTTGCAAATGAGGAAACTGAATGACCAGTTCAGTATCTCCAGTTACAACTCTAACACCTGTATTGTACCACGTATTTTCCTGTCCCTTGTTTCATTTTCTTTCCACTTTCAGGGTTGCAGGTCCTGGCACGATGCTATGCGATGATGTGCTTGAAGTCTTTCTTCCGTGGAACCGAACTGTATTCAGAACATTCTCAACCAGTCAATACACCGAACTTTACTATACATCTATATACATCATCTACTTGCCAACACAACGGTATAGAGTTGCCAGATCCCCCTTATTTCCCAAGTTTTCCCCTATTTTAGCTTTATTTTACTAAAGCTTCCGTCTTATGTATTCTGGGCTATTTCTCCCGTATTTCATTCACTGGCATTAATGATGACTTTTTAATTGAATATTTGGAAAACTGATGGACACTGTTGAATGCAGACTATCTAACAACGACTCACTGCTATGCGATATATCGAACTACTGATTGCTTTTATCCAATCTTGGCAGCACTGTTTTCATTGGTAGTTGACAGCACTGTCTGGTACGACGTTGTTGGGGCTTACTGAGTGCTTGTGATTGAGTGTAAATCAAGTTTCAAACATATATACTGATTACATTTTTGATCTAGCTTTTTGCTAAAAGTGAAATATGTGAGATTATGAAACTAACATTCCCAAGTATACTTATCTATTGGTTTAAATATGTTACGAATAAATATGTAAAACCTGATTCTGTGCAATAAGCATACATCTTCTAAAATCAATAAAGAGAAAAGTCGACATGTCGACAATATGTTCAGATGTTAAGGAAACATGTTTGAAATCTCCCTTATTATCAGCTTGAAAACCTGGCAACCCTACAATGGTACGTTCACTCCTAAGGTTAGCATTATAAATCCATGTTGTTTAGATCAACTTCAAATTGTTACATACAATGCACTTCATTTTAAGCTGAGAAAATTATGAAACAAAGGGTAGTCGCTTCAAAGAATGCCGAATCGCGTGAGAACGTATCACACTAATGTGGTCTGCTCGTTGACCATAACGACTGTCATAATAACAACAAACGTTGCCACAGAACCACCGGTAATATGATCTGAACTTACACCTCATGTGGATTCACATAAAATAACGATGTTTAAATTACGTTCCAATTCCGAAACGGATCTCCTACCAAAAGGCGACAAAGCATAAAAAATGACACGATACAAGTAACACCCACATGATTGCCCCAAACCTATACTCAGTGCATCATTAATGTAGTCCGCTCACTCCGGAAACTCGTTAACTGGTACCGGCAGACATCAACAAGTTCGCCATCATTAACAGCCAAGGACGGCCACGAACAGCAACACAGATTATGCACATTTGACACTACGGGTTCGATGTAACCGTCTCAACGAATTAATGACCGCGGTGACATTGGACACATTTCTTCAAGCTGTGGTTAGTTTCACCATATTGATCACAGCTATGCAACAAGTGTTGAAAATGTTATAATAAAATTTATGAACACAGTAAGCCACTGAAAATGCCCAAAACCATTGTTCATATGATGTGATCACAGTTAATGATGAATGTATTACACTATACCAAACCTTTTGTCACAGTTTTAAAATGAATACCTAACACTTAACAGCATGTGCTGAAACCTGAAACCGAAATTATAATGTCAATATATATTTGATAATGGAAAGAAACAAAAGGAGATTCTAGTCAATAGTTAAGGGGAAAACGTAATAAAGCTGAATATGTTAAAGTCTCAAGAATGGAGGCCCAGGCAGATTTAAATGAGTGATAAGGTTACAATTGTTGTTTGTACTAAGCCATAGTGATTCAGCGGGCTGATTCCTATCTTACCATGCCGTGCTCTAAAGTTAGCCAATGGAAATCGCTTCCTTCGGGTTGCTCGAGCAAAAACAAATGCAACGCAAGACACACTCGTCTCGAATCGAGTCGAGATAACGCGCGTGCAACTTGGGAGTTGTACGTAAGCTAGCGCGTATACATAATTCGGCGGTTGCTAAAGGGTGACAAAGTTAAAGTGTTATAACGTTGTAGTTGAAGTTACAAAGTTGCATTCTATTTAAATATCGTCGGCAGTTCTCTACAAATCTGGAAATTTACAAATAAAGTGATATGTTGGTTAATTCTTCGTGTGGTTCCATTCCTCACCATACCCTGCAGATTAGGACCTCTTGCTAGAGCTAGTCCGGACATCAAACACGAGATCTTATAGGTCTTAAAGGCGACGTCTTCGAAGGAGAGGAACGTTTGCGTCAAACCGTAAGTGTAATAATGGTTATTGTGTTACTATTGAACAAGAAATGAAAGAAAAAACATGTTTTCTCCAAAATAGCAGCTTCTCAATCCGCTTAATTTCTTCCTGACATTGCTGTATTCCACTAATGGCTTCTGCTATGAATTTAGATATTTTTAGTCCTTTGTTTCTGGTTTTATAACCTTCATGTTTTGAATTTTAGAGCATTTCATGTAACCATAATAGGAAATGGGAAGTTTGATGATAGCCACTGATTAGGTATGTCTGTCATTTTTTCCATTTATGTACCCCTTTTTACATCTAAGGTCATACCGGTGACTTTTTATCTTGGAACAATTGCTCAAAAGCACACTCCCTTACAGTGGTGTTAATCTTTAGGGTTGTATGACCACTGGTTATTACCTTAAATTCACACACAAACATTCACATTAACGCTTCCATACTCCAGGGAAACTGAATAATTCTGGATTATTGTTGCTTTGCGTTTTCAAAATTGGATAACTGCATTATTGTTCCCTTATGTCCGCCAAAGAATATTGAAATTAAAAATATATGTTGCATTCACAAGACTTTCTCTATTGTTATTGTGTACAATAACAATGTTTGTGTACAATAACTAACCATTATTACAAACTCATTCCTATATCTTCTTCGTGTAAGGTGAGATAAAGATTTGGAGAAATTATCATATTGCTTATTTCCTTGTAGGTGCAAGGGGAATATGGGAATACAGTAGGATTTGAGCGATAGACAAATGTTTTAAAGCTTCGAGATTCCGCCCTCTTTGCACGGCTAAGATAGAAATAAATGAATGACCATATTCCATTTCACGAAAGTTTAAGTATTTCAAAACTCTCACAAATAATAAGGAATATCTCCGAAATGGTTCACTTTAAAATATATAGCAGCTACTATATACATATATATTTGGACATGCACTGCGTGTTTTAGCAAGATCTACATTTTTAATAGTAAGATTTGGTCTATCTCTTACGGTTTACCAGGTATGCAAAAGTCATCCAGAGTAAAGAGGACTACATTGGCTATAGCCACAATTCAAAATATGTACCTCATTTGTCATAAAAATATCTTAAACATGTGGCATTTTAATCAAAATCGTTAGCTATTTTCGAGAAAATCATTTTCGAACAATTTTCCATGCAAAGGGTAGTTTAGTCAGGAGGAATTTTCTTCAAAACCTTGGTGTTGCATCCTTAAAAGATATGAAACTTAAATACCAACTTCGGCTTTTAACCGACCTTTCGTTGTTTAGGTTATGCTGCCCACAGACATCCACCCACACAGACCTTTTGCTAAAAATGCTTCTTTTTTATTCAGAAGGCCTCCAAACATATATTTACGGTGAAATTTCGACATCGAAATTTTGGATGGAATACTATACTTCCACTTGCTATACGTAGTAGAGAAAGTAAAAAATTGCTAACCGATTTATTCTGGATTATTTTGGTCTATGTATCAGTCTTTAGCACGGTTTCACTTAAAATCTATGAGTGTGATGGAGAGTAACACTTATGATAAATGGAACTTCTCCCGAAAACTGCAAAACGCCATTGACAAAAGGGCTACAGTTCGATTTCAGAACACAGTGCAAATGAATACGTCAGAGTAAACAATGCTCATTGTAACGCCATTCTAAGTTCACTGAAGCTTGAGGTGTGTAGTCGGCACCATATACTTACACGCATGGCTGCTGATTATCATGAACTAAGTAACAGAGAACCGAGTTCTGCATCAAGTAACCCGCCCAAACGATGACAACCTATTCATTTTCATCGCCCTCTTTCCTAGCATTGTCATTTTGATGCAGTTAATGGCACGAGAGGGAACACTACACACCTGTGGTGATGTGTGGTTGGGACAGGGTGGTCCGATAGAAAACTTCAGTGTCAAAAGAATACTTCTCTTCACTCTTATAATGTTGGGTAGGAAACCAACACAAGAAATAAAAGATCACCGCTAAGGATTAAAAACAGCCAGTGCAGAGATGAAGTACACCACAGCTAAAAAAGTGTACCTACGAAAATGTGTCGCAGCTTGTTCTTCGCATTCATATTTATTTTGAGTCGCTCTGTGAAGGAAGGTCTTTAGTTCACGACCTCTAGTTTTGAGATAATATATTAATCATACAAAATTTGAGAAGAAATTGAGATTATTTCAACTATCTTGAAACTCTTTATAATGATTTAATCAATTCTGGATCTACATTTTTTATTCTTTTTTGGGAGGAGGAGGGTGGGCAGGGGACATGGCCAAGACATAGGAAAAAAACCGAATAATTCATCCTATTTCAGAAAAGTAGGTATAAGTATTTGAACATTTAAACCCATAACAACGATTACCTCGGAAATGATTAGCTTCACATACAAAATAAGCAAAGAGAAAAAATCAATTATTTCACATAAATTGTGTGCCTTAATGATTTTTGGTGCAGTGGATTTTCTCTCTTACAACTTGCCAGGTAGGCAAACATCCAGAACGAACAGGACTGCAAAGGTAATTCCCGATAAAGTCAAAATATACATTTAATTTCTCCTGAAAATATCATAAAGATGTATCATTTTAATCAAAATCGTTAAGAGCCACTTTTGAAAAGATCAAACATTTCAGAATATTTTCCATGTAAAGTTTGGGAAGGGAGATTCACTCGTTTTGGAAATTCTTTGTGTCGCGTCCTTGGAAGACGCTGAATTTAAATACTACGTTTGGTATTTAACCGAGTTTTCTTTTTTTCAATTGTGGTGCTTATAGACAGATGCGCATATAGACACACACAGAGTTACATTTCTATAAAAAATGCCTTCTTTAGATTAAGGAAGTCTCAAAAATGTGTTTCTGGGTATCGAATATTTGGGTAGAATACAATAGTTCCTCTAAAAACCCCGGCGCGACAGCCCATGAAGAGCCAAAGCCTACTGCCCGGCCACTGCGTTCCCTACCTCTGCCACTACAGGCGTCATTGGTGAGGTGCAGTTTTGGAGGGTGGGACGTGGTCAGCGCCCCTAGCCCTCCCGGCCAGCTATGCGGTCTTCTCGACCTGGGGCCGCTACTTCTCCATCACGTAGCTCCTCCGGGACCTAACGATCCTGAGTGCACCCCGTGCCAGACCTCCCAATGGGGATAAAATCCCCATGCTGGTACCGGGGATCGAACCCGGGTCCACCGCGCCAGAGGCAAATAATTCCTCTACTTACTGTAAGTACATAGTAGAGAAAGAAAAGAAAAAAAAATCAATAACCCTGCATTCGAGGGCTGACACGTTGGAGAATTTATGACATACAACAGAAATGTATTTCCATTTTAAAAATGTTAACACTTTAAAATTATGTGAGAAAGAAAATTCCGCATAATGTCGATTTAAGTTAATATTGTATGAGTAAAAATTTAAAATCGGTATAACATAAACAAATTACAAATACCACACAAATGACTTCTTGAGATCATGAATAGTCCACGTATCGATTAGCCAGCTGCCCCTATAAGGTTCTACACAGTATTAACATGAAATAAAGGCAAGCGTGCTGTTTAATATTCAGTGATATTAATTACATCCTGTAGTATTAATACTGTCTCCAGCAGAGAATGAAATGTACTTTCTTACAGGTGGTGACAATTTTGTGGATTTGGGACCCCTTTCGATGTTCTTAAACGCCTCCTTCAGTAAGCGTTAAGACAGTTTTAACTCAGTTTCAGTGGATTAAGTCCTTTCTGCAATCATTGATTCGTATTACACAGAAAGATACATCTATACCCTCAGTAATCCAAGTCACATTTTAAATTTGTTCAGTGAACTTAAGAAACCTTCTTGTTTTCTTCTTCTTCTTCTTCTTCTTCTTCTTCTTCTTCTTCTTCTTCTTCTTCTTCTTCTTCTTCTTCTTCTTCTTCTTCTTCTTCTTCTTCTTCTTCTTCACTTCATGGCATAGGCAATCAAATGCATTCAAAGTCCTCCAGCCATGGTTTCCTGGATCGGTCTACCGAACTCCTTCCTTTAGGATGATATTTTATTATCTGTTTAGTAACTCTGATATTCTGGATTCTTTCAACCTGTTCTTTCCACTTTTGGTTCAAATCTTTTAACCTTTCATTTATACTAAAAATTCCTAATACTTATCTTATACTTTCATTCATTTATGAGGTCTCTCTTCGTACATCTGTTCACACTTCTTAAGAATGTCATTTCTGCTTCCTAAATGTTCCATCAATTGTTCCATTTTATTGTCCAGGCCATAGTTATTTTGAATAACTAAGTCGTCGGCAAATAATACTATATTTAAAAACTTGTTCTTTGAAATTCTAAAACCTACATTCACTATTTGATTCCATTTCCTCAGTACATCGTCAGTATAAATACTAAAACTCTGATGTGTTGCACTCACATAACTTTCTCTACCCTTGTACTAAATATTCTTATAAACGTTTACTCCTCTATCTTCATGTTAGTCGAGTGGGTGGGTGGGTGGGTGGGTGAAATTTAAGGGCCCGTCAACAGCTTCATTTGGGTCATGTTAGTCGAGATAAACATTTTCAGAAATTATGTTACAGATACAAGGGGAATATGAGAATACAGTAGGCTTTGAGCGATAGTCAAATCTTTTTTAAAGCTTTGAAATTCCGTTGTTTACACGGCTAAGATATAAAAAGTGAATAACTATCTTCCATTTGGAAAAATTATAAGCACTGCAAAACTCACACAAATAACAAGGATTATCTCCGAAATGGTTCACTCCACAAAAAAATGCATATAGACATAACTTGTGTGTTTCAATGAGATCTACAGTTTTTGTAAAATAAGATTAAATTGGTCTATCTCTTACGGCTTACCAGTTATGGAAAAGTCATCCAGAGTAAACAGGACTACATAGACTATAGCCAGAAAATTCAAAATAAGCATTTAATTCGCCATAAAAATATCTTAATCAAAATTAGAGCCATTTTGGAGAAAATCAAAATTTTTGAAAAATTTTCGATGCAAAGAGTAGTTTAGGTAAGACGAATTTTCTTCAAAATCTTCATGTCACATACTTGAAAGATATTAAACTTAAATACCAACCGTGGTTTTTAATCGACTTTTCGTTTTTCAGTTATGTTGTTCACAGAGAGGCGGACAGACACACCCACATACCTTTCTCTAAAACTGCTCTTTTTTTTTTTTTTTTTTTTTTGTAAAGGGGAACTCAAAACATACTTCCGGTAAAATCTAGACATCCAAATTTTGGATCGAATACAATACTTCCCCTACTTACTACAGTAGTAGAGAAAGTAAAAAGAGTAGGTGATAAAGGTTGAATTAAGTAATCTGCGGTATAAAATACAGCAACTAAAGAGCTGAACTAGTCAAAGAAGAAAGTCACATAAAGTTTCAATTTAAATATTGGCAGCAGGATACTTTCTCGCCTAGCAGTCTTTCAGATCGTCAAGAGACAAACATATACACTTCACCAACATTCTCTGCCAGTATTCTGTGGGTGCCAAAATGCCCAGCTCTTGAGGGCTATTAGCTAAATGGTGTTTGAAGGAAGACTTTTCATCTGGAGATAATTGAGGTGATCGCATTATCAGTCTTACTTCACCCAACTATGGATCTTTCACTTCTTTCATTTAGCTAAAAGAGCAGAGAGGCTCGAGAAGGAAGAGCACAATGGGATTATCCTAAGTGAGGTAATTTCTCTTAACCTTGCCACATGAAGGGAGCTAGTGAACAGAATGAATGGAGAGAAATGAGAAGCAGTTGCAAAAAGAGCAAAAGAATAAAAGGGAGACACAATGAGATGAATAGATGAGATACGCGACGGCGAAATGGACAAAAAGAGGGCAAATTGATGAAACAAAGTGGGCGCCATTTTTAGCCAACTGATGATTGTAATTTGTCTGTATCAGTTGGAGTTGGGTGAAGCAGAACAAGAGCAGGGGCAAAAGGTTACGTAACGTTTGGCAATTCTAACATCCATCCAAGTGTTTAAGTAATTAATTTTCATTAGCAGTAACCGTGTTAGGTTTCGACGACTCCTAAACGACATCCGTGAACAATGTGTCTCGTCGACATTATCTAACATCGGTGATGCTTCATGTTAGTTAACATTACTTAATTCGCATTCACAGTATATGTTTGAACAATTCTTAGAACTACATCTGTCCGTGGGCTCTGACGCTTTACAGCCAACAATACGTTTAAGGGAGGCACACGAATGCACATCAAATTTGAATATCCTAAAGCGTAGCCCGTGTTTGTTGTTCCCTATACATCTTTACACTCTTACAAAACACCCCGTGGCTTACAAACGAACAAAATTTCAGTGAACTTTAATACTTAGTGTGCATATGTAGGTCTTGCGTGTGAGTGTCTAGGGTGCGAGGCCCTTCAAGAAGCACACAAACATTGACTCAAAAACGGGGGTCAGCCCTCAGCCTGTATAGGAATGGGGCAGATGATACGAAACGAAGGAGAAATGGATGAAAGAAAAGGTGATGCTGGAGCAATCGGTGCACTGAAAAGCGGGTGAAACTGAAGAACCGGGAGAAAAACTGCCCAGACGCTGCCTCGTCCACCACAAATTCACACACGGTCCCCTGGAATCGAACCCGGGCCAACTTGGTGAGGAACAAGCGGCCTAGCCGCTCGACCAGAGCGCCACCTATTAGATTTTAACAGGACCTCAAAATACTTTGTGGCGACTGCCGCTTTTTGCTTTTTCCCTTTCTTTCTCCCTGTCTCTTTCTTTCTCTTTTCTTTTCCCCTTTCTAAGACCCACACTGCATGATAAATGCTTTCAAAAAGGCTTCATCAAAACGAGTAGCCTTTCAGCCCATCTGCATCACTGCAACTGTAACTACAAAAACGAAAATCGGAGTCAAACAAAGCAGTTTGTACAACCGGAAACCTATAGATTCTTATATGGAAGAAAATAAATTCTTAAATGGTTTGATGTTTATTACGATTGATAACTGTGACATAATTTAAACCATCATATCAATTAGGCATGGAATACAAAAGCAACGAGTTTAAAGATTACAAATTTCAGACATAGAAATTTAACATTTAAAACATGACATGAAGACGACTGAAGCCCATACTCTCAGATGTGTCAAAATTCAACAAAGATAAAACAGCAAACATTTAACAAACGACAAATGCTACAGAAGAAAGTTATTTGATGTAAGCTGTAGGTACATTTCAATCACCTAAACATCTCTTACGTTCTACCAGTTATAGAAAGCTACATAAAATTATTCCAAATGAAGAAAACTTCATAGCTTATTCACAAACAATTCGAAATAAATGTTTCAATAGTGGTCATGTACCTTGTGAGAGGGAGGGAGGGGGGGGGGGCGTACGCGTACACACACATACGCACTGCAAGTTATTTGGTATTCGTGGAGTTATCTGCCGTTAAGATATTACGCTCCAGACATTACTTATTTGTTATTTATTTGCTTTTTTTTGGGGGGGGGGGCCACGGGTGTACGTTAAGGTACATTATTTTTCATGTTGGGAACAAACATTTATATTTTAGCCAGAATTTTACAAAATGTTTTGCTAATGATTGGCATAAGAAGCTAGAAATGTATACTACCTACACTTAAAAATCTGTGTTTGGGTAATAATAAAAAAAATTCAAAACTGAAAATTTAATATATTATTTCAAATTCTGTAGCTCCTGCAAAAATATAGATATTTCAGATTTTAATGCACCAATTTGCTTCTCTGAAGACGCACAGTGATTTGAACATCAAATATATCAAGTAAACAGGCTATTTAAAAAGTTATGAATTTTTGTTTAAATTGCCACATAACTATTTTGATTAATGTGAATATCATAGTTGATAGTTCACATAATTTATTGTCTAATGAGCTACAAAATTACGTCTGAATGAGCTGTGTAGCATGAGTATTTCCTTGGACTTGAAAAAGGTAAAAATGTTGACAATTTTAATTTTGAGAAACATTGAAAAGAAATTTCCACAATGTTATATGCTCAGGCAAACCTGATTGCACATTATTAAATTAAACAAATTTTTGATAACAATTATCACGCTAACCATACGTTAGCATGAAACGTATTTTTGAAAACTAGAAAGTCAAGGCTATTGTAAGACATAAAAATCAAGAAGTTGAAAATTTTGAAAAAAAGAATCATTATTTCCAACGTGAAGATATACCTTAAACATATGGTATTGGAATACAAATGCCTAGAGCAAGGTTGGAGAGGAAAAGGCCACAAAAATTTGAAGAGCAGTTTGGGTTGAAGTAATTTTCTTTGGAATATGTGATGATTGGAAGAGTTGAACAAATACGAAGTTTGGTATTCATCCGACTTTTCAGTTTTGAATTATGCTGTTCTCTGTCTGTCTCTCTGTCTCTCTCTCCCTCTCTCCCACACACAAACACGTGCACGCAAGCAGACACACTCAAACATATATTTTGCTAAAATACTTCTTTTTGGCTCCAGGTAACCTCAAAACCCGTATTTCTGGTGACATCTCCATAACCAATTTTTGTGTGAAATATATTTGCTTCTACTCACTGTAGCAGCATTTTAAACAGTGCTGGAGTCCTTTATTTGGAGTAGAAAGTAAGTCCTTATATGAGATGAAATGTAACGCTGTTACATAGGTGGTCACGGTTCCAACAATAATTAGCATATAAATAATTGAAGTGTAAGGGTGGGTGCCCCAATTTCACATTTCAGTAACCCTCGGCACGCGTGTTATAAACAGGAACGTCTGCGATGATGGAGTAGACTTGGCAACCAATAACATAAACAAAAGCATGTGTAAAAAATGATGTCCGGAGAAGAAACGTACCGAAATTTGAATTGTAAATGTTTTTTCCACTGTAGTTAAGGCACAATCAGCATTAAAAATTCCTCGTGAACCCCGTCTGAAATTAATTTATTGCCGTCTAATGGAATTATAAAGCATGTGTCAGAATTGTGACGTCTGAGAACAGGGTGGAAACAAATTAGGCCACGCAACATGTTAGACTAGCTGTCGTGACGGGAGAAGAGCGGTCTAAGGATACCCTCCACCTTGCTCGCGGCTTATGCATATTCTTACAAATGAGCATCAAGCAAATGCTCATATTTACCGCATCTCGGTTTGTATTCCTAATTTCCTGACGTAGAATGCTAGTTCTATTCATTCTTGAATCAAATGGCAGCAGCTATGTTTACTGGCTGAATCTTATACAAAAATATCTTAGAAAATAAAAATATATAACTTCGACAGAGATCACTTCCCTTAGCTTTCAATGAATGGATTATTAATGACTGTTTAAAGTAGCCTTACCATTTTGTATGGCCTGGAATATAGCCTCGGTTAATTCCGAGCCATATGAATTTTGTAAAGGGTTTAATATAAACGAAATTTTATATGTAATGTGTATTTTGTATTTTCAAGCAGTTATAAATTTCACATAATTGAATGTGACTGGCAAAGAGCCTAGGTAAAATACCTAGTCATATTTATAATGGTAATAATTTAGCACTATTAATTGAGGCAGCTGGCTACCAGTTACTTGATAAAAATACATCTTAACTTCCAACAGTTTATAAAACTGCAACAAAGCCTTAAAACATGCATAACTTCCAGATTCATTATGTTAAATTACCTCTGCTACTTACCTATAGTATAAGTAAAGGACATGTTATATTCCACCTCAAAATGAAACATCGAGATTTCACAGAAAATACACATTTCGAATGACAAAAATCTGATGTGTTGCACTCAATGACTTTCTCTACTCTTGTACTAACTATTCCTAGAAACACTTATTCCTATATCTTTTTCACGTCAGTCGAGATAAACATTTGCTGAAATTAATGCTAGTATTCTTGTAGGTGCAGGGAGAATATGAGAGAAAATGCAGTACTTGGATAGCTGTCCTATTTTAGGATTGTCATAAAGACACGCTTGTTAATAGATCTCTAGAAGACAATTTTAAATATGAATGATAAAGGATAAAAAACAGCATATTGTAAAAATATTTGATAAAGTGTAATAACGTACAAAGTTGTTACAAAATTTGGAAAAAGGACAGCTAATCATTTTAGAATTATTTATTTAATTTACAGTAGTATACTGATGACTGTAAAATGTAGAACATGAATAATTTGCAAACCATATCTTCTAAAACACTTAATTGCAATTCAAAATGTCGGAACAAATTCACAGTAAATTTAGTAATCGCTCTACAAGCACCAAAAAGTAGATCCCCGTTTGAAATGTATTTGTCTCTTAAATAAAGAATGCAAGACTCAAACTGCAGCTTTCTCCCGTATTAATCTTCTTAATTTGGTCTAGATTTTTTTTTTTTTTTTTTTTTTTTTAATCGGATTGTAGGGTCAAGAATTAGTCCCCATCTTGTTGCCTGTCAATGTCAGTTACGTCTATTATTCCATGTCCGGATTTGCAGGCTAGCATGCTATCCAGCAGATCACAGAGGCAATTCCCAATTATATTATTTACAGTTACTTTCGTCTATCAGTGATAAAACTAAACTTACAAGCTTTTCAGCCATTCCAGAAAAATTCCTTATAAATACAAGTTCTCGGATTTAAACTGCTGCAAAAGATGTACAAAACTGTTAAGTTTAAATACTCAGTTATTTCGTATTCAAAAGATAATTTTTTATAAGTGTTATTGATATTCCATCTAAGCAATTTTTGTAGGTGATGGTTTAAGTTGAGATATTTGTCCCCCCCCCCTTTTTTGGGAGGGGGGGCTATGTATAACATGTAATTTGTGGTTATTTTATACACCTTTAATACTTGGACACAATGTCCATTTTATTTGTGTTACTAATTATCTTACAGTCCAAGTGAATAATAATAATAATAATAATAATAATAATAATAATAATAATAATAATAATAATAATAATAATAATAATAATAATAATAATAATAATAATAATATATTTAGATTGCATGTAACATTTATGATGCGAAAGAGGCAGCCAAAAACGACTTTTGGGGGTTTTTTTTGGCTTAATAATAATGCATTAATAATAAATTAAGACCAATAAAACATTTAGTATAGATAAAATGGTATAAAAACCTAAAATTCATGAAAATTGAAATGGCTTATTTCGGTGCGTTTATTATGCTTTTAATATTATCCTCATGCTTTGACGTTAGTGAGTTCTTTCGGCTTCAATAACCCCGATAATAGCGATTTTGCCTCTGAACTTACTTAAGATGTTTAAACAGTCCTATAATTATAGCTCTTTTATACCGAACTGCTGAGCTATTTTAGGCCTTAATAAAGCAATTAACAAATGATGACACCACATTAGTTCTCATAACACCATTGGTCAAGAACAACTGAGACAGTATTCATAGTTTATAAAGCGGAGAAAGAGAATACTTAGGAAAGGGGAATGGGAAGACTAGTGAACAGAAGGGAAAAAGAACAAGGTTTGCAAAAGAAGAAAAACGTACACAGAAGAGAAACGAAGATGAAGGAAAAGCAAAGGAATAACAAGGCGTCAATAATAGAGAAGAGGAGAGTAAACAATAATAGGGAAAAATTGAGGTGTAAAACAGAGGGAAATATGTAAAAGAAGTGGAAAAGGAAAATATAAAGGTTTGCGCTTTAGAAATGGTTACAAAACACCATAAGAGAGAAAAGTTAGGAAACAAATGTAGGCGTGGAAACAAATTAAGGCGAAGGGGAAATAACGGGAAATGAAAATAAGAATTGGAGAAGTGAAGATTGAAAGCGAGAGGGAGGTTCACGAAGGCCATTGTTGCACCATGCTCAACCCACTTTGGCATTACTTAGTATTCATAGTCGCTGATGACTTCCGCCGAGTTAACCCCAAGTCCAACTGGGCAAAGAGTAATGGGTATTGTTTTACAACTTAAATACCTTCTCGAACAGGAAGAATATAACGCTAATTATTAATGAACGTGATTAAGGCTGGATATTCATCAAGCTAAGATCCAGATAACAAAAGAACACATCCCAACACCTCAGCTAAACATTTATACAAATGTTAAAACATGCCACATGATTGATTGCCGGAATATTTTAATGAAGTTGAGCCACTTACGTCTACAAACAAATTGAATTCTGCGTTGCCATTTATTTGTGTCATTTTAGCTGCAGATACATTTATCATAAAATGTGGCGCGAGGGCAGCTAACGTCAGGAACAAGAACTTATATTGTGTCAAACAAAGCATTTCCGTTCTGTTGGAGTTCCTCTTCACAAGCTAAATACAGCATTCTCAACAGGCAAAAGGCAATGCTTCTTGGCAAAATGTAGGTATACGCGTTAAAGTACCATGTTTAACAGGGGGATGATAGGAGGAACATACCTACCCGCATTAAAACTTTACGTTTATTGGAGCTACGGTTTCCTACCAGTACTAATAATCACTTCCTAACTCTTATAAGTCTATGGAAGCCATAATTCTCTACTGCCTAGAGTGAGTAGATGAAGCATTGCAGTCCACCCAAAAGCTCGATATTGATATCACTGTGAGACTGTGTTTGTGGTGTGCGCCCTCACCTCTTCTTGTCTGTCAACAACATAACCCAAAAACAAAAAGGTCGGTTAGTTACCAATCTTGGTATTTAAGTTCAGTCTTCCAAGGATGCCATACGAAAATTTCCAAGAAAATCCCCCACCCCAAACTAGCGTTAACATTAACAAATGTTTGTTATTTTCTAGTTTCTCAAAACTGCTTATAATGATTAAAATGCAAATATTTATAATGATTTGAATACAGCGAACATCGGCCAGGCGAATCAGGAGAAAAAAACGTATCTACGAACCAACCATCCATTATTACAAAACGAAATATCACCTAGAGTCCATCAGTGTAATAGGATTAATGGTTGGAGGAAGGGGACAATCCCGACGCTGCTTGCAGAATTCATCAAGAGTTTTGGCCCATCCAAAGTTTTGGTATACAATATCGCTACTTTTACTATCAAAGGCTCTATAGCTATTTTTATTAATCACGTACATGGACCATGATTTTTTTTTTATTTTTAATTTTTATAAGAGATTACACTTTCTTTAACATTTTCAATTTTTAGATTTTGTATTCATTATGTTTTGTTACCTATTTTGTTACTTTTGAATTAGTATTCTTTGTCTTTTTGATAGCTTGTAACTGTGACAGGAAGATGTTAAAATAAAAATTTAAGACACTTGCATGGCAAAAGTGATGTATTGCGCGAAATTTCTGGGAAATAACTGTGAAGTCCTTTTTCTTCTAAATGAATTTTTATAATTTGAACCTTAAGCTACAGTCAAAAACTTCCTACACAATGAATATAATAGATCTAGATAAATCACAATCTATGAGTTACATTTTTATGGCATTGATCATTTCCTAGATATTCTGTGTTATTGGTTTGAATTGTGAATATACTTTTTAGCTTTTCAACTGCAAAATAGCAATTCTTTTTCTGTTGTTCATACAAAGAGAACGGAACTTCAGTCATCAACAGCGACCCCTGTTTAAAAGATTTAACTATCGCTTACGACTGTGGCATTTCTTATTTCCCTTGTACCTATAAGGAAATGAGTAATAAGCCATATATGTCGATTAACATGGTAGATAGAAGAATACGCTTTTATAAGAGTAGTTTGTTGAAGAATAGTTAGATTGTTTGTACTCAAAAGTAATTTACAATTCATTCATTCTTTGATACATTTTCATAGTAATTCGTTTGTTTTTATTTGATGTACAAGTTAACTACAAGCATATAAAAATAAACGACCTTTAAAAATGTGATTTTTGGCTTCACGGTAGAACATCAGTTACTTATCTGTCCAGTCGCTCAAAACGTGAGTGAGTGATTAGGGTTTAAGGGCCCGTCAACAGCTAGGCCATTAGAGCCCCAGTCACACAAAAATGAATAAAATTGGTGTTCACAGCTCTTTGTTAATATGCTTGCTTGGATTTTCATTCAAGTGAAAATATCCTTGGATAAAACATTTTTAAATTCTTGGAATAGAGATTTGCTTCCAATATTTAAAGCCTCGCGTGTTTGTCCACAAAAGCGGAAATCGTCCCAAAAAGTAATAAAACTGGAAAGTGTTTTTTCTTAAGTCTTTCGGCCCATAAATGTGACCTTATTAGCCACTCTCTACGGTTAAATAAATTGCCCTGATCAACTAATTTTCGCGACACCCTAGCGATACAGGACGTTTCAGTGAAATGAAATGTTTCATTCCTTTAGGTAATTTTTACGACAATGTTAGCAACACAAAATTGATGTCAACTGTTATGCATTTATACCATTGTTGTTCATATGAAGATGTAGGTACTGTCTGCAGTTTAATGTGCGACAGCTGGAAAATTGTTTTATAAGGACGATGGTTTAACTGTTGCAAGAAGAACATTGAGACGTCACTACATCTTGAACGACGTGGTTCACATGCCATGAACACATGGGTGAGAAATTCTGAATGAACATATCCAGCATAAGAAGGTACAACGTAAACGGGGAACTATTAGGACACAAACAAACATTGAGACTATAAGAAGTGCTACTATTCAGAGTTGTAACTTTTCATTGCAATGGCTTTCAACGCTATTGAACGTATCAAGTGTCAATATTTACACAATATTGAGAAAGGAATTGCGCTTTCGTCCATGAGTGGTAGACTGACTGTCAATTAAGACTGATAGACAAAAATAATCGGATTGAATTTTGTGACCAGTTTTCAGCAAAATGTAATGAAGCTAACCAGTTCCTAAGCAATGGATATCCGAAGAAGATAATTTTCACTAAGCGGTTATATAAATACACGAACATTTCGCTATGGTGCCCAGAAAATCCTCAACAACCACAAGAGAGATATACACCGTTAGAAGCTAATAGCATAGTATACCATCTCTTCACAAAGAGATCCGGTATTGTGTTGGAGATGAAGGATGTACAACAGGTACTTCCAAATTGATGTCTGTATGCTTGACTTTTCTCATCCTGGAACCTGCAAGCTTTCCCTTAGAGAAGTCATGGTCCCAGGCAAGACGCGCTATAAACACTTCGTGAATAAAGTTATATCTAAACACGGGGATATTGCTCGGCCTACCCGATCTTCAGATCGGTCTGTGTGCGAGTACTTTCTATGGGAACATCTGAGCAGCACGATATATACAACTCAAGGCTTCCTACTGAATTACTACGAAATTCATTTCATGATCTGCGTAGCAGGCTTGGAAGAATGCCATCGCAGAAGTAGAGGCTATTTCCTTCAAAAATAAAATAGTTATTTTATGACTTAAAATGAAATTTATTTACTTTTTGCTTAACAGTCCAGTTTTATAGTTTAAAATGTGGATACATTGAGACATCCTGCAGATAGATACATAGGGAAATTTACAAGCATGGCTTACGATACGTTCCGTGATAAACAGATGATGTAATTTTCTTTGTTAAATCTGTTTTCCAACGCCCTTCAACACCTACATATTTTATCACCAATGAGAGTCGAGAATCATGCCGCCGAGACCATCCCAATCCAAACAGTTCTACAACACGGCTTTCATGTCCCTATATATGCTCCAGAAAATATTATCAGGCACGCTTTTGAAATGATTGCGCTATGCTAGGGAACCAATGATTTGTTCTCTCGGTGCCTGAATTGTATATGCATACGAACGTTTGATCATGAGTCATAATGAAGTTTCGGATCATCGGATATGAGTGTTGCCTGATGTGCATCTGTACGCTATGGAACGTAATGCAGCGACCGCAGACCGCGGCACAAGAAGCCAACCCCGCCTATTGCAAGTTATCGCTACGTGCTTCTCTGCCTTTCAAATACAGGCTCGTTTCCCATTAATAACATTCCAAACAGTGTTGTTCCTCACACCGATGCAAATATCTTCTGTGTCACATCAGTATGATTCCGACGCGAAGCTACTCCTATCGTTCTACTTCCCGAAGTCTTCTGCCATTACCTTAGCATTTTGAATCACTTTCTCTTCGGGACATAAATATAAAATACGAAAACAACGACAGACATGACATAAAACAAATCTTCTGATAGAGCAGCGTTACGTATATGGAGTATTTCCTGTTTACTCTGGATGACTTTTGAATAACTCGTAAACCGAAAGAGATAGACAAAATATTACTATACAAAAAATGTAGATCAAACTGTTAAATACAGCTAAAACACACAATTTATATCTAAACAATTTTTTGTGTACAGTGAACCAGTTCGGAGATATTCCTTGTTATTTGTGTCAGTTTCGAAAAAATTAAAAATTTGGTGAAATGGAACATCGTTGTTCATTCTTACTTTCTGCACTGGTAAGTAGAGGAAGTGTTGTATTCCAGCCAAAAATTCGATGTCGAGATTTCACCGGAAATATATGTTTTGAGACCCCCTGAATAAGAAAATAACATTTTAGAAAAAGGTCCGTGTGTCTGTCGATCAGTCTATCTGTGGATAGCAAAATTCAAAAACGGCTTGAAAAGTCGGTTAAAAATCAAAATTGGTATTTAAGTTTAATGTCTTTCAAGGATGCGACACGAAGATTTTGAAGAAACCAGCCCCATCTTAAACTACCCTTTACATGGAAAATTTTTCGAAAACTTTTATTTTCTTGAAAATGCTCTAACGTTTTTGATTAAAATGTCATATGTTTAAGATATTTGTGTACCAAATGAAATGTATATTTTGAATTTTCTGGCTATAGCCTATGTAGCCATCTTTACTCTGGAGACTTTTGGATAATTCGTAAACCGTAAGAGATAGACAAAATCTTACCCTACAAGAAACGAAGATCTCGCTAAAACACACAATTTACGTCTCAATTTTTTTTTTTGTTGAGTGAACCATTTTGGAGATAGTCCTTTTTATTCGTGTCAGTTTCGGAAAACTTAAAACTTTGATGAAATGGAACATTGCTGTTCATTTTTTATATGTTAAGCGTGCAAAGAGAGCGCGATCTCAAAGCTTCAAAAGATTTGACAATCGTTCAAAGCATACTGTATTCCAATATTCCCCTTGCACCTACAAGGAAATAGGCAATAAGTTAATTTGTACAAATGTTTATATCAACTAACACGAAGTTACAGGAATAAGAGTTTGTAAGAATGGTTAGTTCAAGAGTAGAGAAGCTCATGTGAGTGCAACACATCAGAGTTTTCAATATTTGTTGCATTTCGTGTATCACCAATGTCACCACCTGTGATGCTGTATGGGTAGAGTGGGCGTTAAACACTAATTTTAAAAATCCCTAAAATGTCCATGTGCAAAACCCTCCACATATAAGCGGTTGCGAATATGAACTTAGTTGTAAACTTATGTTGTATTATTTTTAATTATAGCTCGCATAAATATATGGAACTTATAAATCACACACTTTGTACAACAATATAACTGAATCTTTCTTTATTTGAAGTTTTCGCAAAATAGTGTAAGGTAGCTTATCTTGTTAATGAATGTGTAAAATAAATTACTTTAGCATATATTCCCACTTCAATATAATACACCAAATTGAATCGTTAGAGGAAGCTGTTGAGCGGCACCAACATATGGAGTTACTTAGACTGGATGTATACATACATTTTACACTTGCCCTGTGGTACACTCCAATGACAGAACTCTAATGGCTGAAGCTTTCAGTTAAAAGGTGCCGTAGTTAATTGAGATGATGCAATGAATATTATTAACACAGAGAAAGGGGAAACGCAGCAGACAGAAAAAAGCTGCCATGGTTGTAACACTTTGATTTAAAGGTAGCAAGTGTGTTTCAACTCCAAACTGACAAGCGTTCCGTCTTCTAAAACGAAACCGGCTGTATGCAAGAGGATGGACAGTAACACCCCCCTGCTACCAACACAACAAGAGCAATCTCTCTCCCCCATCAAAAGTTACCTTAACAAGGAGATGAACATCTTAGCGCTATTCGTGACGAACTATCTCCTCTGAGGATTACATCTTACGTCTCTGCCACACAAGCCAACATAATCCTTTCTATCCTTGTTTACATTTTAAGCTTTGACTTCTTTTCCTCAAGAATTGCTCCTCCCAACAGCCCTATAAATAAGGCTCTAAAAGGATACTTCATTTACGGAGTTTAGCAGTGACTGGCTCCAGATTAAAAACAATTAGTTTTGACACGCTGGACGCATTATTCACTTTATATTGTTATATTCATCAATTAAAAATCTACATAACATTCTTTGTTTACCAGAACACGGAGTTTAGCATGCAGGAAGTATTTTAGGGGAGTACCAATGCGGATTTAGAAATGGTAAGAGCACAGTAGATCATATATTTACAATACCACAAATTGCGGAAAAATTGTATGAGCTTAGCATAGATTTATGTTTTTTATTCATTGGTTATAAATATGCATTTGACTATTTGACAGGGAAGCTCTCTATAAAACTCTGGAACGCTTTAAGATCCAACCAAAGATTATAAGATTAATAAAGCTGACAATGGAAAATGCCAAACTTGTGCCTATGCAGACGACATAGCCATAGTGGCAACAGACAAAAGAATGCTACCGCAAGAAAGAAGAGCTAAACAAATAAGATTAGAAGTAAATGATAAAAAATTAATATCTGAAAATGATAGATAAAAATCTGATGTGTTGCACTCACATGACTTTCTCTACTCTTGTACTAACCATTCTTACAAACTCTTATTGCTATATCTTCTTCGTCTTAGTTAAGATAAGCATTTGTACAAATTATCTTATTGCTTATTTCCTTGTAGGTGCAAGGGGAATGTTAGAACATAGGCTTTGAGCGAGTCATGTTTTAAAGCTTTGAGATTCTGTTGTCTGTGCACATTTAACATATAAAAAAATGAACAGCGATGATCCATTTCACGAAAGTTCTAAGTTTTCCGAAACTCACACACATAACAAGGAATATCTGCGAAATGGTTCACCCTACAAGAAAATTTATTGAGACATCTACATTTTTTGTATAGTATGATTTGGTCTATCTCTAACTTTTTAGCAGTTTGCAAAAGTCGTCCAGAGTAAATACGACTACAGGAGCTATAGCCAGAAAATTCAAGATATACATTTCATTTGTCATAAAAATATCTGAAACATTTTAATCAAAATCGTTACAGCCATTTTCAAGAAAATCAAAATTTTCGAAAAATCTTCCATGTAAAGGGTAGTTTAAGGTGGAGCTATTTTCTTCGAAATCTTCGTGTCACATCCTTGGAATAAATTAAACTTAAATACTAACTTTGGTTTTTAACCGACTTTTCGTTTTTGAGTTATGCTATCCACAGACTGACACACAGACACACACACGGACCTTTTTCTAAAAATCCTTTTTTTTTTTGGATTCAGGGGGCCTCAAAACATATATTTCCGGTGAAATCTCGACATCGAATTTTTGAGTGGAATACAATACTTCCCCTACTTACCAGTAGAGAAAGTAAAAATAAACCAACAGTTATACTAAATTAATAGTTGCAGAAAAAAAACATTTGGACTGGAATCCCACATTAAAATCTAGGTGCTCCTATAATAATGATGATGATGATGATGATGATGATGATGATGGTGGTGGTGGTGGTGGTGGTGGCGGTGGCGGTGGCGGTGGCGGTGGCGGTGGCGGTGGCGGTGGTGGTGGTGGTGATGATGATAATGATAATGATAATGATAATGATAATAATAATAATAATAATAATAATAATAATAATAATAATAATAATAATAATAATAATAATAATAATAATAATAATAATAATAATAATAATAATAATAATAATAATAATAATAATAATAATAATAATAATAATCTAAACTTGTTTAACGATGCTGTCAATTGCCAGGATCACATCAGCGTCACCGGTGTGCCGGAATTTTTTTCCGCAGGAGTTCTTTTACATGCCAGTAAATGTACTGACATGGAGATGTCGTTTTTAAGCACACACCATCGGTCTGGATCGGATTTGAGCCCGCGACCTTTGGGATCTGTAGGCTAGCATCTAAGGAACTGAGCCACCCAGACCGACACATAAAAGAAAGAATATAAAGTGGAAATGTAACTTATTACAACTATTTACGACTATTAAAACACAGATTCATTAGTAAAGGGACAAAACGCAAAATCTACAGAACATTCATAAAACCGGTAGTAACATATGCAGCAGAAACATGGACCTGAACAACACATGAGGAAATGCCACGAAGATTTGAAAAAAACAATAGTGAGAAGTACCTTTGGACCAGTAAAGGATAAAGAACAATAGAGAATAAGACACAGCCATGAGCTAGAAGAACTAATAAATAAGGAAGACATTGTAAAGTTTATAAAGGCACAAAGAGTAAAATGGCTAGGACATATTGAGAGAATGGAAGAAGATAGATTCACAAAAAGAATATTGAAAGGAAGGTTGTTTGTTAGAATAAAAAAGGAAGGCCAAAACAAGATGGTTAGGTGATGTAACAGGAGATTTAAGAAAGATTGGAATTAAAGGGTGGGAAAGTGAAGTGGAAGATAAGAGATTTGTGGAGGAGGATTGTACAGGAGGCCAAAGCTCGTCAAGGGCTGTAAAGGCCAGAAGAGAAAAAGAAGAAGACAGTTTATCCTCGTCCTAGGAAATTCACACCTATGCAGAAATCAACGGTATTTAGCCATTTGTATCACAGTAACAAATGCAGATATTAAATGCAATAGAGATAGATGCACTGCGTAGGAGTTATGTTTCTAAAATACGAGTTCCTAATAAGAGAAAGGAAAAAGCTGAAACAAGAAACGCCAGTGAAAAGACTTTAAAATTGAATGCTGCAAACGTAGGTGTCCAGAGGTTGTCAGTAGATGGCCCAAGCAGATTCCTTTATGGTTGCAATATAGGAGGAGGAAACCGCAGGGATCTCGCAAGCACCTGGAGAGGTGGGGAAATCCAGGAAAAATATTTAAATGAAGGGATTGATTGGACAGCGGATTTTGGACAGCAATACCTGAATAAGCAGGATGCTTTTAAAAGCAAAAATAAAAGTAAGCATATTTAATAACTATAAATAAAGTTTTTACAAATTAAATGAATAAAAAAACGATAAACCTCCATTATATTCTGATTTTTCAAGGGTGTTTGGGCTGCCACCTAAAATTTCATACAAAATCCAACTATACATTAAGTCTGAATCTCATCCTACCATTGCTCATGGGCTTAAAAAGTATTAAACCACTTCTACCTCACACCTCTATTAAGTGACCTAGAAGTAATTAGTCAATCATAATATTTATATAAGTACTATACTATAGTCTGATTCTAACACAATGAAAAGATTACACACATGCTATATACGTTCTATGCAATTTTAGCACTAAAATACGTAAAAATAATTAATGAACTTGCTAAATAAGAATTGTGTGTAAGAGATCACAGATGTAGGATGTAACATGGTTGCTAAGCAGATGTTTCATTTGTTCCACAACATTTATGGAGGAAAATGGAAAGTAATGATACAACTATTGTAAATATGACTTTCATTCCCCATGACATTTTTAATTCCATAAAAATCGAAAATGTTTACGAAAACGAGTTTGAAAACTTTTGTGCATGAAAAAACGTTAGTTTGACTCATGAAACCACATCAGTGGTAAGTTTTTCAGAGCTGGAATTTATGCAAACGTTTATTTCTTCTTAATATGGTAAGTAATTTGAAGTTAGATTATCAACGCTGTTTTCTTTTCTCAGTCGAATGCCTTCCACGCTCTGGTATGTATATTCTAAGGGTAAATGTATGCTGAAATTGAAAGAAAACGTGATGTGAGTCTTGTGTTTGAATGCTGCTGCACTTGCTAGAGTGATGATTTCAGTTTGTCTTACAGGCTCATTGGAGAAAGATGTGTTGTGGCGATGTCATTGCTGTCTTGTTGCCATGGTAATTACGTCATTCATTTTCTGCACTGGTGCCAGAAATAGGGTAATTTCGGACCACTTATGCTGTCATAATAAGCCGCTTTAATCCTAGGATTGCAAAAAGTAACCTCAGCGGAACTTACAGCATGTTTCTGATGAAATCTCATTTCGAAATTTTGGTTTGAAAGCAATGGTCCCTCAACCCTAGGTATAGCTACACAGTAAAAACATTAAAAGTCAGTAGCCAAATAACTGACATGAAAATAGTTGAGGCGTGCTGATACTAACATTGGGAGTGACTCAGGTACATGCGTCGGCGGTATACTAAATTACAATGCTGGCTTGTCTCAGAAGGGGCATCTGTACGTACGCTAAGGCGGTGTTTCCACAATTTCGGAGGATGAAAATAACGGGGTTGTGAAACCAAAATTGTGGCAGGTGACAGGAAAAACACTACTTGAGGCTGGAAGCTGTTTTTCTCAAGCGTATGCATGCTTGCCGTATACGCGAATTTTAAAAAAGAATTGCTTTATAGTAAACGACCAAATTATGTCTGCAAAAGTATAAACATAGCCATGCGCTTCGAATATAGAAAGGATTATCACAATTAAGTGAGTACGTCGGTTTATTACGATGCTCCAAAAACAGGAGATCAGTGCTGACGTTTGGCCCCCCTATCTGATCGCTCCTGGCCCCTTGCCTTCGGAAGATAACTTCCGATATCATTAGCTATCAGGAAGCGAAGGAGGATTTCGCTATATAAACGCGTAGTCTCTTATACTTCTGGAAACCTCCAAGAGGGAGCGATGAAGCAAAGGAAACACAAAGAGCGATCTGGCCCTTGGACACAAGCGGGAGTCCCTAACGTCTCCAGAGGGTCCATTCCAAAATCCAACTCCACGGCTATACACCTCTCCCGTTGCCTGATATTTCAACATAAAAAATAATTAAAAAAATGAAATACAAGAACATTCGCGGCGTGATATAATTCACCCCAGGATTAGCCTGCCAACCAGGGAAAATGTGTCAGGCTGCCTCGCGCGACTGTTTGTATATACGTAACGACAATGACCGCGGCGCTTTACAAACAATAGCTGGGACCTACGAGAGGCATTCGGCGGCCGGTGTGATTGTACAAGTTCCAGAAAGGACCGTGTGACATCATTCCTTATATACATACACACATATACATAGGGAGGCCAAGAGCAGAGGAGAGTTACAGACAAGAGTCGGTCAGTGTGTCAGCGAATGCGATACAGCTTGTGTGTGTGTGTGTGTGTGTGTGTGTGTGTGTGTGTGTGTGTGTGTGTGTGTGTGTGTGTGTGTGTGTGTGTGTGTGTGTGTGTGTGTGTGTGTGTGTGTGTGTGTGTGTGTGTTACTATCGTCGTGAAAAGTAAGTCACGTTGAAGCGAAGGGGTTTTAACGAGCGTCGAGTGATTGTATTCTCGAAGTCACCTTTTGTTCCAGCGTCAACCGGCCTTTGTCCAGCACAAAACTAAACGGAAATGGTGGTGACACGTATGCGTGATAGTGACAAGTGTATGAGAGACAGAGGAAGTGAAGAAAAACAGTAAAAGGACTGAGTCAAGGTTACGAGAAGAAAACAGTTGAGACCTGTAATATCACGAAAAACAGTAGACTATGTAAACGTCAGTAGAGGAGAACTGTCCGTACAGATATATACAGGCTGAAAGGCAAGTAATTACATTCCTTCTAATACGTGCTTCATAAAAGCATTACAAACAAAAATGTCGAATGGCATTTTGTTCTTTGATCAGCCGACTTCGAGCTTTAATCCCAATTGGATGCGCAATTCCACAAGAATGTACGAAGATAATAGTTTGTTACTTGTAAGATGCGAGGAGTTAACTTATTTCTGACAGAGCTTCGGTAGTAATTATGGGACATCACACCGGGTTACCAAATAATTAATCACTTAAAAGACGTGAAGGAATACTCCGAGCTGTTCTCTCAGACGTTAGGTAAGTCGACAACGTTGCCTTGAGGTTGGTCAGGGAATTGACCAAGTTTGTGGATGTAAACAGCTCGGGCACGTTCGCTTTCGTTGGGAGCTAACGCTTGTGATTGGTCTACACTGCACAGTAAACACAGAAGGACAAGGCAGGGTATGAGTTTGTTTTCAAGACGCACCGTTACGGTGTTTATGTACTGAGCTAGGGAAAGTGACCACCCACACAATGTGCAATGTTGTCAGATTGGTTTTCAACAAAACAAAACTATCTCCGTAGGAAATGGTGAGAGACAAAAATGTAAGATACAAACTGTGTTCCAAATACCGAGATTTACCACTGGTTAAAATTAATGTAATGACTTGCCTTCCACCCGGAATGTACGTACATATGTGTGTGCGTTTCTATTGCATATTCTAGCCACTATGTTACAATGCACTTATATTTTACAATCCTTCGCACGAAACACATGCATACAATTTTCCCAAGAAAAAACATCAACAAAACTGATAATTATGGCATTACCTTCCTCAACTTATGAGAAGCATTAACGGACATTTCGTAATATTTTTCCAAGTTCGTGTTCCGAGTGCGATTTCCTAATGTGGAAATTGATATGAATAACTTTTCCAATTATATACATGGAAATAAATAAGCATCCCAGAAGGTGAAAACATGTGTGAACAACATACACAAATTTGCAGATTCTAAAGGAAACTATATTCAACCTAATCAACAATCCTGCCTTGACAGAGACCCCGGAAGAGTTCTCACAACAACATTTTTTATTGTTATTAAACTAATGGTGCTTCATTAGAAAAACCATCAGTCTGTTCTGCAAATGTAAACACGAACGTTAACTGAAAACATGGAAGTAAACAAACCAGAGGAAAGATTCCTCCTATCTTCCTTGACGTTAGTGCAAATTATTGTCACTGAAGTTTTTGTCCTTCTTGTGGATTTATTAAATAACAAAACGTCATGTCATGTCATACGAGGTAAAAACCCACATTGATGCATATATAGCATCACAAAAGCTACCTTCAAGTCTATGACTTCAATACACTGATCTTTAAGAATTTACAAACAGTTGATTTCCTCAGTTGCATTGCAATCGCTAAGGTACACAAGCCAAGCAAATTCGCAGATATATTATCTTTATATACTGAGATACGCCAAAGCAAATTACGTGTTGCATTTACACAATTTTTTCTACTCATTCCTCTAAAAATATTATTGCGAAAGCTTATTCTTGTTCTTGTGACACAGGCCATGAACGTCCAAAGCACACCGCTCGACTGCCGCATCTCGACCCACAATGGGCGTCATGAGTGTGAGAGCATTAGCGAAGGGAGGGACGTGGTTAGCACCCCGAGTCCCTCCAGACAGAAGAATGCGGTCCTTCCAACATGGAAACGGAGTGCTGAGCAGAGACCGGGAACGGGAAGGGAGATGGCCCGAAGCATAGTATGAGTGCGGAAGATATCAAATAACGTGCAAGTGATGAAAGGAAAGGTGATGATGAAGCAGTTGGGGGAATGAATGGTAAGGGGGGTGGAGAAACGCCGCTAAGACGAGTTTGGTCCACCATAAATACCACATGCAGTCGTCTGGTATCGAACCAGGGTCGCCTTGGCAATTGGCGAGTGTTGTAACCGTTCAGTACACGGCGCCACCTTTTTCTTGTATAATGCATATGAAATTTCATTATTGATTTACACATTTATTTTTTGGTATAAGAAGAATGGAGAGTTAGTTAAATGTTTTCAAAGCCGGTCGCTATGTGATGCCTTTGAAAATGATGTTCTCTTTGCATGAACACAAATTAAAAGAGACCGAGTGTAGGAGAGGCAGAAAGGAATATCGATTTGCAGTTGAGAACATTATAAATCATTTGAAATGTTAAGCCAATAACAAAGAATATCGCCACAAAATTGAATTTATCTATTCCTCACGGTTCAGCAGTTATGCAAAACTCATTCAGAATGAAGAGTACTTCACAGGGATAAAATTCACGATAATTCGTTTCATTTGCTATGAAAATATACATATAGTAACACAGCACTAATATACAGAATTCACTAAAAGGCAACTGTGACACATTTACCCCATTATAGCGCTCTCTGGTTATTTTTGGTGATATTCTATCTGTTTAACTGACATCAATACCAGCAAATGTTCCTAGAGGTTACCCCAGGTAAAGATATGATCGTAATTAGGGTTAATTGTACTTCTCAAGTTGGCGATGCAGGTCTTATCTTGCAGGTAGGTAAACTATTCGGTTTCACAGTTCCTTATTGGCAGTTTTAACACAAACTTATATTAGCAAATGTAGTACGATAGATTTAACCTGGAAAGTGTTGTTTCAAAACAAGATTTGCGAATGTCGGTCTGGGTTGCCCAGTTGGTTAGACGCTGGCCTATATCAATAGGCCCAA
The DNA here is from genome assembly GCA_030765045.1 of Tenodera sinensis. Classification (NCBI taxonomy): domain Eukaryota; kingdom Metazoa; phylum Arthropoda; class Insecta; order Mantodea; family Mantidae; genus Tenodera; species Tenodera sinensis. The sequence goes on along the minus strand of CM060970.1, from coordinate 61,119,422 downwards.
TGTCGCGGGTACAAATCCGGCCCAGATCGATGGTTTTTAAGTGTGCTTAAAATGACAGCTTCTTGTCATGTAAAAGAACTCCTGCGAGACAAAACTTCGGCAGACTGACATCCATGATATGATCCCGGCACTTGGCAGCGTCGTTAAACAACAAAATAATTTAAGACAAAAAGATTTGCGAAGTAGATGTTAAGCAATAATTACTAGTAAGTCCCACTGTAAGGTTGGAAGTACTTACAATTAGTGTAACCTCGGCCACGTTCAAGTTTTGGGAGCTACCATTAAACTGTTTCCCCTATAGTAAATGTCGAAGACTCAACTTAGAAAATAGATACAATAATGGTCATTACTAGAAACCGAACCTTCACACAAGAAACAAAAGGTTGCGGCGTTTGGGCTATAGGAAGTGGGAGGGGTCAGTCTGTCATATGATCACAACACAGAGGAGGCCAGGTGCAGTCGATGTAGGAACGTTGTAATTAAAGTTTTTGCGTAATTTACATTCAACACTGTCACCATTTGGAGTAAAATATTCACTTCCAAATTCTTGTACAAGTTCAGCAATACGTAAATATTTCGATTTTCGTGCTGCAGATATTTTACTGTGTGGAACTAATGAACGTATTCAAGAAACACTATGTGCTGTAGGCAGTGTGTTTTGTGCTGTCTTGTACTCATGCAATGACCTCACGCTCTGCCCAAGTGGAGGTAACTTGGGATCACCTCATTTCGCAATAGCTGTATAGAAGTTCGAACCCTAATCATTACATATATCTTTAATTTGTTGGTAATCACGCCCATAATTTTTAGTGGTATCTTTATACTTCACAATTAAATGGTCCAAAATATTTTTCTTTCTTTTTTTCAAAGGAATGTCCTGCAATTCTTCTTACCTGCTGTACTCGTTTCAACACATTTGTTTTCTAATATAAACGGAGATCGTAAATGACACTATACCAGCGATTGTTTTCATTGCACTTCAAACGGAACCGGATCCCTTGTTTAAATAACTTTAACAGCTTAAACAAACTTTGTGGGTGCAAATTATATTTATATCACCAGCTTTACAGCGTGGTTGCACAACGTGCTTAACTTACAACACAGCAAAGTATGACAAGCCTCTAATTGGATGTTGTGATGAGGCACGCGCCATTAAATTTTGTGCGAGCCATATCTTTCACTTGCCTACAGTGAACCTCTGTGGGTCAGATATAAACTTCTTCAGGCTTGTGCTAGATATTTCAGTGTTAATGTTTTTCATAAAGGAATCACATTGGTAGGATGTAAATTGACATTGGGCACCAAAGGTGTTGAAGACACGATGACTGCAGCTTTCTTATGATCATGAAGCTGTTAAATCTGGGAAACATCACTCAATCTTTTGTAATCATGAGTACAAAGGAGCTCTGGAATGACAAAAGCCTGTTATGCTCGGTATGCATTCTACACTAACGATGATAATTGAGGGAAAAACTAGCAAACAATTTGGTTTCTTTAACAAATTCTTAATTTTCAGCTGCAAGACGAACAAAAGGAGTGTTCGGGTATTCGTAACATACCAGTTGAGACGGAAGGTGCCGAAAAAAACGGCGTGTAAGGAAACGCAGGGGCAACGCGGATCTAATTAGATAGCATTAGTGTAATTACTTTTAACCCGGTTAAAATGAGTTAAAACATTGTTCAAATACTTTAAGTTAATTAGAGGTGAAAGTAAAGCTTCTCAGAGGAAGAAAACGAAGGAAGGGGTGGAGTTAACTGGGGGTTTGGAACGTGAAACTCTTTGCTTCTGCCCCCTCGTACACCATACAAGTCCTAGGACTGCTATTTCTGTTTCACCTTGCTGTCTCAAATTAATAAACACGCAACTTATGCTCACCAAAAATTTCAAACTTTACCAATAATCGTTTCTGCTGGATAATCTCACATTAATACACGTTACTCCAGAATAACCTAAGTAGCTTTTTACTGATCCTTGACCGCTGTTGTTTACGTTCTTTGTATTGTTAATGACTTGAATAACTTGAAGTAAGCTGCTTAAGTGGGATGTAAGTCAGAAGTCACTAACGAATTTAAAAAATTACCATTACCTCATTATAAAAGGTATGTTTTTGAAATTTTAAACACAAATTATCCGTAACACGTAATATGCAAAAAAATTGATGATGAATTTTCCTTACAGAGGTTGGGCAATACACCAAGACTAAAAAATTGAAGTATAATTAGAAATAATGTTGCTCTTTCCCTGAAATTTATAAACTAATTCATTTGAACTCTTTACTTTATTATTATTATTATTATTATTATTATTATTATTATTATTATTATTATTATTATTATTATTATTATTATTATTATTATTATTATTATCCATTGGTAACCTTTGGGCTCTAAATATTCTTGTATGAGATAAATACTTACCAAAATAAAAATTAATTACACTTTTTAACGTTTTCTTTTTTTTTACATTTGGGCATATCTCAGTGTATTCTTGTACCCCATTTAAGTTTTTTTTAGAGGACAAGCTTCAATATTAAGTCACAAAGACTTCATAAAGATTCCATAGCTCTAATGTTCGTGGTTGCTGAGAAAAAGGAACATATGTAATAAAAAATTTACGTTGCGGAAATGAGCAATTAAATTTTTTTGTTCAAGTACTTGAACAAAAAAGTCCTTAGTTTCAGAAACAAGCAATGCTCAGTGAGCACCATTCGCATATTGCTCACCAATATCTTGATTCTTTCTTTTGGCCCTCTTCTTCTGCCTTGCTTCCTGGTGCAGAAATTTCAGGAAATTTGACTCTCTCTTGCTATCCGCATCTATTTCCTTCATTATACTGTGGCACAGCAACATATATAGCAATATTCACCACTTTTAGACCACCAAGCAGCGTTTTAGGGCACCCAATCCACACTAATTGTTAAAACTTGCATTGTTATTCTGGGCTTTACCAAACACATTTTTGCAAACGTTCAAGATGTGAAAGAAGTCTAAATGTTGGCTTTATTTCCTTTAGCATTGCTTCTGGGAGTGAATGCTTAAGTATATAGCTGCTGCTGTCAATATTGTACTTGCATTCTCCTTCTATGGGGCACAAATGGTGCATAGGTTTCTGGTCAGTTGACAATTTGTGAAAGTAAATTGGCCCAAAGTGCTTTCCACATATTCTCTACATTAGAACTATTTTCGTAATGACTTTTCCATGGTAAACCTGCTGAGAATCTATTCCCTTTGCAGTCAGTCTTCCTTTATCTCCTAAACTTATTCCATCCTACAAGTGAAGACCCTTCTCCTTCAGCAGTCGAGGAGTCTTCCATCAACCCTTTTCTGAAAGTGCTCAATAAATTCCAGCTTTTCCACTGGATAGTCATAAGGATTTGCAGCCAAGACATGCTGTAGTATGAAGTCACGATCCCTAAGATATTTTGTGTACCTTACACCATATTTACTCCAGAATCTGCAAAACATTTTGACAACAGCTGCTGTGATTCCAGCTACGTTCATTACGACTAAAAAGTGGGCGTGTCAATATCAGCGTGACATGTCCATTTTATTTTTTAATGCAAAGAAGTGGAATATCATGTTAAAATTTAAGGAGACTGAGAAAAACATCATGAATGTTCAAAAACTAAAAACATCGAACATTTTTACTTTATCACTTTAACGATTCTTATGCCGAGTTGATATAACAAGAAATAAAACCATAATTGTTTCTTTTCAAATGCGTTGCATAGTAGACTTCAATTTGAGAAAATTTCAGCTGAGGTCACTAATATTTCGGAAATGCTGAAGTCCATAAAAAGGTTAGCTGTTTATTTGATCTATGTTACCTGCTTCCCAGCTGCTTATACTCTGCTTTCGCGTTTTCACGTACATATACTTTCAGAGGAACATTGTGAGCGGTACAGATGGAAAACATTTTCGGGACCCTAGTGTGGAAAGCTTCAACAAAACCAATTAATTTACTAATTTTATTGTCATTCCTAAATATGGTACGTATACAACTAGAAACTAGAGGTAAAACATACACAGACAGGCACACTCCCTTCTGTAACATTTGATAAAACTGTCCATAAGCAACTGCGATCAGCAAATGGACATCTCACATACTGGAACCAGGATCGATCTGAGCTGCGACCCACATTTAGAGTCGTAGTTGTGGCTTCGAGGCTGAGGCACACTGTTTCGGACAGGTGCAGGAATGAGTAACGGGTTCATACACATGACAAAACACCACACATGTGACATACACACAATTTGACGAGCTAGAAGGCATCTCACCGACACCTGACCTATGTTGTGCACTCTCTCTAACCAGATCGTGTGTTCTATGCGATAGGACGGATTAACCAGTTCATTCGCTCATTTAATGTACAGCATAAATATCCAAAATGTATCGCCTTTTACATTATTTGTAAGATACCTGCCATAATGTACTGTCATATTGCACGCCTTCAATTTTATGGCCAGACTTCTGGCGTTAAAGATGAAATCGCTTCAAGGCGTTCTCGTGGTTCAAAGAACTGCTAATGTTTTTGCACAATTTCATTATGCTATTAATTTCTGCAACCATTCTATTAAAACAATTTAAAGCCCTCGGCGCTTTTGAAGTTATCAGAATGAGTAATGCCGAGCCATCTAACTTAACGACTGCATTACGTATTTTAATGCTTTTCATTACGGGGCACTCTTGCTTTAACATTCAACATCAATATATTACTTCCACAGTTCGATGATCTGAGTACTTGGCTGACGTCGCTCGACTTGTTAGTATCGCCTTTGGGTACTCTTATTGATGACATTGACATTCTTTGTATCCAAGAGCCTTATTCTATAACTGGAAATTTAACACACATTGCAGTTTTGGCCAGGGTGGTATGTGGAGGGGAAAATGCTATGGCAGCGGTGGTTATTGCAAACCAATATCTTCAAGTTGTTCATATAAGGCAATTCTCTGATTTGCATACAAATTTCACATGAAAATGGTTGTTTCATTTTAGTAAATTATTATTTTCAGTACAGTGAAGACATCGAACCTTATTAAACAAAATTAGAAATATACAAAACCATTTTCGGCATCAAGAAATTCTTCACACTATGGATGCAAATGCCAAGTCTACTTGGTGGTTCAACAATTTTAGGGACGACAGGTGAGAAAAAATGGAAGAATTAATTCCGGAACCAAATGTATATATAATAAACCAACCATTAAATCCGCCGGCTTTTGAAAACCGCTGAGGAGCAACGTCTAATATAGACTTAACTTTAGAAAATTAGAAAATAATTAATAAGATCTATGGATGGAAAGTTGGGCAGGATTTCACTTCTAGCGACCACAGACTTTAGAATTACAGATACTAATAATAAAATGGAGCAAAAGAAACATTTTTCACAAGCAAACGGAATCGGATGAAGAAAATTTTTAATAAATCGGTATCATACCTTGGCTCCTCCGTGGAAACAGATGCAGAAAATTCAACTAAAGCTATAACAGATGCTATTAATAAATCGGTACCAAATTCTAAAAATAAGAAATTTTCGGACAATATTTGGAACGGTGCTCTAGAAACCGCAAGAAGGAAAATGAGGAAATTGCGAAAGATATATAAAAAATCTATTATTGAAACTGAGAAACAAAATAATTAAAATCGATACAGGCAGGCCAAAAACAAGTTTAAGAAATTGCTATATGAAACCAGAAATAAGTCCTGGAACAATTTCGTAGAAAGCCATTTCGAGAATAACACTTGGGATATACCATATAAAATATAATGGACGAAATTTAAAAATAAAATAATAAAAAAAAACTGAAATTTTAAATACTTTGGAAAAAGAAGACGGCAGCATGACGGCAAACTGGGAGGAAACGTCCAAACTTTTATTTAAAACATTATTACCGGATGACAACATATCTTCGGATATTATATAAAAAACAAAGTTAAAAGAATAGAAATAAATACGATTTATAATAATAATAATAATAATAATAATTAATAATAATAATAATAATAATAATAATAATAATAATAATAATAATAATAATAATAATAATAATAATAATAATAATAATAATAATAATAATAATAATAATAATAATAATAATAATAATAATAATAATAATAATGGAGGAGAGGAGATAGATGCACAACCTAGTTCGGAGCAAGAAGAGGATATCTTGAAGTTCCTATGACAGCAATGATGGAGCAGAAGGCGAAGAGTTGCAGTTTTGCAGAAACAGTTACGGCCAGGACAATGGTGGACCCGGGTGGTAAGGACTTTGAAGATACGCCGCAATGCAAGGAGGAGCCGACTATTTGCAGATTCTTAACATTATGGGTCCGGTAGCTAGTGCAATTGCCCCAAATGAGTGAGTGTAGTGAAGTGAGGGGAGGGATTTTTCCCTCCCCATTTATAATTTATACATACAAGTGCAGGATGGTACAGTGGTATAAGTATATTGAGATTTTATATGAGTGATTAAGAGTTTGTTTGGATTTGATGAGTGGAGAGTGTGTTTTGGTGATTTAGAGGAGGGTTTTGTAAATGTTTTGTTTATGTGAATTTTTGATGTGGAGTATTAGGCATTTTGTTTAGGTGCTAGAGAGAATGTGTTTTTTTTTTAATTTATTTTATCTACTTTTTTTTAAGTTTAATTTTTTTTTAAATTAAAAGTGGAGTGGTGAAGTGGATGTATTTATGTGATGGGAAAGGGTGTTAAAGATATATATATATATATATATATATATATATATATATATATATATATATATATATATATATATATATATATATATATTGAGTGAAGAATATTATATAAGTATAGACATGTGTGTGCGTGAGAGAGAGAGAGTGTGAAATTATTATTAGTGGAGAATGTGATTTTGTTTTTGAAATTGTGTAAATGTTTTACTGTTGTTATTTTAAACAATACATATATACATACATATTGTTTTAATAGGTATCATTAGATGCTTAATTTTGTTGTAACTTTCGGTTATTTGTTGTGAGAGTTTTCTTTTTTTAATTTTTAAAAGACGAAATAGTACAATATATTTGAATTTTTTGTTTTAAGTTTAAATTATATACGTTTATGAGTTTTATAAATTATAAATTGAGTGAAATTTATAAGAATATAAGATTTGAAATTAGTATATGTTTTTAAATGTTTTTGTTTTAATTTTATGTTTTTATGTATTTTTTCAGTTTATTTTATTTTATTTTTTTAAGAGAAGGAATGGTATAATTTGGATATGGAAATCTGTTAGTAGGTTTCAATTATATAAATTTATATAGGTATTTTACAAAAAATTAATTAATTTTGTGTTGTAATTTAGGTATTGAATTTAGATTATGTTGAGTTTTTGTGGTAATTTTGAAATATTAAAATTGTAAGTTAATCTTTAATTTAAAATTGTATATTAAATAGTTTTAAATTATTAAGTTTAAAAATATTAATTAATTTTGACATTTTTTGGATATTATTTAGGTGCTATTAATTGTGTAATAATGTTAATAGTTAAACGTATTTTTTATATATTTATAGATTTGAAATTTTGGTTTTTATAAGTTTAAAAGTTTAAAATTGAAATTTTAATGTTGTATAATTTAAATTTTTAGTTTTGGGTTTTATGACCTTGAAAGAATAGTACATTTTTGTTTTGAAAATTGTGAGTTGAAATCAGTGGTTAGTTAATTTTATGAATTTAGAAAAATGTTTTGTAAGCAATTTAGAGCAATAATTTGAAATGTTATGGAGTATTGGTGTGTAAGTTTTATAATTGTAATTTGTATATCTTTAACTGATTTAATTAGTTGTAAAAAAATTGTTTTTTTTTAAAATAGTGGATACCAGTATTTGTAATATCGGTTACCAGTATTTTATATTTAGATTTGTAGATTGTTTTTGTAAATTTTCTATAGAATTGTAAGTTTGTAAATTTATTTTATTTTAGTAGAGGATTACCTGGATGCCAGTTAATTTTAATGCTGGGTAACAGTATTATTTGTATATTTATTTTGTATTTGAATTGGTAGCTTATTTTATTTTTATTTTTTATTTTATTAATTATATTTTATTTTATGCTTAATTGTTTATCTGATAAATTGTTTTGTAGATGTGTATTTTTAATAGTTTATTAATAAATTTGGAAGCTACGCTCCGATGTAAGGAATTAGGTACCGGGATAGAAGTTTTCAGATTTTATTTATTTATTTATTTTGTCGCATTTGGGTTAGCAATAGCGCTAAAATCAACATCATCACCTATAAAGCATATTCTGGGGACTTGTATCGAGCCTAATACGATATTGTATCATCAAGCATTTGTAGGAAGGGTTTTCGAACGCTGAATAGCATTTTTCAGCAGAGCTACAACTTCTCAAATAAAGCTGCATTTTGTTTTTGCAAATAAGCAGTGTGTTTTGATATATAAGAGCAGTTAAAGCTACAGCTTCCTGGAGATGTGACTTCTTAAAAAATGTATGATACATAAAGATTACCTTTGAAACCTTCCTCAGGAGTGGCGTTCTTCATATAGTCGTCTATCAGGTTGGCGTCGCAAGGTTCATCAGCCTACAACATGCAAAAACAGTTATTTGTATTAAAATAAAATTTTATTTTAAGGCACTGAAATACTACTCTAGGGGCTTTTATCCAATGGCTACACATTATAGCATTTCTACACGAAAAAACAAACAAATCTAAGAGGCGTACTATTCCAAACCACCAACTCTGTGTACCTCCGCCATGCAGCAGAATATACGGAACACTTGTCAGCCGACTCAGTTACACTGACGTATCACAGCAGTAAGACATAACACCGCTACAGGATTCTTAAGCAAAGAGTGTAGGAAACGGAAGGGTGGGCTCACTGCCTCACAACCACGTGACTACAAAGTACATACAACATACGTTTATCTTAACTCGCTAGTCTTGAAAATATGCACTAAATAATTTGTAAACGATATCATTTTCCCTCTTCAAACGTGTCACCTTCAAAATAATCATTTAGAAAGTTCTTTTAAAAATACTCTACGAGGCATTTAGTAACGAGGCTTTCAATAAAATGAAATATTTATATGTATCTCTATGTCTCTTGTATCTCGGGAATGACTTAATCCTGACAAAATGTTTTATTTAGTTAATGTTTTGCTTTTCAAGTTTATCTCAATAAGTATCTTCTCCCAAAAAAACAAGATTTCAGGGAGGGGGGAGGGAGGGGGGGGGGTGGGGAACGCCGAGCGAAGCTCGGTCACCCAGGTACTAAAATAATTAAGATACAAAGACGGCATACTCAATAAAATATTACAATTTAAATCTCTCGTAAAATAAATGTTGGGCGACCACAGAAACAACGGACAGACCAATTATAACCTTCATGAGCTCGGAACGAGCTGAAGAAGATTACAATGATGATGAAATAAACCTTTTCAAAGGTCAAAGAATGTTAAAATCGGCCTGCAAATTTCTGTGGTTATCCTGCACGTAAACGACTACTTATAATTAATAGTTAATGACCAAGAAATATACTCAAATCAGATTATTTGTGTGCGAAAGATAGTCTTCCAAATGCTCATGTGAACCAAGCCTGCTAGGAATGGAAGCTTCGAGAGGCTCATGTGACAAAAATGCAGAATATACGCGAGTGCAATTTTACAGTTTCACTCTGCTCCTCTCATCACGGTTCCATATGTGTGGAGTTTTACACTTGTACAGTGCGTTCGTAGATCGGCCCGACCACCCCGCGGTGTCACCGGAACGAGCGAGGATCGGCGCACCCTCCGCCAGTTACCTGTAAACGACCGGCAAGTCATGAGTATAGAACATGAATTACTGTACTGACTTATATCAGGCTTGCCTGCATTGTAACCTATATTGAAACAGATGACCTTCAACGCGAACACGTTCCTTACATCTCCGAAAACAATTCTGGGTTACCGAAAATCACCATATTATTCATGAAGTTCTTCACCACGCTGCAAAAGTTGCGGTTGGTGCACAGCGAGTGTGCATAGAATTATCGCTCCAATATTTTATGACATAACAGTTGTTAATACACACGTTTGTGTAAAATTTATTTTAAATCGATTTTTTTCTGCAACTAACAAGAAATGAAAAATTGTGTGTTGCTGGTCTCACGAAGAATCAGCTACAGCGCACACTGCTGTGAATTCTGTGGATGAATTGGGAAGTGTGTATGGTAACAAAATAATTAGTCGAGAATTGTGGCCACGTCGTTCCCCAGAGTAACTCCGTACGATTTTTATTTATGGGGAAGTTAAAGAATAAAGTGTAACTATCATATTCGCACGCGTTACAAGAACTAAATGACAAAATCACTAGAAAAATACAGGCAATCAGCCACCATGAACTTCTGCGAGAAAACCAGGATTGTCTTCGGAGATATAGGTAATGGTTCATCTTGAAGGTCATCGATTTTAAAATATGTTATGATGCAGGTAAGCCTAATGTAAGTTAGTGCAGTGGTAAGTATTCCGTGCCCATGACTTACCGGCGTTTACGTGTAACTGGCGGAGGTTGCGCCCGGCCTCCATCAGTCCGATACCGCCGCGGGGCGGTCCTGCCGATCTACAAACGTACTGTAGATAAGCAGCGAGAGGAATATACCAATAAGAGTAATTTTTGAAACGGTAGGCATGTTCTGGTATTGAATACGTATCATTCAATCTACTGGGAAGCGAAACTCCGGATATCTGATTCATTAGACCTACAGTTTCTTCCTTCATTTTTAGTGAGGAGATAGTTCGAGGAGAAGAATAACAGGAAAACAGTCAACCTTGCACCATTCATCGAAAGACAGTTAATTACCTAAACGTCACATGCTTTCATCAGACCTACTTCTAATGTTCCATGTTCGACACTGAAGGACCGAACAATTGGTGTCATAGGAACATAAATTATTATGTTTCAGAATTCAGTATTCGGAAGTAATCCACCTAATATTATATGTTTCACTGAGTAAATACAGAAAATGGTTTATTAACAACTCCGATGAGCTACTTCAACCACCGAAGTCATTTAATATTAAAAATGTCTATTTGATCATGGAAACCCTTCTCGTATGTGTGCAAAATGTCTGAGTTAGTAAAGGGATCAAATATCCTCGCGGCTTATTAATTACTACAAAGACAAAAACTTTTTATATTGCATACTGCATTTGATTTATGTCGCTTTATATTCCTCTTTAATCTCTGCAAAGACCAGCGCGGAAATGAGCTTTTTAAAAGTCTCTTTTGTAAGCCTGTCTTCAGAGCAAACAAAGGGTCCAGTTCATTTTTTACCCACATCATGGGTCACCAAACTTCGCTCACAGCTGGCATGTTTGGATTTCCTCTCTGTTCGGAACTGCTGCAGATATAACGGATTTTACTTTTGGCAATGAGAATCATTGTGGATTTTACTCAAATTACCTGAAAATCCAAAAGTTTACAAAAGCAAATTTCTGCTTTCGCATAACTCATAAACGTTATTGATATTACATGCACTACTGGATGTCGTTTGAGGCATATGTCTGATACAGAAACTCAGGCAAAACTAAACCAGAAAACACATTCACGAGGAGTAATCGAAACCTGAATATCTGTTTAATAAAACATTTGCTATACAGAGCACTTTATTAGCGTCACATTCAGCAGTCTATCCGTATGCTTCTTTACCATCTTGCGCAAAATGCTGAATTTCCGGACTGAAAAAATATGTGTAAGTTCGTGATGAATTTATATGGTGCATACCGGGTGGAAGGGAAGTCATTAATTTAAACCAGTGGTAGATCTCGGTATTTGGAACACTTTTTGTACCTTACGTTTTTGTCACTGACCATTTAATACGGAGATATTTTAGTTTTATCGAAAACAAGCTGGCAACATGGCAGATTGTGTTGGTGGTCACTTTCCCTATCTCAGTACATAAACAAAAAGCGTAACGGTGCATCTTAAAAACAAACTCATACCCTGCCTTGTCCTTCAGTGTTTACTGTGGAGTGTAAGGGCCAATCACAAGCGTTAGCTCCCAACGAAAGCGAAAGTGCTCGGCCTGTTTACGTTCACAAACCAGGTCAATTCCCTGGCCAACCTCAACGCAGCGTTGTCCACTTACCTAACGTCTGAGAGAGCAGCTTGGAGTATTTCTTCACGTCTTTTAAGTGATTAATTATTTCGAAACCCTGTGTGATGTCCCATAATTACCGCCGAAGCTCTGTCAGAAATAAGTTACTCTACGCATCTTACAAGTAACAAACTGTTATCTTCGTTCATTCTTGTGGAATTATGCATCCAATTGGGATAAAAAACTATTTATTTTTTCGAAATTGGCAGATCAAAGAACAAAGTGCCAATATACTTTCTTTTTTGTAATGCTTCTGTGAAGCACATGTTAGAAGGAATGTAATGACCCCCTTTCATCCTGTATATTGGCACATTTCTAGTCTGGTTGAAATAGGCCCAAAATTAGGTACACTAGAATTCCGGTAACTCGACCTAATGTGGACTTGAGAGGGTGCCGAGTTCCCAAAGTGTACCGAGGAGTTTGTTATTTACAACGCACTACATAGATGATACTGCAAATTACATAAACGCACGTTCTAGCACAATATAGAAAAGTATAACATATTCTAAAATGTATTACGTATTTTTTCCCTTTGTCCGGTCACTTTAACGCATTCAATTTAGTTTCCATCGTTAGGATAACTTGTTTTTGTTCTTGTTCGACATTTTTACTGACACAAACCGAACTCAACACAACACTAACAGTGAGCCTGAAATCTGAGAACCTGTATTGTATCCAAAGATATGTAACTGAAAGTTAGCTTACCACGTACGTACTGGTTAAAGCCTAAAAAAAAAAAAAAGGGGGAAAAAAAAAAACCTTTGAACCTTCCAAACAACTTTTCGTGCTATGTACCTATCCATATTATTAGCGACAAGCTTTTGATTTCCTGACAATGTCCTAATGGCTGCTTATGTTCTAACTAGATATGCGGCAGGCTGTATACGTACACTAATCAAAATTTATCTATACTGCTTATACTGCATAGTGGATTATAGAAATTATTGAAGTCAAGTTTACCCATAAAAAAATACAAATATTAAAATAAAAAGTCGTCGAGTTTTACGGAATGTCGAGTTATTGGTGTTCTACTGCAATATGGAAATATATCTAAGGTTTACGATTTTTAGGCGAACTTCCACACTGCGGAGTTAAAATTTTAGAATGAACATTTGAAAAGCGTTCCTAGACGAATTAAAAATTGTTAATATAGCTACAAATTATGCTTAAATATAAGAATATTTTAGTCAAATCCCTGCATATAAAGAATTTAAAAATACAATATACATATAAATTAATTTTAAATTTGGATGAAGCAGGTGCAGAACTAAAGGTAGGTATCAAAAGCCGACCAAAAGTTCACGACTGTTCAATATTTCCACAGAACGAATGAATCTATGCAATATTTACGATTTTGCGTTATGTGCCTACATCAACCAACACATCTGCCCATGTACCATTTTTTATGCTCAAATTGTGCTACTGTCCACACAATCGTCAGTAAATGCGATGTTGCAATTTGTTATTACAGCAACAAAACTGGAGCAATAAGAACATTATACAGACCTCGATAACGAGCGTCGAGTGCAGTTAAACATCATTTTAGCTATGGTTTGATTATTTATCTTCAGCTGGAAGCTTCCTAAATATCAGGTGAGAGATCCAGATCTGTTGAGTTTCAGCAGAACCCATGTTTAATCCTATGCGACGATACAACGCCATTGCTATTTGCTTACAAGTGGTACATTACCAGATCCATATTGCCAGTGTGCACGTGTAAACGCAGATGTTTATTAATCTTAAACGCGGGTGTGCCATTAGTGTTTAGTGTAAGATGGCTCTAACGACCAACTTGTGTTATTTTATTACCAAGCTCTGCATTAATGTTTTTGCCACTTTATACAACAGTTTCTATCTCTCTCTCTCACACACACATATACACACCCAACGTGTAGGTATGAATAAAATGCAATACATGATTAAAATCATTACCTTACAAGTGAAAACAATATAATATGGCGAGAAAGAGAAAAAACCCAACTCATTCTGTTTTATCTCCCGCACCCCCCACCCCCACCCCCCTCCCTCATTTCTACTCACGTAACTTCTCCAACATCAGCAACACAATTACTTTTTGTGCAAACTGGTAGAAAGCGAACTATATAACAGGTTGAATCCATATTTAATATAACATTATGTAATATTTGCATGTAAAATAATTCAGGGAGGAAAACTCGGAGTGTCACCTCTAATGAACTGTAAAAATAGTTGACTACTTATTTTCCTTGAAGTTACAATGGCAACAGGAATCCGAATAGATGATCAGATGTTTAACTGCGAGTCACTCGCTATATACTGGCCTGAAAATTCCACTCTTTTCATATATCGTGAAAAACAACTAACAACTGAACAGCGATAGCACATTAAGAATTACGAAAGTACTTCACATTTCAAACTGAAAATAACAGATATCTCTGAAATGTCTGCCACAAAAAGTTATTAAAGTAATTTCTGTGTTTTAAAAAATGTGCATTTTTAGCACGTTTCTGTCGACCTTTTAACGTTTACCAATTATACAAAATTCCTTCCAAATGAACAGGAACTTACAGGTTATTCATAAAAAATTAATGGTAATACACTGTACTTCTCGTTTAGTAATTTTAAACATCTGGTAGTTAAACCAAAATGTTTGACTAATTTTTGAGAAAGCACCAAATGTTTCGGTAATGGTTAATATCTCAAAAAGTGTTATATGCCACTAATTGCGTGTAGCAAGTTTTACTATATCTCTTATACAAAGACATAACACTCATCCGAATGAAGGCTTCACATGCCATTCACAGAAATTCAAGATAATGAAGTTATTGGTCTTACAGATATCTTAAACATAGCCTACTTAATCAAAATCGTTTAAACCAGTTATAGGAAACAAAAAAAAAAAAATAGAGAAATAGTTTCCATGCAAGGGGTAAGTAGAGGGACATTCATTAAAAACTTTATGCCATATCCTTGATAGATGTTGAATTTCTATACCAAGTTGGTACTTTTGCGGCATTTGGTTTTGAGTTTTGCTGTTCACAGACAACATACATATCTATAATGTACGCGCGGACCTTTTTGCTCAAACTGTCGTGTTAATTTATTCATTCAGGGAAACACCAAATGTGTATTTCCGGTGAAATTTCAATATCTACTTACTTTCTCTACTACGTATAGTAAGTAGAAAAACCACTGTATGCCGAAAATTCTATACCAAGATTTCGCCGGAAACAATGTTTTGAGATTCGATGACTTCTGCTTAACCGGTAACTGTAAGACACAGAGAAAATCTTACTGCACAAAAATTAGATCTCGATAAAACACATCATTTATGTTATATGAACCATTTCGAGGTATTCCTTATTTGTTTGAGTTTTCCAATACTTATACCTTTCTCAAATGGCAAGTGCTATTCGTTCTTTATGTCCTCAACATCCAAAGAAAAAGAAATGCCAAAGCCACACATAGCGACCGGTTCTTAAAACATTTGGTTATACTTAAGCCTACTTCATTCTCGTCTCGTTGTACTTACAAGGAAACATTTAATAAAACCATTTCTACAAATGTCTATGTAGATTAAAATTACTCGTAAACAGATAGAAAAGAAGTGTTTTTAAGAATACTTTGTGTAAGAGTGGGTAGAGAAAGTGCACTCATTAGATTTTTTGGGTATGGAACCAATAGCTACATTTAGTATGGAACAGTCATAGATAAAATAGTAACATCAAACCCCAAAACCTATTTATATGTGCTGCCGTCTATAAGTTTTTCAAAAATTGTTTTTAAATATATTGGCAGTAGGTTCCATATACGTTTTACTGCACTGTATATTAATGAGCTGGCTTTATTGTATTCGTCGAGAGAGCTGACCAGGAGAAAAAGTCATGGCAGGTGCAGAGCTTCTCTAAATATTTCCTTTGTATGTCTGTAGTGAATGCTTGATTCTTAGAAGCAGCACTGGTTATTCATAAATATTTCTTTTCACAGAAACCGCAAGCTTCCGTCTTGGTATTCGCAAAATATCAGGCATCTGCTTTATTTAGGTCACTGCCAATGCAAAACTTGTTTTCGTTTTGAGTTACACGTGCATGCATTATCCTTACGAAGCTGTTTCGTGGTTTTGGTACATCTAAGGAGCTCATAAGCATGATCTGTAAGTATATCGAAAAAAATTCTTATAAGTTGCATTCATATTACTTTCTGTCCCCACTCTTATATAAGCTATTCTTAAATGGATTATTGTTCTATCTAGTTCTATTTTTCCCCCATTTATATGCCAGCTTTAACATCTAAGGCTTTTTACCCCTTAGACAGCTATGATGTTCACTCACTTTTTCACTCACTCTCACTCTCTCTCTCTCTCTCTCTCTCTCTCTCTCTCTCTCTCTCTCTCACACACACACACACACACACACACACACACACACACACACACTTCCAGACTCTAGGGAGGACGGAGAATAATCCTGGATAAGAAAACATCCCACCCTCCAGCCGAGAATCGAACCCCTGGATTAGAAGACTGGCATATTAACCACCAGCACAGAAGCAGTCATCTACTTCTTATTAGTCCAGATAACGTTTCAATTCAATTTATACATTTTGTTGTATGACAAAGCACATAAAGCGATTTTAAAGAGGTTTTAAAAGAGCGTTTCGCTATATGATGGCTTTGAAATTCTTTACGCTGTGTATGATCATGAATGAAAATGAAATGAAAATAGCCTGTGATGTCCCATTGAGGGCAAAGGCCTCCTACAAGTAAGGGTAGCTGCTTTAAAACACTCATGATCATGAGAAGAAGAAAAAACGAATGACTTCTCATTTGAGAAAAGTATAAGTTTTGAAAAGTCAAACCAATAATAAGGTTAACTCTATTTTAAAGATACATAAAGCGTGCGCTTTAACGAGATTTACCTTTTTTGTATGGGGTACCTCCTACGGTTTACCAGCCATAGCTGGTCATATGCAAACGTCATCCAGGACTTCACAGGCTATTCCCCACAAATTCAAGATATACGTTTAATTTGACAGGAATATGCATTAAACATATGGTACTTTATTCAAAAGAGAAAGCCAACATTTTAGAAATATTTTTATATAAAGAGTAGTTAACCAAAGTTTCGTTTTTGAGTTATGCTGTTCACAGACATGCGCACAAAAATGCGACCTTTTTCTAAAATGGTTTTAGAGGGGGATTTGGGTTGTCTCAAAATGCGGGCGGCAGCAGGGGGAGGGAGAGCACTTGAAACCAACTTCTGCAAGAGTCCTGAACATGTATCGTTCGTATGGTCGTCGTTGAAATTAGTAAAGTAGTATTAACGTGTCTCTTCGGTTTGACACTGTTGTCGCCTCTAAGTCTTCAACAGCTGTATCTGCTGTATCTGCTGCCGGCTGCTACAGTAGCGAGCTACGTTATCTTACTTTAAAGCATGCGTAGGTGTGTGAGAGCAGACAACACCGGTTAAGTTGGTTGATAAATGTAATGCCCCTCGGTCGCTGTTGCTTACATTATTTATATCGGTATAGATATTGTTTGAGTGTGTATAATTGAAACCAACTGCTTAAGAATTCCTATGCTTCTGATCGTGCTATATGGATGGTTTCAATTCTGGATATTTGGTTCGAAGACATCTCGCCTCCCTGTAGAAAAGCTTTTATTCAATCGGGAGATGATAATCACAACACTTCGTACCAAACATTAGTGGCAGATATGTGTGTTTAAGAAACTGGCGTCGTTGGACTTGAACCGCTCTTGGCTGAAGACGCCTAGGAGCCGCAGGCGTGAGAACCAAGCAAGAGGAAGATGACGACTACGGTATCTGGCGACGGTTTACAGTCTCCCAGCTGTTGCTCACTCTTCATCACGGGATGGACAACATATGAGGTTCTGTCGTCATCCGAATCCTGCGTGAGTAGTAACGACATTAAGTCATACCTAACACGCAATTGCCAAGAGTTCCACATCGGGGTTGACGACCCCCGGTCCCTATTTTACATATTCTACAGCTTACTTACTCGTTATCTCTGCTTCAAAAAATAACAAATGCCATACAGAGCTTGCGACTGAAATTTCGAATGTTTTCTATTAGTGATTAACCCATTTTCTCCTCTACGTTTAAAAGAACGTGATTAATTTACTCACTAACTTCGTATTCGAGTTCATTATATGGATTCTTACAATCACGGATGGCAGTTAACTACAACCAATATATACCATTTCTACTCCGTTGACACCAGCAGCGGTGCAATAAATGACGTGGTGATTTGATTAGTAACTATCTTAAAAGGTTTATTTGGAGGTGGGGCCTAATACACTTTCATTGTATGGATTGATGCCGAAGGGTTAATATGAGCTCGGGTCCCCTAGAACGTGAAATTGCCCGAAAATGGTTTCTATCATATAAAAGTTCTTCCGAATTAAGAGAACTTCACAGGCTATTGGTCGTCTCCTTAGTGCGGTGGAAGCGTTGCAACACACCAAGCGGGAGACCGGGTTCGATTCCCGGTACTAACGTGGGGATTTTCTCCCTCTGGGAGACCTGGTTCGGGGTGTACTCGACCTGGTTAGGTCCCTAAGGGGCCAATTGAGGAGCTACTTGACTGAAAAGTAGCGGCCCCAGGTCGAGTTGTTGTTGTAGTGTTTAACGCCCGCTTTTACTACTACGGCACCGCAGGCGGTGACACTGATGATACATGGAATGAAGATGGAGCACCGGTGGAATGAGATGGCGGGGGAAACCGGAGTACCCGGAGAAAACCCGCCCTGACGCCGCTTCGTCCACCACGAATACCACATGCCGGTCCCTGGGATCGAACCCGGGCCGCCTAGGTGGTAGGCGAGCGCGCTAACCGCTCGGCCACGGCGCCGCCCCCCAGGTCGAGAAGACTGCATAACCGGCAGGGAGGGACCGGATCACTGACCACTTCCCACCTCCAGTACTGTACCCCACTCATATCTATGGTGGGCAGATGTGGGGGATGCAGCGGTCGGGCGTGGGCTTTGGCCTGCACGGACTGTTGTGCTACGGGGTTACGAAGTCACAGGCTATTTTCAAAACTCACGATATATAATTCGTTTGCCATGCATGTTAAATATGCGGCGTAATCAAAACTGTTCGAGCCGTTCCAAGGAAATAAAACACTGCGAGAAATTGTGTATGTAGAGGATAGTTTTGGATGAGGAGATTATCTTGAAGATCTTCAAATGGCATCACTGATAGGTACTGAATATAAATATCAAAATTTATAGGTATTTATTCGATATCTCGTTTTTGACTTCTTTTGTTCACACACACATACACATGCGTCCATTGTTTATTTTTATTCAGGGGGCCCCAATACGTATTTCAGCGGGAATCTCGAGTAGGTAAAAATTTTGGGTGAAGTGCAATACTTCCTTTACCTACTAGTAGTGGCAGAGAAAATGAAATTTTGATGTATCATAAGTTAATTAAGCAAAGCGTTTTCTCCTTAGTAGGCATATTTCTACGTTTCCCTTTGCAAAGCATCTTCTACATAAAGGTTATATACGAGATGTTCTGAGTTGCCTCATATCGAGCCTTGATTCTCGATGCTCGAGACTCCCCAACCTGCGTTTTCTGTCATAGTCAATCATACGGCAAATGAATGAGCAGTTTGTTCTCTAGCTGACTCACCTTGCAAAAATCAAACTCCGAAGTAGATGAAGAAGGATTTGACGTGTATCAATAGCAACTTCCATTACTAATTTGCGATTCTAGAAACTATTTTGCGGTGAGAAAAGCTGCAGGAATACAGTCCTGTCAGTTGTTACACTGGACAGACATAAGCCAGTATGAGTTGGGAGTGATAGCATCACGATGACAAGTGATGAGGGAATCTGCTATTTAAGGAGATTGTTAAAAGGGTTCGGAATTAGCAAGCACAGAGTCGACATGAAGGCCGCTACTGTGCAGACCAAGTTTGTGAATGACGCGCTCTTCCGGTCGAGGGGCGGAGATAAGAAAATGCCCAATTTGTAGGACGGACAACCACTTTACTGAGTGAATGGCTAATGTCGGCAGCCAAGATATCAAAAGGATAGCCGCAATCCAAGTCTCCGCATCAGACGCTCTCACTGGAAAGTTTAACTTACAGCACCACCATTTGCAAAATACTTGCTCCTTGTAGGACAACTTTATTTATGTATGTCAACCGAACAATGATATCGCTAACGTTAACCCCTTAATGCATCAACTATGGACCTCACAATTTAAAACATCTCATGTGTTGCAATCACATAACTTTCTCTACTCTTGCACCTACTATTCTTACGAACTCCTACTCCTCTGTTCATGTTATTCCAGACAAACATATGCAGGAATTATCTTATTGCTAAGTTTCTTGTATGTGCAAGGGGAATATGTGAATACAGTAGGCTTTGAGCGATATTCAAATCATTTAAAGCTGATCGCTACATGAAGGCTTTGAAATTCCGTTCTCTCTGCACGGCCAAGAGATAAAAAGGTGAATAAAACCTTCTATTTGAGAAAAGTTTAAGTATTGCAAAACTCGCGCAAATAACAAGGAATATCTCCGGAATGGTTCACTCCACAAAAAATGCATTTGGGCATAACCCGTGTTCTAAAGAGATCAACGTTTTGTACTATAGTAAGACTTGATCTATATCTTACGGTTTAGCAGTTATGAAAAAGTCATCAAGAGTAAACAGGACTACATAGGTCATAGTCAGAAAATTAAAAATATTTAATTTGCCATAAAAATATCTTAAATATGTGGCATTTGAGTCAAAACCGTTAGAGCCATTTTTGAGAAAAACAATTTTTTTTTAAAAAATGTTCCGTGTAAAGGATAGTTTAGGGTGGAGGAATTTTCTTCAAAATCTTTGTGTCGCATCCTTGAAAAATACTACACTTAAATACCAACTTTGGTTTCTAACCGACTTCGTTTTTGAAATTTTGGGTGGAATAAAATACTTCCCCTACTTGCTATACGTAGTACAGAAAGTAAACAGGAGTGATGATGATGGGGTTGAACTGATCTCTTTTCATAAAATTAAAAGGAGGGCTTTGTGTCTCAGGGCAGAAAATGTTTATGATATTGTAACATTCGAGTAAAATGTGGTTTTCAGTCTTTTGATTTGCTATTTTTGAGTAAATAAAAACAAACATTTTTTTTCACATAAAAGTAATTTGTAGAGGCAGACTGTCTTGAAAACCGTATTTCGTCATCCTTGGAAGACACAAATACCGCGATTGTTGTGTAAGCAGCTTTTCGTTTTTGAGTTGCGCTATTCATAGACACAGATTTTTTTCTTTTTCTGTAAAGGCTTTTTTTCCCTATTTGTCCACGGAATCTTAAAGCCTGTATTTTCGCTGGATGAATTTTTGGGCCGAACCTACTCTATTTATTACATACAATTAGTGGAGAATGTTAGGAAAAACATAATAATTAAATACTAATAAAATGAATTTGCATTGGTGACGAAAATAATGGGGTATAACTTTACATTATAAAACCTAATTGTATTATACAAGTCATTTAGTAAATAAAGGTAGTTTAATAGAGAAAAATGAATATAATGCCTAAGTACAAGAGTTATCCAGGAAGTAACGACCGTTTGGACAAAACGGAAGCTTGCTTTATTTCTCCACATAATCATTTTAGTACATGTTCAACAGCTTTGGAATTCCCGGGCTGAAATCGACAGCAAGATATCCCTAGATATTCGGACACAATTTCACCACGCAAAGAACCCACGGTCTAGGGTGACATGTTTATCCCGCATAAGTTTAATATTCACTTGATTCTTCAAACCATCCGTGCTGAGTGACGGAGTTTCGAGTTGTGTTTCATCATGCACATTAGTTTGTCCATTATTGAACATTTCGCTCTTTTCTTTTTTGGTGCAATCCTGTATCAGCAAACACTTTCTTTAATTACGGTAAACTTCTGTATATTCTATATTCCAACTTCCAAGCATTCAAAAATTCAATACCTTCCACTTCACAGTCTTAGAGACTTGTACCACACAGTTCATTTTAAACAAACACAGAATGTACAATAACAAATTATTTTGACAATGAAAAAAGATGACGAGGAAACCATTTGACCGTAGATGTAAGCTGACAGTGATCTGTACAAGCTGAATACACAAATGGTCGTTACTTCCTGGATTACCATTGTGTTGCAAATAATACTAATATAAATGAAGTATACACATACAATTTTCCTTATGCAAATTCTTTACAGGTAATTTCTAGTTATTGTTTTGTCTTATGGCGCAAATGTGTTTGTACTATCTTTATACTGTTAAATATTTAGGTTCAGACAAGCACACAATCAAACAGTTTAGTTAATTATGGGACATAGCGGAGATTGGCTTTCGTGTGTACATTTAGTAAAATATAACAAATGCATTCGATTGTGGGTTCCTGAATTCAAAGAACCCTTTTGTTGCGTAATCAATAGTTTTTAAACATATTTTAATTAATCTTCTTTGCAGCAGTATTAAATGCATAATATGAATAGTAACCATAATAATCCTTTCTATTACACGTTTTGAAGAACGGAATGAATCAAAGATATTTTGTGGCTTGATTTGCTTTATAATTTCTTGAAACAAACTTTTTCAACCTATTTATATGTGGTATTTTGTTACGTATATTTATGGTTAGTCTGTCATTTGTACTGTGTGCATATTATCGTTACATTGTTAGAGATGATGACCCATCATCAACCCTGACCAATACAAGATACAGTCCTGAGTTTGAATCTCGGTTAGGATGAGTTACCTAGTTGACGTGTTTTTTTTTTTTTTTTTTTTTTTTTTTTTCTCTCCCGAGAATTTCCCTTGTCCTGAAAGATGAATGCGGGAGCGGGAGCATTTATCTGGAAAGGTCAGACCGTCGAATGATATTCTTGTTATGATATTGATCTGCAATGAACTCAAACAACATTATACTGGGTGGAAGGTACAACTTCGGCCATATGTTAATCAAGGATTCTACATGACAAGTAACAAATACATCCGATGCTGTTATTGTCAGTAAAGAACCGTTTCGCTGAAAAAAAAAAAAAAAAGTGTAAAATATTTGGAGCCATCTAGCTTCTTGAATGGATATAAATGGTTTATTATTTTCCTAACTGAGGCACAAACTTTGTGTGAACAACGCTGTAATGCATTTCTGCCTAAATTCAAAAGAATTTAGTCACAATCTAATGTTAAAATGTCATGCAAAGTTGAATTTTTAAGAGATTTGGCAACGTCACGTTAACATTAAATTCCAACTAAATTCATTCAAATTAAGGTAGAAATGCTTTATAGCGTTGTTCACACAATGTTGTGCGTCAGTTATTGAAATAATAAACCATTTATATCCATTCAAGAAGCCAGATGCCTCCAAATATTAAACACTTTTTTTTTTTTTTCAGCGAAACGGTTCTTTATTGACAGTAACTGTATCGAAAATGACGGCGGGTGATCCAAAAGATTCTGAACCAGCTGCTTTGTGTTTTACCTGTACGCATCCTCGGCGCTCGTCGCCGACTACCGCTGTCATAGAACAGCGCGGATGAAACCATAAAGGCTTTACTTACCAACGTAATTAAAGGAGATGTTGAAACTGGCCACCGTCGTTGTCCATATATTTTTGGCACCTCTTTAGCAAACTATCCATCACTCGCGGTAGTTCATGTTGAGAAATGCTTCGTAATTTCCTGACGAATATTTTGTTTTAATGCTTTTAGCGTGTGTGAGTTTCTCTTGCACATTTAATGCTTTAAGTTATCCAGAGATATAAGTCACAGATCACCTGGAAATCTTTCTGTAAATCGCACTTTCACTTGGCGAGCTGAGTTAAAACATAGAAATCATAAATAAATACACGCTGTGCATTAGAAAACTAATGCTGAGCCATAATAAACTTTGTGACTAAGTACGGACGAAATAATAAAGCACACCGGTAATAACTCAACCATACAATAGTGCGCCAGCTCAAGACTGTATTTTCAGAGCAGAGAAAAACAAGTCAACCGCGTGACCTTGTGTACATCAGCTCCTGTTATAGTGTTTCCGTAAGCCCAGTGGAAAAACACTGCGCATCGGTTCTTATGTTTTTGGGTCTCTGTATTTGTTACACTCACCCGGTATAAAATGGCTGTCATTTTCCTTTGATTAATATTTTATTAATTTTACCTTACCTATACTATTTCTAAATTCGGTATTAGTCAGAGCGCCTTGATGGTGTTACTTAATATAACTAGCTGATGCTTTTCACACACAGTACATCTATCCTTCGCAAACCGCTTTAACTCAATTGATGTGGAAAGGCTTGTGATGAAGCAACATTTTTGGAACGAGCAGGAAGGAAAATAAGTGAAGAGTAACCGAACTGTGTCTTCCAAGAACTGTGCCGCTTTAGATCGTTCTTCCGCTGCAGGAAAAGGCGTAATTTGTAACGTCAGTCTCTTGAGATACAGTTCCGCGCTTCGCCTCCCAACAGAATGCCACGCGGATCACTTCTTGCTCAGCGACGTCCTTCACAAAAAAGCCTTCTCCTTAGAGGACCAGCGACATAGAGAAGTGTAATTCTCCGAGGCCAACCAAGCTTACCAATTGCTAAGACCATTCAAATATTCTTCAAGGGAGCATCACCTTTGACCTTCCTACATATTAAGTTTGACCTACCGACACATTGTTCTAACACTATTAACATCAACTCACAGAATCAACCTGTAATACACAAATGGTCATACTTGTTCACACATTGAAAACAAAAACAAACCCAGTATTAATTACGCTTTTTCATAAAGCTGAATATCGAGTGTTAGAATAAACAAGTCTGGTATATACTCATATGACTTTTCTTAAAAACGTTTATTCTTGTATCTATTTCAAGTTAATCGAGAAAAACATTTGTAGAAATGGCTTTATTACATTTCCTTACAGGCGAATAGGGATGATGGAATACATAGGCTCAAGCAACAATTGTCAAAACTTCTAAGAGCTGGTCGCTATTTGATGGCTTCGACATTCCATTCTCTTTCATAACTAGGACATAAAAATTACTTCCCATTTGAGGAAAGTTGGGTATTTGAAACTACAAACCAATAACAAAAAATATCTCGAAAAGGTTATTTCCACAAACAGAAAGATAAATTGAAATTTACATAAATTGTTTAGTTTGACGAGATCTACAATTTCTTTGTAGTAGGATTTGTCTATCTCTTACGGTATAGGAGTTATGCAAAAGTCGTACAGACTTTTACCACTAAGTATTGGTATTTTAATAAAATTGGTTAAAGCCCTTTTTGAGAAAATTAAGTAATTTTCGATTTTTTCGGGCTTTTTTCTTTTCTTTTCTTTTTTTTTTTTTCTTTTTTTTCCCCCATTTAAAGGGAAATTTTAATTGGGGGGGGGGGGGGATTTTCTTCAAAATATTGGAGTAGAATTCTTGGAAGATGTTGAAGTTACAGACCACGTTTAGTATTTAATGGACCTTTCGTTTATGACTTCTGGTACATACGCACGCACGCACACAGGCTTATTTTTAAATGTAGGAGGTCCCAAAACATGTTGCCGAATTTTGGGTGGAATGCAATACTTCCTCTACGTTCCATATACAGTAAAGAGAGTAAAAAATAGTATAGGTATCGAGAAATAGTTGTATAACTAACGTAAATAGAACAATGACCCTGTCGCAAAATTTGATGGCGGGTGGCTGGATATTAAATTCAATCATAAGCTTGCCAGGCTTTGTAGTATTGTGTAGTTAAACACAATGTGAAATCATTTGGGATCACAAAATGTACTTGCACGACAGGAAACAGAATAGGAGTGATAAGCGATCAGTTTAGTGTTTAGTAAACATCAATGTTTTAGATCGTTTATCTAGAGCCGACTTGTTCTCCACTGCCGTAAGCATATTTCCACTTTTCCAGGCGCATATATACAATTTTATTTTGGTACGGAGCTGTAGATGACTAACCTGCATAAAATAAAAAAAAAAGTGCAACACTTGCAAATAAGTCAGACATAATACTCTGTATTACACGCACAACTGTCAAGTGATCCCCCCCCCCCCCAGAAAGTACACTCTTTTGGGTTCTGAGGCAGAAATCTGGTGTGTATAGGTGTATACATATAACGGATGGAAAGGAACTACAAATGACATTAAACTTAACTCATAATTATTTATTATACAATCTAGATAACAAATATAATTCCAAGGTCTTGAAATTTAAAGAATTTGGCGGTATTATAGTCTATTTAGAGGAATCTGTTATGTAATCGAAGTTATATATTAAAAGTATTACATTACTTTTAATATGTGCTTCGTAGAAGCATAGTCTAATAGCATTTTGTTCTTTGATCAATGGATTTCGAAAAAAATAGATGGTGCTTTTTCGAAACTGGATGCCTAATTCCATAAAAATGTACGAAGATAACAGTTTCTTACTTGTAAGATACGTAGAGTAAGCTATTTCTGACTTAGCTTCCGTAGTAATTACGGGGCATCACTCAGGGTTTCGAAATAATTAATCACTTAAGAATTAAAAGAATATTCGAAATAACTTTTTCAGATGTGATGTAACTCGGTAACGTTAGAATTAAATTATTTTGTTATTTAACGACGCTGTCAATTGCCAGGATCACATAAGCGTCGCCGGTGTGCCGGAATTTCGTCCCGCAGGAGTTCTTTTACATGCCAGTAAATCTACTGACATGGAGCACACTTAAAAACCATCGGTCTGGGCCGGGTTTGAATCCGCGACCTTGAGATCAGTAGGCCAGCGTCTAACCAACTGAGCCACCCAGACCGACACTCGGTAACGTTGCGTTAAGGCTGGTCAGGGAATTGAACCGGCTTCTGGATGTAAATAGGGTAGTGCTTATAGGGTGGTGTAATGTTTAGGGAGCTAACGATTGTGATTGGCCTACACTTGCACAGTAAACACGGAACGACACGGCAGGTATTTATTCACGTTCACGAGACACCCAGCGGCGGTGTTTATGTACTGAGTGAAGATGACACCCACACAAACTGCAGTGTTGCCAGCTTGTTTACGACCAAACTAAAATATCTCCGTAGGAAATGGTCAAAGACAAAAACGTAAGATATAAAATGTGTTCCAAATACCGAGATAAATCACTGGTTTAAATTAATATAATGACTCCCCTTCCACCTGTATATACTCCAGTTACATCTCACAGAACTCTTCAAATATTTTATAAAACTAGCCCCGCTAAGGAAGTTCAAATTGTACGCATATTACTGCTTCTAGTCCTTTTTAAACATTAATTATTGTTGGCAAAGGTTTATTTTAAAAACCTTCTTACTAGCTGCTTTTATCAACATGTATGTAAGAATTCTTATTCTCAATAGAGTAAATGTTAACTAACGTTCCTGGCGTATTTAGAGCCTAGATACCCGCAGCGTAGCTATGAAAGTGACTTGTAAAGCTAATGGTGGTCCTATATCCTCCATCGCTTCCTGACTTTGATAAATACTGCACTTCGCCAAACTGGAAGGAGGAGGGAGACACATAAATAACGTTTGGTTCCTAATTTAATGTAGTCCGACTTCTGAAAATCCCACAATTCTTGTGGACAGCTTGCGTTATCAACCCTAGAATTTGTCGCATGGCAACCTAATCGAGAGGAATCTCTGACATGTATTTTCTGCCTTTCGCTCCCCCTTTTCTGATTCTCGTTTTAAACTTAGTCAGCAACTCATTTCTTTGCCCTTCATCCAAGATGTTATCGCTGCTATTTTTTCTTATACCAAGCTCAATCCTACGATAGTGTAACCTTTCGGTTTTATTGAAAATGTCTCGCGCTAAGGCGTTCACGAAGCATGGATTTTACATTATTCCTAACCAAATTCTATATATTATGTGCGTCTGCTGAGATCCTATTCGTGATTTTGTTTTGCAGATAAATACCAATCTTAAGACTCAGTCCACATATTTGCCTAATTTGCATATACAACACACACGGACCTTTTTCTAAAAATGTTTGTTTTTTCTTTCTTCACGGAGTCTCAAAACGTGTATTTCCCGTGAAAACTCCATATCGAATTTTTGGACAGAATGCTACCTCTGCTTAATAATGGAGAAAGTAAACTGAGAGAAAAAGGAAAGTTCATTTGAGATTTAGGTTGAAATTAAATTAAAGGGCAAATAAAGAAAGGAATCCATTTTAAAATAATACTTGAGGCGGTTACAGTGGAATTTCAGAATAACTCTTTTCCAGTGATGTGATGAAGCTGTCGTTGTGTAGCGTATTGCTTACATTCTGTGAAGAGATGTTTTACTGTGAGGCGGGTGTTGCAGACTTCACTTTGTGGTGGCTGGCCTTTGCTGAGGAGGTATGAGTGGGTTAACCTTGTATGACCAATACGGAGGCTGCTCTTTCCCGCTAAGAGAGTAGACAGAGGAAGAATTGGTGTGTCCTTTCCTTATCATGTGTAGCTTTCCTGGAGGCGATTGATTTCAGGCCTGTTTCCATTTTGTTTTGATTGATCTGGAGAAGTATTATGTAATATCATGATGAGGTAGATACTGCTTGCTGTTCATTTGGCCTTGTATGACCAATACGGAGGCTGCTCTTTCCCGTTAAGAGAGTAGACAGAGGAAGAATTGGTGTCTCCTTTCCTTATCATGTGTAGCTTTTCTGGAGGCGATTGATTTCAGGCCTGTTTCCATTTTGTTTTGATTGATTTGGAGAAGTATTATGTAATATCATGATGAGGTAGATACTGCTTGCTGTTCATTTGTGTCTGTTAAATTTCTCTGTTGTATTCTGAACGACTTGAATGAGTTTGTAGTTTTAACTGAAACATACCCACATTGACAAATCGCAAGAGAGTACCGTTGCAGCAGGAGAACGCAAGATCAGACTCATCTCAAACTACCACAGAAAAAGTTCAGAAACCAGGAGCAATATAAGTACGACTACCAATCCCCAACTTGTACCTTCTGAATACTTGTTCAGATCTATGGCTCGAGTTCTACAGAGGAGCAACTTACATAACATCAAGAAAGCAAAGGCGGAACTCTTTGCTCAGAAAATGAAGACTGGTACTGTCATGGAACTGTGGCAATGGCTGAAAAATAGCGCATAGCCAGGGAATTAAATGACCACTTTGAGGATAAAATGTATTTCATAATGAATATAAATAACGTGTATTTTATAAAAAACGACAGCAGTTATGGAACAGCACCTGTATATTTAGAGTTGGAGATCCCCCCCATGTATTCCATATTCATTAATAATAGAGAATTGGTAGATTCACAGTAACCTGCGGTGGTTTCACAGTGCACCATTCCATTGACACACTTTAAAGTATCCACATAATAATGTAAACGGGCAGCTCACTGTAAGAACGTTCAGAAGCGTAATATGGGGGCACGAGGCATTGTCTCGCTCCAACGCTACATATACATAGGTATTGATTTAAAAGTCTGCAGGATGTTAAGTGAGGCTGGCTCCAGTTAGGTGAATTACTACTGACCAAGAACTATGACTACTGAAAAAATTAAATATCATGCTCTCGTCAATTTTAAGAATGCTATTTGTTCATGCTTTTTAGCGAATACTGTGTTTACATGTAATATTATCCTTCAGGTCCCTATGGTTGCGCGAGATTACATTCAGATCAGCATGCTGACTTTTCACTTTAACCTTCCCCATTTCGGACGATCTGCCTCGGTAAACATTTTAATTTATAAATGTGGAACCGCTTGGTCGTGCGTTACCAAGCTCAGATATAAATCATTTGGCCTTCTAGGCTTTCTTTTTTTTTTTGGCTGAGAATTGCGAACATCATAATGCGTAGTATACTGCTGAAACTCGAGCCAGAGAAGTACATTCCGATAACAACGTATGTTTCTATAAATCCTTTGATTCATTTCCTTTTCCTTTCCTAACTGCGCTAAAACAAGGAGAAAAGTTACTTGCTGACCAGACACATAAGTGGCAATTCAAAGTAGTTAAATAGTTCACTAAGGATCTCCACCAGCGAACACTTGGGTTGGGGAAACGGGGTCCCATTCATTTCTTCATCACATTTCGAACCAAGACAGCCGGAGCAACATGCTATTGGAATGAGGATCCTCAAATATTACACATGCTCGTAATTTATGAGGTCATTACATTATTACATTAGTAGGAGTTATGCACATTGCCTATTTTCTCTCAAAATTACTAATCATATTCGTATTTATATGTCCCTATATTGCAAACATCTGCTTTGCTGGTTCTTAATTGCTGAGATGTTTCGTGTACTTTTTAATGTATGCATTGAACCACTTGAGTTTACGCTATCAGTTGTTATGCATTTTTAGAAAGAATTTTACAGAATTCGTAAACCGCTACATAGCGAGGTTTGCATTTATCTCCCAAATCAGATGTTTAATCCGAAAACAATCACTATGATTTTAATATTTTCAACTCTGAAATCGAACATTAAAATACAATCTTAACATTTTGAGTACATTTTCTAGTGTGCAACGCCTATCTAATGACAGACTGACTAAAATTTAGCATTCAATACTTTATAAACGGAAATTATTTTGTTATGTTAAAGATCTTACTGTTTCAGAGAGTACTATATAAGCAATGGTTTGTATTGAAAGATCTTCAGCAGTCCATCAGTGTGCAGCAATTTCACAGAATATGAGTGTTTTGCGAAAGGCTGTACTCAAGTCTATGCAAGTTCAATAAACCAAAAACTGTTTGATATAATGTAAGAATGTACTGCGTAACCAACTTTTAATCACCGCTTAAGAGAACTAGTCCGCGAGATATAGCCAAGTACTGCAATTATGCATTCAAAAGAGAAGTTTGTCGTGTCAGATAATTAGAGAATTGAATTTATACAAAACAGCTGAGGACACCAACTTTGTTTAACTTGTTCAAAACAATTTCTCTCATTTTCTCATGGGTGTATGCCCAATTAACAACGGCATTGCTGTTTAAGTGTGGAAAACATTCCATTACACATAGGATGAGAAACACTGACAGTTAAAGAAGTGTACCCGTTTGGTAATTGTTTTATACATTTCCGCAAAGCGTTACCCAAATCTTTCTGTCTCATTAAGATACAAATATGCCTTCAATCTACGAGTAGTTCCGTTTATTTTTCGATGGAATTCTTCAAAGTTTGAATAATGGCCCGCCAGCATGATGCATTTTCCTGGCACCTTCAATTTCTATTAATCGGATCAAAAGGCTTCCCAGCGCCTGATATGCATATACACATAGGTTTGCTACTGACATATTTGTGTAATATTACCGCTTTAACACATCCCCATATCTGTGGATACTTTTGTGGCCACATAGAATACAAGGTCATTTATACGGTCTGACAGTGTGGTAGAAACCCTGATGCAAAACGCTCCATAATGCATAGAAAGAAGTGAAGCAGCAGCACATCAATACTGGTTAATATTTATGTTGCTGTAGTAAACTGAATACAATGTATAACATATGCATAAATCGTATCAACGCTTCTCCTCGCTAAACAGAAAATATTCCAAGTTATCCGTCCCTTCCTGATGCTAATGTTAGCATTATGTATCCCTTAAACCAATGATCGTTTCAGGCAAAGCTTAAACAGGAGAATTCGAAAGTGATGGCTACTAATTCTAAGTTGAAAACTGAAGATTAAAACCGATCAGCAATATTGATCGGTTTTAGAAATATTTATTGCTATTTGGCAACAGAGACGTACAGGCACAAGGGGAGAGAATGTGTATTGTAAACAACATAGTGAATGAAAATCGTAATGTTTAGATTGATAAGTTACCTCATTTTTCAGCTTCCCAGATTGTTCTTTATTCTCGAGATTTGCTGAAAACATTTCTGCCCTCAATCACATTTGAAGAGCGGAAATACAGAGGGTAAAATCAAGTTTTACAAATTTAGATAACATGTATCAAATGTGACAAAATTCAAAAGTTTGTAAAGCTCTAAATACTGGGAAAGGAATTGAGAGGAAGCAACAACTGCGGCACAACGGTTTGGTGCACAAAAACAACCCAAACACAGTTCATATCGAAACTAGGTACCGTATGAGAATGAACTCTTGGAAAATAGCGGCAGCAAAATAGGTACTGCGAGCTGGATATCACATAGGTACCTTCATAAAGAAAAACATAAATAAATCTCGGAAGAAATAAAGCCGTATTGGAAAAGATAAAACTGTCTAATGTGTTGTATTCACAGTACTTCTTCTGCTGCTGCTTTCATGGATTTAGGCCTTTGACCTGTTTCCACATCAAGAAATGGAATCTCTCCATATGGTGAGTGGACGTCCCACTCTTTGGCTACCTTTTGGTTGGTCTTGAAGTAAAATCTGTGGTAATCTGTGTTCTGGCATTCTTTCTATATGTTCTTGTTTGGTTTATTTTGTCTTTTATATTGTATATTTGTAACTATTTCCTGATTTCCGTGCTGTGTTTTTTATTTAAAAGTGTGTAGCCTGCTACTGAACGTAAGAATTTCATTTCGGCTGTCTCTTTCTTCTATCTGACCTAACAAGTGTCCAATTATCACATGCATATATCAACATGGGAACTGCCATTGTTTTATAGAATTTTAATTGAGTTGGTCTTAATGTTTTATTTCTCAGTGTTCTTATTGTTCCACACATACTATAAAACCTATTTAATTTTATATTAATGTCGTTTCTTTGACAGTACGATACATTAAATCCTAAATAATTAAATTATTTACTTGAATTATTTTGTTATTGATTACTGTCTTACATCTTAAGTGCTGTCCCCACTTTTGTTTTCTTCTCTGAAAGTCTCATATTATAAATACTAGATACTAGCTATTTCATTTAATTTGTGCACTGCCACTTGTAGTTCGTCTTCACAGTACCTACTCCTCCATGCATCTAAAAAATGTTCTTACAAAAGGTTATTCCTTCACCTGTTTCATGTTCATCGACATACACATTTGCAGAAATGGTTTCATTACTCATTTGATCATTTCCTTATGGCTACGAGGAGTAGCTTAAGATATAGTCAATTTTTTCAAAGCGGGTCGCTTTGTTATGGTTTTGAAATTCCCTCCTTCTTGCGTGACCAATACAAAAAATTGATAACACCTTAGGAGCTGAAAATATTATAAAGATTCTAACAATTCAAACTAATAATATACATTTCGGAAATTATTGATACAGCAACAAATTTGGATATATACTGTGTATTTCAACCAAATCTACAAGTTTTATTTGATAAGTGTTTTTCCCCCTCACTCCCTATTTCTAACGGTTTACAAGCTACACAGAATTCCTTCTCCCGAATGAGTGAGTGAGTGAGTGAGTGAGTAGGGTTTAAGAGCCCGTCGACAGCTAGGTTATTAGAGCCCCAAGTCAAAAGATAGAAAACGGATAAAACTCACCACCACTTAAAACTCAAAGTTAAATATTAAAACGCAAGCTAAAACAGACAAAAGCTAAAACAGTTAAAACTTAAAACTTGTCTAAAAGGTAAGCTCAAAATAGTTAAAAACGTGTAAAATGATCTAAAAAGGTAAGCAGATAAAATGTAAAAGTTAAAAAGTAAAACCACGAAATAAAATTTAAACTTGCTTACCAAAGCCAATGCTGCCGACGAACCCCAGCACTGAATCCACAGCTATCTCCCGAATGATGAGGAAATTTGAAGTACACATTTTATCATGCAAATATCTTGCATACAGGGTATTATAATCAAAATGCCAGAGCCGTTTCTTCTTTTTTAAAACAAAAATTATTGAACAATTTTTCATGAAAGGGGGAGTTTGGGGTGGGGGAATTATCTTGAAAACGTTGTCTCATCCTTGGAAGATGAACTTAAATACCAAGTTTTATATTTTGGGACGCTACACCTGTGAAATGATTTGGAAACGTACTTCATATGCATCAATATGATGAAGAAAAGCTGAAATGGTAAACCTTAGTATATCCAGATTGGTGCGGATAGCAATACCGACTTCCTCTTGATAATACATTCCGTCATTAAAATAAATGTGAAACATGGTGTGCAGAGGGAGCTGATGAACTTCTATAGCAGAATGAATGAGCGTCATTGTCACTACCATTACACCGCCAACGCTCGTGGTGTCCGTGCGATAGCGACCCAAGGGACAACACAACACATGCAGAGGATAATCTTCCCCAACAATGTCATATTCGTTTATAAAAAGTGCGCTCTGCGGTGCTGACCTTTTTATTCAAATGTTTTGCTCCCACAGATTAACTTATTTGTTTTTGTTTTTTTTTTTTCTTCCCTTATTTGAGTGCGCTTTTTGTGTGACTCTTTTTGTTGCACAAACCACTTATATGCTCCTTCCGAATCCAAGGTCCACAATAGACCATGTACTCAAGTTACATTTTGAATGAGATGTCTCTATTTTCCAAGTTAATTTATACTCCAAACGCTTAGGAATCTTATTATATACCTATTCTATACGTGTTATTGATCTTCAGCGTTAACCCACCAAAATAACTTTAGTTTACTTGTATAAAAGCCAAATCCCAAAATGTATTACTTAACACCATGCAATTTTTGCTGCGACCTTATTTACATATCGCAATAAATTCCTAAGATACATTTTTTCTCCACTCTTATTTCCAGACAGTAAAAAATGACTTCCCCCCTGTGTTAACCCTCACATAGGACAATTCTGTTCAACCATCTTTTCATCTGATCCTTTTATCCTGTCATGGATGGATGGACGACCTCTCCTTCCAAATGTAACAACACCTATGTACAGCTCTCTCTGGTAATCCTACCTTCCCACTATCTTTCCAAAATCTTATCTAGTTATTTCCTCGGTGGATATCTTAAATCCTTGTGTGTAATAAATGCTATGGTTTTGAGAAAATACCTTATCATGGAAATATGACCTAGCTGTCGACGGGCCCTTAAACTCCACTCACTCTCTCGCTCAATCAATATTAGCATAGGATTTTAAAGCTACGATTAACTGGATACAATATATTAGTGCACATATTCCTTGCCCCTCTTTAGCTTTCCAAATTGTTTAACTTAGCTGGGTTGCAATATTTTAAGAGAGAATCTGTTCGGGTTACATTTTTAAATCTTCTTTACCTACCGAAACAAAAATGCAAAACTACACGAATTAGACTTAGACTTCCTTTCTAGATCTCATTCCACATGTAAATATAAAACAATTCCATAGAAAATACTTCAAAGGAAAGCTATACAGTAATACGGTTTAAAGGCGAAACATGTAAGTGATTGTCGCCACAGAAAATCTCTGTGCGCCTATAGCATATTAACAATGGTAATTGGTAATATAAGTGTTTAAGTTTTCATTTGCACTTCATGAACACATATAAACAAACAAATAATTAAGAAAACCTCGTATTCTTGAGTTGTTCCTACCTCATTTTCCACAATTAGCAATAACTGCTTGAATCGCGGATTTGCTCAAGCAATTTCTTGTGAAGTTGCATTATGGAGCACGTGGCTATTATTACATATAGCTCAGTGCATTTACAAGAAAATACACGCAGACCTGCTACAGTAGCCAAAGATCTTTGCAGACATTCTTGCTAGCTGCAGGGTCGATTCCCGTTGTCTTTGAAGCCGCTGACGGATGGTTTGACTACTCCGTAAAATGAACATTTTAAAATTACGCTCAGCAGTTTAAAGAAACCTTTTTAATGAAAGTATCTGGCTTAGTGATCTATCGAATTCGAGCCAAAAATGTGTCCTCAAAACTAGACACCTCTTGGACTATCCCCCCAAAAAACGGGATATAGCCACCTTGGCCTCTCTAAGAAGAGCAAAGGAGAATGATCTTAAAATGGCACTTTTTTCTTCTATTCTTCCCCCAAAACAGCTTCCTCTACACATGATAGATGGACATATTGGACCATAACTTTCTTTTAAAAATAAAAACACGGTTTGCTGGCACCGTAATCTGCACACTAATTCTGTCTGAGGTTTATGTTTCAAGGACCCATGATGCTATTATGGTGTTTATTGCTATATGAGACGACTCAGACAGATAATAAAATAAACTGTGAATTGAATTTTGAACAAATACTGCAGTACAGTGATTTCACTGTGCAATTAGCTGAAGTAACAAACTCATAAATAGCACTCACCAGAAAGCAACATTTGACACTAGTACAATTAAGTTATACTCTTCAAAGAGAATAACTTACAAATGAGAAAACGTACAAGTGATTTTTTTTTTTATGGAAGCGTAACTACTTTATTGGAATTATGTATTACTTAATTTAAGAACGCAAATACATAAATAATAAATATATGTTTTTCATAATTCAAACTAACAAAAACAAATTAAGAGTACTGTTTAAAACCAAAACGTCTTTCCTTGCATCTGAATTTTCCAGTCTTACACCAGTCGCCTACATGCACTAGTATGAAATGAAATGATTATTTAGGATTTAGAATGTCAAATTGAATTGTTTCCACGCCTCTTTTAACGCATTGAATGTTAATGATCTAGTTAGAAGATATCTTAAAATACTGTTTCTGATATTTTAAAACTCTTTTCGAAAATATAATCCGCCAGAAGCTGATTTAAATTAAACGTAAGCGTATTGATAAGGGATAACAGCTTAATTGCTCAGGCAATTAAATCAAATAAGGTTTTGTACTCCTTCCACTTATGGTTCAAAGCAAATAAAAGTTATGAAATTCAAACCCACAGATCCTCGAATCCCCAATTACAGGTAAGGTGTTGCTAAATGAGCACAGAATATAATGCACATTTCTGTATTTTGTCAAATCGAGGACGGAGACAGGAACGGGTATATGGTTTAATCCATGAAATGGAGAATAATTTGTTTTCCTTTATGACGCAGGTAAGGTTTAATAACAAACATTCTTTACCTTTGCAAATTAACGGATGAATTAGAAATGGTGTGCTTATAGGGTAATGACTAGCTTTTAGAGTATAAAATCAGAATATTTAACCTACGCTCCCTTACAATCTCAAACTCCATCCAATATTATACCTATAAAAAATTTGCTTGATCTTTATCCATCTTCACTTGTGATCTAAAAATGAGAGAAAAAAAAAAAAAAAAAAAAAAAAAAAAAGAATTGTACAATCTGGCTTGTTTCAATTTACAACTTGATAAAATTCTTGACATGTTATGTAAATGGAAGGAGTTTAACGTCGTACGATTTTTCAAGGAGATATGTTTGCGGATGCAGCTGATGTAAACGGCAATAAAATACTGAGAGTTTTGCCCTCGGCGGATTCTTCATCCGTTGATTCTACTTTAGATACGGATATCTTCACTCTGTTACTTTGCTTCTGGTGAATTAATATGTGCATAAATAATGCAATGTTCCATATTTCCATTAAAACTCGACACAGAGGAAATTCGTAACTGTAGACTATGCAACCCTGATATTTGGGCAGCTGTATTTGGAGACGCACAAACAACGTACAAACAGAATATCAAATTTTTTTAGCAAAATTAGTTTTTGTATTCAGATATTATGCAATACCTTTATTATTCTAGGCCTTAGGCATGTAGGAATCCCTGGTTAAAAGAACTGAAGACTGAAAATCATTCTAAAATATTTTAATATACGTTTGACTTGCGCCGTTCAGTTATTTCAATTACTTTGATTTTGTTAGCAATGTCTTTGCACACCAGAATCTTCTCCTTAGTGCGGTGGTAACGCTGCTGCTTATCAAGCGGGAGACCTGGCTTCGATTCCCAGTACCGGCGTGGGAATTTTCTCCCGTGAGGAGATGTGGTCCAGGGTGCACTCAGCCTCGTTAGGTCCCACGTTACGGTAGTAACGATGGTGAACGTTATGAAAAATTCCATTTGGCATAAATTTGGTTTTAAAGAGATCTTTTTTTCCCCCTTTCTATCTCTTACGATTTGCCAATTATCAAGTGTAATTAAAATGAAGAATAATTTAATGGTTATTTTGACAAAATTCAAGCTAAGTATACGTTTTATTTGTGATGAAAATATCTCAAAGATATGGTATTTTAATCAAAATCAAATTTAAGAAAATAAACGATGATGAAGGTAGGTAGTCTGGGTACGGCGATTTTCTTGGAAATCTTCGTGTAGCATCATTCGACAATGCTGAAGTTAAATATTAAGTTTGGCATTTATCCGACTTTTCATTTTTTTAGCTATCCTGTTCACACAAAACACAAAATACATACACACATGTATTTTCAGTGAAATCTCGGTATCGAATTTTTTTTTATGGAAATACTTCCTCTCCTTACTGTGCATACTTATTAATAGAATGAAGAAATCTCTGGAGTGCTCACATTTACTTTCTCCTCCCTTGACAATGGTTTTTGGAAAAATTGCAATAAAAATGTATGAATTCCGGCTCTTGGTCACAGGTCAAAACCTTGGAAAAGCTATCTCCATTGGCTATCTCCATTGGTTTTATATATTGCCCAAATGTTCTTAGCTTAAGTCTGTTATATTTAAGTAAATGTTCAACTCTTTTCTTATATGGTTTTCAAAATGGTTTACCAAGTTCGTTTTATGAAGTTCTACTTTGGACCATAGGCTCTCTTATTCAAAATTGAGATGTTCCTAGAGACGGCTCTGGTCCAATAAATTGTGGAGCTTTCTTATTGTCTTGCAAGTTCCATTTTCCTCTATGCCATTATGAACTGGAACCCGGTGAGCAGATTTAGACAATCTAAAGCCTGACATTACAGCAGACTACTTAGAGACTCAAATGCACCCTGGCTATCTGAGAAGACAGGGTGTGTTTACCAGTATAAGAACCCCTTATGTTCCGCGTTTTAGTGTATGCATTGAATAATAGTGCACATTTCTCTTTCAAAACCAGAAAAACAGTTCTCCAAGAGGGGAAAAATTACACATTGTTCTTACGCCATATACATACTCCGGGTCTCTCACGATTTTCCAGTTTTATTCTCAAACATTCAGGATCAACAATGGCCCTGAAGTTCTTTATAAAGTGTTTAATTGGAATAATTGCACCTCTAAAGAATGCATCCCTGACTCTGGCACGGAGAAGCCGGGTTCGATCCCCGGTACCGGCGTGGGGATTTTTCACCCACTGGGAGGTCTGGCATAGGGTGCACTCAACCTCGTTAGGTCCCTGGGGGGCCATCTGAGGAGCTACTTGATAAAGAAGTAGCGACCCCAGGTCGCGAAGGCCGCATAACCGTCCGGAAGGGCTTGCTGGCCACGTCCCACCCTCCAGTTTTACACCCCACTCATGACACTTATAGTGGGCAGAGGTGGGGAATGTAGCGGCCGGGCGAT
Organism: Tenodera sinensis; assembly: GCA_030765045.1. Lineage (NCBI taxonomy): Eukaryota > Metazoa > Arthropoda > Insecta > Mantodea > Mantidae > Tenodera > Tenodera sinensis. Next base: position 61,080,051 of record CM060970.1, on the reverse strand, counting down.
AAGCTTTGACCCGCGAAGGGCTGTTACGCCAGGGGTTATTTGTTTAAGGTATGCATCTCCTAATCCCAATTCTTCATCCCGATTCTTGACAAATCTGTTTCAAGAATTCTTCGTTGCTTAATGTGTTGTGGTCTATTGAGAGCCATTTTTCCCCTTTCGTTATAACCAAAATATGTAATGGAGTAGGGTTCAAGGGAGTCTCCATTGTTATGTTAGGAGTTGTTCTCATAGTTGCTATGACAGTCACATGCTGTTCTTTGAACTTTACTTAGTTGATTTTTGGGCCTGTATGAAGACTTAGAGCACCAAATCAACATGCCATAGATTGCCGATGGTATAATTTTCTTATCCAATGGATCATATCACGTCTTAGTCGCCATTTTTCAATATGCGCGCGTCTAGGTAACTACTTCACTAGTATATTGCTTACTAAGAACTGTAGGTCATACTTATCAGATCGAGAATGCATTTTGGGAATACGAGGACCGCAGGGCCAAGTTACGAGTGTTACGTCATTTTCTACTGGTACCGTATGTATTAATGACTAGTCCAACTGGTACCGTAAGTATTAAATGACCAGTTTTAGCTTCGCTGAAACGGGAATTGATCAATGAATTGTAAATTTAGCTTCACTACCAAATGAGTGTCAACAATGATTAAGTTACATAACAAGTACTGCAAAAAAGGTTGTTTTCGCACGTTTAATCATATTTAATCAACTAAACACACGCGACGTGTCAGGGAAGAAGTGGGGGCTAAAAGAAGCTATTTCAAAAAGAAACAGGAGGGAGATGGAGGGGAAGCGTGAGAAGGTGGGGAGAACAAGAATAGAATTTTCTTTAATGAATATCGCCGATGCTTTTTGAAAGCCCAAGTCTATGTTATGATAACACTTTGGTTGCTTCAGTCCCATGGTCCTAATTACCAGCAAGAGCACACATGTGATATTTTCTCCCCTCTCCTATGTCACTTAGACTGTTGTTGGTGTTTAACTACACATCCCGGTCCTTCCATATGCCTGCTGAAGCGTTGGTAACCTGATAAGCAGAGGATATATGCTTCAGTGTAATGAGGAAAGGATTCTTTTTTTTTTTTTTTTTTTTTTTCCTTCTGTTTTCTCTCTCACTCCATCTGATGTATAAGAGTATGTGTAGTAACAAACATGTTCTTTGTGAAGTCCCTTCGACCAGGCGCTGTCTTAGCTGCATAATATAAATAAAACGAAAAAGAAAGAAAAAAAAGTAAAATCATAACAGCAACGTCCTCTTTCTTGCATATGTTAGCATGCCATGATGGAATTCCTCCCTGTGCTGGACAGTCTCTGTAAAAAGTGCACACACTTAAAGTTATGCACCCAGTTTAGATTAGCAACCAAGGGAGAAAGGAATACAAAAGCATAACGGTAGCAAAATTCCCATTGTGACCACTACAAGGCAAAACTAGGCATTAAGGTATGATTTTAATTTCCAGAATATTATTGTTATTATTCTAACACTTATTCAAGTTAAGGGAATGATGCACTAAATGCAATTGCGGTGAATACAGGTAGCATCGCAAATTTATGTTTGGGGCACTTTTAGATCATAAACGCAAGAGCAGGAAAATTCCAGGAAATATGCATGGTTCAAATACGAAACTGGATGTAAATTTCAAATCTGGCATTCATGAATAATTAGTATATTGTAGGTATCTCATCAAAGTTAAATTTACTAGTGGATGGTCTATTTTCTGTAAATCTAAACTACACTTGACAACCATGGTTTCTTTGGAAATATGTAAGAAGCCACAAAAACTGAGTAGAAAGCGAAACCATTGATTTATACATAAGCACATCTGAAATATTATGATACGGTACTGGCTTGCGCATGCTTCCAACCGATTGGCGAAATATTTGTGGTCTCCAGAAACCATAGCTGAGAGGCATAGTTAAATAACCGCCGCCTTTTATCAATGAATGTTCCACGTTTCAATGCCATTTTGACAACTGAGATATACCTCTGAATTATATTTACACTTCTACTTACGCACGTTACAATTCAGGGGGAGGGGCAGGTATCAATGGGGCATACCTCATTTCATCACTTCCATAGTCAACCGGAACCAAAAGGGTATTGCTGCTGAGGCTGTGTAATTTTGTTAATTAAGAGGAAACCAGCGCGACATCACGTATAAATATTTATCGAGATTAGCACTTTTAACCTGCGATTCATATTTCTTACATATTATCTGAAAATTTGCATAAGTTTCGCAAAAATCTGTTGACTTTAATATGCTGTAGCACCACGAGTGAAAGACTTCCGAATTTTGTCATTTGCAAAGAAATTTTATTTTATTTATTTATTTTTTTCAATAAACGTTATAAAGGCTATTTGGAAACTACATATAATCATAGAAAAGCTGCAAATTTAAATAGCAACTAACGGAACAAACCATGAAAAATAAGATATACTTTTCAAAATTAGTGAGCCTAATTTCATGCTGGAATTTATGAAGACAGGTTGGTGCGTTTGATTGATCTTATTACAACCCCCCCCCCCCCCCACCAAGTGTGACTATGGGTAGTAACTGTGTTTGGGGAACTCAATGGCTAATACGTAGTGGGTTATTTTTTCACCAATCGCTTTTTCTTATGAAGTTTTCATTCTTTATTCAACAAGTCAAATTTCTAGAAAACGTAGCCTATAAATTGAAGTGCACAGAGCTAAGCATTCGACTTCCACAACAACTGAAACTGTAATTACAGGAATACAGAAAAATATGGCAATGTGTGAGTCAGAAGCAGGCACTGTAGCTCAGCAACACAGTAAACCACCAGACTAATTGATTTTGTTTCATCTAAAGTTTAAACAAAGTCAAGAATTTCACATCAAATACAATCCGAGATATAAATATTAAAATTAAATACGAGAAGTGAATAAACTTCGGTATTAAATACAAAATGCATCTCATTAAAATGTTTGCTGCTTAATTATTTTGACCCCAAATTCCGTTACCGATGAACTCTAACACTAACACATCTAACACTAACTGTATACAGCTTCCATTGTGGTAACAATGCAGCTCTTCCTGGTTTAATCTCCTGGGATATTTAATTCTGGAGGAATTAACAGTGAAAGTTTAGAAAACAAACTCACACACTTTAGATAAACTTAAAAATAACATTCCTCAAGAAATTGCTGCAAATTAAATTATTTTCTTGTTTAACGACGCTGTCAATTGCCAGGATCACATCAGCGTCACCGGTGTGCCGGAATTTTGTCCCGCAGGAGTTCTTTTACATGTCAGTAAATCTACTGACATGGAGCTGTCGTTTTTAAGCACACTTAAAAACCATCGGCCTGGGCCGGGTTTGAACCCGCGACCTTGGGATCCGTAGGCCAGCGTCTAACCAACTGAGCCACCCAGACCGACACAGCAATAACATTCCTCAAGAAATTGCTGCCAGAGAACTCCAGAGTGTAATGGGCAATTTCCTAAACAGACCTAAGAAATGCTTGAACGAAGGGAGGAGTTCCATCAGCTTCCTGTTTGATATGCGTGAGTAATTTACTTTTATTTTTAAGTGTTATGTACATTAGAAATATTTACGCGACAAACGGTATTATACTTACCGCGGGATTCCTAACACCCGCACCGTCAGGACACAGCAACCAGCCTCGCCGGCGATCGTACGCCACGAAGCCGGTCCCGTCAAGGATTGTTCACCCAGTATCAGGTAGCAAAGATTAGGCCAGCAAGTTCTTTCAATGCCCAGTTGCAACCTCTACACCCCGAGGGAAATTACAAAACAAAACTGCAAAACTGAGCACTTAAGAAAGAAAATAAACAAAATATTTAGCTCAGGTGCTATTCCGTAATATACCCACTTTAATAATCCTTTCTTATTGGAATGAGTATGTCATAAACATTGTGTATTATTTTCTACACCACTAACCTATAGTAAGTAGAGGATTGCATCAAAATTTCGGTATCGAGATTTCATCGGAATGGGGGAGAGATAAGGCGGAGGGAGGGGAGAGAGAGACGGAGAGAGAGACGGAGAGAGAACAGCAAAACTCCAAGACGGAAAGTTGAAAAATACCAAAATATCAAACTGGCATTTAAGTTATCTTTCCAAGAATGGGATACCAAGATTTACAAAACTACTTCCCCAACCGAAACTATCATTTATATGGAACATTTTTTTGTCTTTTTTATTTTCTTAAAATGGCTTTAAACATTTTTATTAAAATACCATGTTTATAATATTTACTTGACAAATAAAGTGTATATCCTGCATTTTCTGAGAACAGCCTGTGATGTCCTCTTTATTCTTATTTTTTTTAAAGCATTAAGTACTTCCGATATATTCTTTGTAGTTGGCTTGAATTGCCAAGTGCTTACACTTTTAACTCGCTGTTCATTTTCCCATGAACATGCAAATACATGGAATTTCCAAGCCATCATGTAGCGACCAATTTGCTTTTTTATAAATTTGGCTGGCGATTTAGTCTACTCCGTCTTATATCTATAACGAAATGTGTAATATATGTTTATTTTTATTACCAAGAAGTAGATAGAAGTTTAAGCTTTTGTAAGAATAGTTTATAGAACAGTGAGTAGAGAAAATAAGGTAAGTGCAACACATTGAGGGTTTCCCCTTTTGCCAAAGTAAGTGATCGAGGATTAAAACAGGATTATAGCCTTTCCAACGTCTCTGTACGCAGAAACATGCAGACATGTACATACATGTAGGCCCTTCCAACTGATAGTTATTAGGACCGTGGTTTTTGCACAAGACATTTAAAGGCTTACGACTGCGTAACATAACGCAAAAAGTAAATAACAGGAAGAACAATGCAAACAGCTTTGAAAATTAATTTACCGGCAGCTGTCAGCTATTTCAATACGAATCGAATCATAATAAGAAATTTCACGCTTTAATCTGACAAATTAACCTATTAAAACATCATAATACATTATGATACAACGGCTAAGACCCAAGCTTCGTGATGTAGGGGCCGGGGAGCTGGAGACATAAACAGATAAGTAGCGCCCTCACCCAGCGCAAATACTAGGCCCGCTATGGACAAATAACTCCAATCTTCTAGCAGTTTCCCTTCTCACTCGTTCCATAACATTATAGACCAGCGATGTCCGACGTATGCGAAAGACTTTATGCGGACAGTGCCACTCTTTTAAGACTCAACTGTGTTGCAGTGGTGCTTAGGTTATGTGAATGTTGCGTATGATTAACGAAAGCTCTTTCAAATTGTATGCGATAAAGATCTATAGTGATTTCTTTCGTACTGCTTACGTTTAAGAAGTCTATCAGTATTTGGCGCCAAAGTCGAAGTGCATAGCCTTAGAAGAGCCACCAAGCGATCGTCGCGTAACACTGCGATACAGACCTTTAATATGGTTCAATTTGGGGAACCGATATTCGCAAATATATGTATTCTCATTCTTGCCAAACTATTTTTGCAAATGATGTTTATCTAATACACTTTAATCGACATAAGCATTTTCAGAAATTATCGTTGTTAATTGTCTTCCCTGTGCAAGGGGAATATGGGCATAAATAGGCTTTAAGCGATAGTCAAATGTTTTAAGAGCTGGTTGCTATGCGATGCCTATGAAAGTCCGCTCTCTTCGCAGGGCTAACAGATAAAAAAATGAATAACATATTCCTATTTGACAAAAGCATAAGTATTGGAAAATTCAAACAAATAATAAAGAATATCTTGGGAATGGTTCACTTCAAAGGAAAAAAGAAGTATTTGACATAAATTGTATATTTTAACAAGATCCACATTCTTTATTTAGTAAGCTGTTATCTGCCTCATCCACAATGAAGAGGTCTTCTGGGGACATTACCAAAAAATTCAAGTTATGAATTAGAAACTGCCATGGAATAGCTTGTTTGTATCCGTCATTGGATACTAGTGGTGGTGAATCTAAACGCCGCAGGCGTGATTCACCCTCCGACTGAAAGAGGTGGTGGAGAATAGCATTTAATTGCGTAAGCGTCTCCAGTGAGTCAAGGTTGGACATGTAGAATATTCTATGGAAATCTCCAGCGACTATATAAGCGAGCGTTCTCGCGAAAGAAAGTGAGTGCGTTTCTGACTTAGCATCAAGTGTGCGACTACGAGAGTGGTTGTGACGTAAGTTGCGGCTAACCGTGGCTAACGAAAAAGACAGACTACGACGCAAACTACAGTGATGTAATTATCCTAGTCTGGTTATGCCCCAATGAAGTAAAAACACAATCGCCTAATATATCCATATTATAAAAAAATCGTTGAATTCATGCAAAAGACACAATTTTATCATGATATACAATGTAGGCTATGTATCAGAGTACCATTACTGTGCTCCGATTCGTACCGCAGCCTGTCCTTTCGTTAGCCAAACGACTAACATAGAATGCTGCAAAGCGAGAGATTGGAGAGGTCTTGTGTTCGACTTCCCAGCGAGTGTAGCGCCCGGAAGAAGTGGTTACTTCGTGAGTACTCCACTGAAGCAAGTCACTTGCAGTATGTTTAGTCCAAATGAATTCTGAAGAGATTGGATTGCTTGATTTTTATACCAAATTCTTAATTATTAACATTTGTCTATGCTAAATAGAGGAATTATTGTATTCCACCCAAAAGTGCGATATTATTTGCATGGCTCAAGAACGAAAAGTCGGATGAATGTCAAACTTTGTACTTAAGTTCGCCATATTCCAAGGATGCGATATCACGATTTTCAAGATAATTCCTACCTTATGTGGTGAGTATATATATTATTCTAAACCATAAGCGACAAACAAAACGTAATCAAAGTATTGTTAAAAACATTTATTTCAAATAAATGTTGTGGCATCAGCCGTTTCCACGACAGTATTGAATTGTTCAATGTTTTGCCAGTTCTTTCTTGCAAGTCATGGGAAGAATATTTAGTGGCTAACTCATTGATACCAAATATCTTTTGCGAAAGAGGGGGAGGCGGATTTGTCCTCACCTACTTTTCGCCGAGCTATGACTCATTCATGGGGCTCAAAGACAACCTGTGTAATGTTTTGTTACCTGAGTGAAGGGAAATGTTTCATGCACCAAATGAAGGAGGTGGGGCAGAACGATAAGGTGCCATCATTAGAACAAGAGACAAGTTTGGGCTCTCAATTCATTTCCTTGGATTCGTCTTGTACCCGCAACGAAATGTGTAATGAAACTATTTTTGCAAATGTTTATCTCGATTAACATTAAGTGGAAGCTTTTGTAAGAATAGTTTCTAGAAGCTATTCATATAATGGGTAAAGAAAGTCATTAATTTAACAGTTTCAAAGTTTCAGATGGGTATGGTGCGAAGTTATCATACTAGTATTTTAAATTAAGCACACGTTTGCTGCTGTTTCAGACTGTCTCTAATGCTTTTTACTGCACATCTATGCCGGACGGTGCTCGCACTACCAAGTTCGTAGCACGTAGGACGGAGGTCGCAGATAAATTTACTGCTCCATGTACAAATAATGTTCTTAATAAGCTTGACAAGATGCGGCTAAGGGAGGAATTATATTATCTTGCGGTGTCTTCCCCTTTGGGTTTTCCCTGCCTCTATTGTTCCTTACTATCAAGAAGTTGTCCTCTAGGAACCGCGGGTACAAGATGAATATTCCCTCGGGGTAGCCTTAACTGTCCCCTGCTCACGTGCGATGCGACTCGAAGAAAAGAACATCGCATTCCGAATATTACACTGCACTCCATTTGATTAAGTAGTAAGATTCGTATGCAATATATATCACGGAAATAAGCCATAAAAACATATTTGCAAATTACTGGCACACTTTTACTGGGCGAGGTCATAAGGCTTGAGGTCTCATTTCGGATGTCCTCAATTGTAATTTCGGGAATTAGTCGTGGTTTTTGTTAGTTGTTAGGTAAAGGCTCGAATGACTTTTCTTAGATTTCTAGATATTCTTACCTCATTTCATTCCCAGAGTATTTTTGCTTTACTAGTACCACTTCACGCTGGTACCAGATGGCGCAAACGTGAATACTTTATGTGAAAATGAATCTATGCGTTCAGAAGGGCAGCATCGCGGACCTGGAGTTCGCGTACTCGCTGAGGGGTGGCGAAATGCATTACACAAAGTGAACCCGCATATAACTTGCATCTGGAATATTCTAAAAACTCTGTGCGTTTTAACTTCCTCGCTCTTGACCCAAGGCAATTGTGATACTTTCACAATTACCTTTACACGCTGAATAGGGATAATAAGTAAAGAACCGTCCAGTGACCGTTTTCTTCACTGTATTAACACACAAGCTTTGGCCAAAAGGAAAGAAATCTAATTACGCGTAGTTACAACTTTCAGAAACAGTATGACACTGTTTGAGCAGCGCCCAGGCAACTGTTATCTATTCTACTGAAGCAACAAAACACTTCATATTCTAAACAGGAATGAGAGAGAGAGAGAGAGAGAGAGAGAGAGAGAGAGAGAGAGAGAGAGAGAGAGAGAGAGAGAGAGAGGGTAGAGTTTAAGGACCTATTGACAGCTTGGTCATTCGGGCCTGAAGTCAAAAGATAAAAAACAGGAAAACACAAACTGCTCAGGCTCACAGTTAGAAAGTTAAAAATAAAAGATAAGATATATAACAGGAAAAAGAGTTAAAACCTAAAATCTTAATGGTAAAAACGGTAGAGTTAAAACGCTAAAAAGGTACACCAGTAGAATTTTAAAAAGGGATATAATCACATCCGAAAGGTTTAAAAAGCTCCAAGAACAAGTTAAACCCAACATTGGCGACGAACCGCAGTACCTTTTCTACAGCAACTGGATACTCGCCCGTAATTGAACGCAATGTAGAACCCCGACCAAGGGATTGGCATTCTTGAGCGTATCACGGACAGTCAAGCAAAACTGCGATACGGAGAGTTCTTAAGCGATGGAATATAGTTCGATAGCGTCCAACTGAATATTCTGAACTACTTTTAGAAATATTACATGGCGCAATTATTGGAAACACAGCATTTAATATCTTGCGCATAATTTGGAAATGTAAGTCACCGTGTACACAAAATTTGTCAAAAATACGAAAAGATAGTGTCCAAAAATTATAGTCAACTGTAATAGTACTCCAGCTTCGGAAGCAGAATTTTAACCGTGAGGTTAATTTATTTCAAATATGAGAGGATGAAACTATTTTTCTCCGTAACCAGAATTAAACAGCAATGTGTATCGTGATTAGGTGTTGTTTGCAAGAGACACCGTCATAAAAATTGCTGGGTGTACGAAAAACTGTAGTTGCAAATGCCGATTAAAAGACTTATTTTGAACCGAATATTCTAAATAAAGTTTTCAATTTGAGAGTAGCAGTAACACCAAAATTCCTGCAATTACCTTTACATTTAATAAACTAATATTTAAGCATAGTTCAATTGAATGAATAAGCAGCCCGGTATTGGATGAGAAAAGTACAGAAAATGTTTATAATTGGTCGGATTGTTGTGAATGATACTGGATATGTGAGATGGGCTTTTATTTTCGTGGTCTCAATTCGTGACTGATAATTAACTTTTATCACAAATCTCTGGTTTATAAATAATACCAACGTAAGCATTAGCTGAAATTATTTCTATCCCTCCGACATCTAGAAACCCCACTAACTGTACACGCTGACAGAATGTTACCTCCTAACCAGGTAGTACCAAGGCAGAAGATATTAACTACGCCACGGCTAATTTTGAGTGATTTATTGCCTGGACTACATTATTATAATATATACGGCCTGTTATTAAATATCGCAAGTTTGCGCAGCAGTGCTGCGGTTTTTGGGTGGGGGAAGTGAGAAGGAATGTATGAGTCGCACCCTCCAACCCACTGTTTCATTAACGTGTCGCGTTCCACGCGGCAGTTTTGACTCGCACAGATTCCAATCTGCCCACATCCGGCAACAGAAGTGCCACGGCAATTTCAATGCTTCGAACATTTTCAGAAGTATATTTCCACTCATTTGACATCCCCTCTGATGTTTTAAGCCATCGAACAATCATAAAATGTCCTGAGATCCTCTAAAATTATCTAAGACACCTACTTCACAACCCCTTTGGATTAGGTTTAAGTTAAATGGATGAGATCCGGCCTGTATACCAAATTTTCATATCCTCTGTTTATCTATATATATATATATATATATATATATATATATATATATATATATATATACAGAATGTTCTCCAATCCACGTCCACTTTGTTCGAATGGGCAACCCACATGGCAATGTGAGGGATGGTAAAAAATTGTTTACTGTAGTATCATTACATTAAGGGCTACCTGCTTCCGTTGTGATTCTTTTATGTGCAAGCTTTTCTGTTTTGCTAGCAGTCACCATATAGAGGTAAATGAATTTGGTGTACCACATTTAGCTTCCATTGTTACTACGATTAACCCACAAGCTGTATTTACTCTGAATTGTTTTACAATTCTGAATATCAACTTAATGTTCCATTAATACATAAATAACAACAACAACAATAATAATAATAATAATAATAATAATAATAATAATAATAATAATAATAATAATAATAATCTCCTTTATGGATTAGAACTGTGAAGCCTATCAGATCTGCTTTAATCTATATATCCGCAACTGTGCTTAGTGTTCGAAAGGTTATGGCGCAGGATTGCAGGATTTCTGTAAGATATACCACGGCACTAATTATGTCCGTATTTCTAGGCGTTTCGAGAAAGATTGCCTTTGTGTAGACGAATATGTTTCCAGAAAATTCCTACCAGGTATAAAAAGCGCTGGTTCTCGTACAAGGGCGTCCTTCAACGGGTACCGAAGATGAATAATAACGACAAATACATAGCGATGGTACAAATAGTTGGTGAGACTGCAGGAAGTCTTCTGCTACACAAAGATGTGTCAACAACGGATTCCTCGACGTCGTTTGCCTTTACGTCATGTCCGCCGGCGCACTGTGTGAGACTGGAGCAGTTCGGAACTCTACGACCAGCTCGTACGTTAAGGGCCAGTAGTTAATGGACGCCAAGAAAATGTTCTATTCCGAGGATACCCGCGCATGAGCATCAGACAAGTCACGGACGAGTGAAGACTCGGCAACACTTCCCTTCATCAAACACTCCGAAGACAGAAGTGGCTCCCATTCAAGTTTCGGATGGTGCTAGAGTTAACAGAAATGATTTTAAGCCAGAACTAATTTTTACTATACAATGTTACGTTTCCAAAAGCCAGGCGTATCAGGAAGAAGTTATTTCGTCATGAATGTAACTTCACCAATACCAGCGAAACATGGTGTACTGGCAGATCACAATTCTTTAAGGTTACGGGGGAATAATCGTGGAAGGTGAATGTATCGTGCGGTACATTTTTTTATGGGGACATTTAAAAGCACAGGTCTATCGCAAAAAGAACAAGAAACATTGCGGTTCTTCGCTGTTTGCCGTACTGAAACACCAGAGACGCTTCGGCGGTCACAAGGGGTTACAGAGCGGCGCCTTCACCACTGCATACACAGGGAGGGAATGTCAACCGATAACATGGATAAAGAACGAGAGCATCAATGTCTATGTTACACATAGTGGTACTCTAGTGTTTAATAACTCAATTTCAGATGCAAACAGAGTATGAAAGGGGAGGTTCTGCGAAAAACGCATAGTTATTAATTGACTAACAATCATGAATTAACTGTACTAAGGAAATAAAATAGGATTTTTGTTTTCTCAAAACTATAATGCTGTTTCAGTTAACTGTGAAATCCGTCTTGATTTTCCATCACGTAACAAACCATTTGCACTGTCTGAAGTACCACATTGAGTTCCACATTTTACAATTGTCCTTTTACGAACCATCACGACCTATTCTGAATACACACTTAAAGACCACAACCCTAAGTACAGTACCTATACCTCGCATAAACCTTGAACTCCTATGACAGGTAACAAACCTCCGGCGCGCCAGGAACGTTTACTGTGTATAACCTCAAGGAGGGACGGCTCAGGACGCTGCCAATTGCTAGAATCATGTCAAAGTCGCCTGGTGCCGGAATTTTGACCCGCAGGAGTTGTTCTACATGCCTGTAACCTTTAAAAACCATCGGTCTAGGCCAGTTTGAATCCGCAACCTTGAAATCAGTAAGGCAGCACCTTAACCAACTGAGCCACCAAAATCGAATCTGACTTCATACATATCCTATGAAGCAGTTTCTTGTGTAAACCTTCTGAAATCATTCTAACTGGAAAAACAGAGGCAACAGAGACTGACTTCACTTGTTATATAAACAACTAAGGACAAAATGGTCATCGAGTGAAGATATAATGTAAATACCATGATGTAAAAGATATCTTTTTTTTTTTTTCAATTAAAAATATAAAATATTTTACACGATGGGCTACGGAACATAAAGTTCGCACTAAAGTCTTGTTTTACAAACTCGTGATATGGTTTACGCTCCCAGGAACTTGCTGAGCTATTAAATAACGTTTGTAATTTTTATTTCAAAGTAATCTACAAGATAACACTTTGACTGCTGAGCTTTAAACGTGAAATCAGAAGAAAAAGAAAGTTTGTCTTGTGCTAGCAGTGATAAATGCAAAAGAAAACTGTGCTACAATAATCGGATTGTTGGGTGTTTGCTAATAGCCAGATCTGTAAGCTTTGAAAGTCGCAAATTAATTTCGTAAAACAAACCAAATTCATCTCGTATTTTCATTACAAACTTGCATCAGATAGAAAAAGGAAGGGCAGAGTAACGGCATTTATTTCTAGAACTACTTAGGCTGGATGATTAATGTAACACTGTTCGTTATCCTTAACGTATGCTCGCCTACAACATAAACTTGACGCGACGAGATTCCAGATATCAGAAGGTAATGAAAATCGACTTCCGTTGGTCTCAACTAATTTCCCCAAAGGGATACAAGCCATATTTCAAATTAAATAAACCTTAAACGATTCACCCAAACAAGCGTTTCAAGAATGCTGTCTCATTTATTTCCCTCAGGTTGCGCACGCTGCAAGGTGCAGCCTAATTAAATCCTGTTTGAATCCAATCACCTGTAATTGCAGATGTGGCCTTAATACTTGTTTCGGCATTTGCATGACTAACGGATGCTGCTTTTCCTGCCCTCAAGAGACATCCACTTTCTCTTTCTCTACTGCAGAACAGGGTAGTTTAGGGTCCAATAAACACTCAGGTCCAACGGATACTATTAATTTTGTTATATCTTGCACCCTAACGGGAGTATGAAGCATCACTCTAAAACTGTTATGATGACATGTTAATCTTTCTGTTACAGGTCGGTTACTTCCATCGCTGTTATTTGGGTCTTTTAGCGGTAAAATGAATGTCTGAAGATATCAAGCTGAGTGGCTATAATCATAAGCGTAGTGACGCAAAACTTGCGTAAGATTTGCTGATAGCTAATGTCACCTATAAGCGCTTTTACTTCGAGCACCAACAAGTTGGATCCCATGGACACTATCATTAGGGACTGATGACACCCATTATTTTATACCTATAACCGTTTAAAACCATATTTCAAACCCTTTTATCCTTTCATTTTGTGTCTGTTGATTAAAAGTGAGTTACCAATAGCGATTACAGAAACGCGTTTGTACATTTTTAAATGTTAATTCAACTACTTTTATTACAGTACCATGACTTTAAGAGCATAAATCTCAAAGATGCTCTTGGAAAGAGGAGAATATGGATGTTATCGTGCAGGATATATGAAAAGCGATCAGTTTGATGAATTATAGATGATCTCCCCTGCCTAAAGTGAAAACTATTACAGCTTAAAAGAGAAGGTCTAAAGGCGGCGAAGAAATTACGTCATCCGAATACATAAAGCTCTTGAGGAGAGGGGACTACACACTGCATGGATTCATCAAAAAGCAATAAGAATAATAGAAATGGAATGGAATCAGAGCCAGGACCAAGAACATGAAGAAAATGGAGGTGACTTCAAATACTACCCACGGCCACAAGAGAGGAGAAGATGAAAAAAACCTTACACAAACAGGACAAAAATCGGGTGCAATATTTAGACTGCAACATGTGTTATCATGTGAAGTGCAAGAAAACAGTAAAAATCCCTTTTTTGCATGCTGGTTCTTTAGATACTGAAAGTAATTAAAACTCGTGTCCAAGAGACCCAAACAAAATGTCCATCGGCCCCCAGTGTTGAGTCTAATGAACAAAAAACAGCTAATAAACTAATACCGCTTTTTCTAAACACAGGTATGACACATTCTAACTTTTCTTTATGTATTTTGTCAGAAACGAACCTACTTGTATTTTACAGTTACAAGTGACTATTATAATAGAATTGTGTTATTGAGAAGATTTGCTTTAAGGTGTCCGACGGACCCTGAACTACCGTACATTTATCGATTAACTTTAAACAACTAGCTACTGTGTTAAAATTTCAAGGGATGCTTAAGATCTGGTTTTAGTTTCAAAAGTTCTTAAAACGAGCATCAAAATATTTCAATTTCCTGGGGGTTTATTATGATGATGATGATAATGATCATAATAATGATAATAATAATAATAATAATAATAATAATAATAATAATAATAATAATAATAATAATAATAATAATAATAATAATAATAATAATAATAATAATAATAATAATAATAATAATAATAATAATAATAATAATAATAATAATAACAACAATAATAACAACAATATATAGGGCCACTCCCATATACCCTTCTCGCTCGGTCGCTGCGTCCTCTAACTGCAACCAAGACCACGGAAGAGTACAGGATGGAAGTGGCGGGGGTCAGCGCGCCGACTCCTAGAGGATTTATTCAAAAGAATAACTATGCTGAACTGGTTTCAATCAAATTCTTAATTTCAAACTCACAGCAAATTATGAAGTTCTTATTCCTATGCTGACCATCACTGACATATAGAAATATTTAAACTCTGTTTAATCCTCTTACTAAAATTTCTTCACGAGTTCTAATAAAAGCAACTAGATTAGCATGCTTAAGGGACATAATTGTGGTGAAAACTTATTCTGGCGGTTTGTTTTACTATATGGTGTTTCGCATGTGTAACATACATTACTGTTCTATTTTTTCCCTGTCTTTTGAGTGCTAAAATACTGAACGTACCGTAATTGTGTCATCTGCTCAGTTTGTAAGACTATGAGGGAGTCAGCTAGTAAGGATCTAGCTTCGACTCATAACGATTATGTTTATGTCCTGTGATAATTATTTTCTACTAACCATTTGTAGGTACTAAATTGGAAACTTGAATAACACTTGAGAAATATAAAGCCCTTGCAACTTTGCATGTGGCCATTAATGTATATCCCTAATAACTGAGATGCCTCGAAGGATTATCGGGATACTAGAATAAGATGGGAAGGTTTAATGCGCCTGGACGCTCAAGCGTTAAGAGCAACAACATGGAGAGCCGATGATCCGTAGTTTGAATCTAGGCAGTGGCATTAACTTTTCAAGTCTGGTTCAACTTTCCATAAATTCAATACGAATGTATTCAATTATTCTGGTGAGAGAAATACCTTCCTTCTGAGCTCGAACATCCATGTATTCTGCCCTCCCTCTGCTCTCAATGGGAATTGAGTAAAATGCATGTCCTAATTTGGAGATGACCTCAAAAGGCGTAAAGATCCTTTTCATGGCTTCTTTCGAAAGGAAAGTAAATCCGGTAGTCCCTTGCAGTAGATTTACGGCACGAAATAGAACCTGAAGCCTGATAAAGCGGCCTCTGAGCAAAAATAAGGGGTCTTTCGCACAAAATATAGAATGGGACGCTGAGAACCGCCACAAACAGTGCAGACGCTATTCAACTGTAATTAGTAACATCTTACACTGGTAGGCTCAGGAACGGTGACGCCCGTAAGCAGCTACTCAACAAGTGCTTAATACCCACTCTCAAATGGCTTTACATGTTCAGAACAGATTTGTTTCTGTGAAAATTCAAGCAGTAGGGCTAGGAATGCATTACTGTGCCATTCGGAATTACGAGAGTTACGTGGTAGAACTTCATTGCTCTTAACAAAAATATGAAGGAATAATAGGTAACGACAATTCTACGTATGTCTTGAAATCATGAAAATGCAGGCAATTGTGGTGCATGACAAAACTTACTGTTGTCACCGAGTGATATTTGGAAACAATAAGAATATTACCATATGCTTACATCCTGCCCCGTATCGAGCCTAACTTGTTGTGGAGGCGCGAGCAGTAAAAGGGGTGCATTGCAGTTAAACTGGGAAGAAGTAAGAAAGAAGTGAAGGGCGAGAGAAGCCATTGACGACCTCAAGGTGTCGTCCAGTAGTATGGTAGACGCATTGAAGACCTGCAGGAACATGGGAAGGTGAAACTAAAAACTGCAAGAATATTAATTACCGATCAACAATTACAAAGGGGCGTTCGGAAATGATTCATAATAATTGTGTTCTACCTTATTTATTAACAAAAAGTATTCAATGTACATGGGATATCTCAATATACTCTACACCAACGTCAATACATTGCTCCCACCTTCCTGGGAACTTCATTACTGCGTCACGGAGCCACCATGGGCTAACACGCACCCACTCGTGGAAACCTGCCTGCAATTCCTTACTGCTGCCGAAATTTTACCTTGAACGCGTCCTTCGTGTTATCGAAAGAATATTTTCTTCTCAAGTGTATGGAGTGATTCTCATCAGTTTTTCCATAACAATTGGGATCTTCATTCTCCATTTCACATAGTCGACAGCAGACTTCAACTATGTTCTCCTTCTGGACCTGTGTCAACCCCCGTGTAATGGAAGGAGCACACACCCTTTTCATGGGTTGACTCCTTTCTTCGACAAAAACCATGCAGTCCATATTTGTCCATGATAGTCACCTTCCGTCTTCTCCATGGCTTTCTCTACTTAACAACAAACAAGCGCTGTTCGTTCACTATACACTACCATCCCAATTACTATCCAGTGTCTGCGTGGTGTATCAGCATCAGTTCATCGTCCTACGAGAGGACCTTACCGTACACGGAGATGCGTTTTTTAAACAATGCAGTTGCAAATCATTTCCGAACGCTCATCCTATAAAGCGAACCTCGGAGAATAATGCTGTGATTTGCTAATGAGTTAATATTATGTATAGTGACACAAAACTAAGTTGTCAGAAGGCCACGAAAAAAAAATATATGCTCCTTCCGACAAGAAAACGTTTCGATCCTGCTACAAACAATTCTACCTCGGTCAGAGGAATCAATCCCATCAATTCACACAGGTGGAAAGTCAAACTAAAGCTAGTATTTTCCAGCATGACAAAGTCCAATTTGAAACCTTTAGAGTAGCTCTAATTTAACGTTGCTCCTTAATGTGGTTTTATTGTTGTGTGATTTGTTTGTTCCGTATTCGATTCTTTGCTGACGCTTAATACTCTGTTTTTGGATCAGTGGTATTTCTCTGCACGTAGTCAAGGCAGGGAGGCAGGAACACCGACCCTTTAGTCCACACATGTTACGCGGGTCAGCTGTACGCTTGACCCAGCCATGAATGTTATATTGCTCCTTGGGGAGTTTGCCACGGAAACTTTTCCTAGCCCAAACTCTTGGCTTTTTGCGGGCGGTTACCCTCGCTGTATATGAAATTCTGCTTGTAAGAGTTTTTGCTTTTGAAGTTGACTGGAATTCGTAATAATGGTTATATGAAAACCTAATAAGTTATGTAACACATGCTCCCTAAGTTTGAGGGAAAGCTGGGCCAGTGGCGTCTCTCGGAGACCGGGAATATCACATGAAAATTGCAGAGCGAGATCAGCATTATGGAAGGGTTTTTGCACCAACAAGATGTAGTAGACAATGAACAATAATAATAATAATAATAATAATAATAATAATAATAATAATAATAATAATAATAATAATAATAATAATAATAATAATAATAATAATAATAATAATAATAATAATGGAAATGCGTTATACAGTAAAACGAAACTGTCGTTCAGGAAATATTGATACTTTTACATTCCCTACCACTTACCTATGGAAGGTAGAATTGTGCACTCTATCAAGAAATTCGATATCGAAATTTCACACTTTCTTTTCGTATGTGTGCATCGGTGCCTTAGTAATAAAAATCGAACTATGATATAAACAGCTACTGTTATTTCCACAACCATGTAACAAAGCCTGCGTTGTTTAATCTGAAATGATTTCTTGGTAAACATCATTAACAGCTGAAAGTGGAAAGAACAGTTTTTATTGTGTTCCACATAGATGTTTATTTGTAATTGTGTTACATAAGTGTTCAATGCTTTGTAATTGTTGTTTATATAACACAACATCGCAGCAAAAGCGCAGCCATCTCCAGCGCTAAGAGCTTATTTAATCCAGAGGCCAGTCCAGTTTCAAAATCAAACTATTTTGAAAACTTGTTTACGAAACACTTTGTCCAAAGGCTGTGCCTGCCTACGAGCATAGGGGTGCGTGAACACCTAAAGCACTTCTGAGTTAAACGCCTTTCCGGCGCCAAATATCGCAAAGCAGTATTTACTGACTGGCTTAAGTCTACTAACTCCCATTATAAAGCTGGTACTACTTAAGTCACCCATTTTGAATTATTGGGAACTGTCATAAATTTGTTTCCCCTATAACTGTCATGTCACCCCTCATTGGTTCCTGTCGTGGAATATGTTGTGCAATACAAACTATGGCTGATACAAAATTTAATGGTGGGTGGTTCAACAGAATATCCAATCATAGGCTTGCCACGCCTTGCGGTGTTCTATATTTAACCACGCTGTGAAATCACGCTGTAAAGTCGGTGATATATCATTTATACCCACAAAAGGAAAAAGAAGAGTAATGTATCAGCCGCCATTAAATGTTGCATCTGCCATAGTTCCTTATTTAATATGACCATTTGCCAGAAGAGTTGTCAAATGTAATATCCAACATAATTAATTACCTAAAATTCTCAATTAACAAAGAACTAGGAGAACCCATCAGTTTAAATCTCCTAAAGCGCGTGCATCTACCATGACGTGTTTTTATGGTTCTTATCGCCTGAGCTTGCATTGCACGGGGCTTGTTTGTCACCACTTAAAGGTGTACATTAACCAATAAGGAGCAAGGACAACGGAAGGAAGCATGTCAGCCGGGAAAGTTTACTGTATGAAGCACGGTACAGACTTCAAATAGATTTTCCGTGAAAACGGGACGGAGATATAGGTTTAAGGGCGCTCAACTACATGATCATCAGCGCCCTTAAAAACAATTCATCGCAAAAGCCAGATATAAACTTCAATAAAACATAAAATTACTAGTAAAAAAACAATTAAATATACATAAATATACAGAATAGAGCGGCAAGAGCCAGAATTAAAACCAAGTGACAAAGATGTCAAAAGAGTATAAAAACTAGGTACCTATCTAAAGTCTTAAACTTTCGAACTCATGTACTCTCCATTAAAAACTTAAAAACGTCACTTGTTTAGTCTCGAAAGTGCGATAAGGAAAAACATTCTAGCAGCACGTGACGGGCTAACAAAAGGTTGTCGCACAGCGGAAGTGCAGGGTAGGTGCGAAAAATTGCAGTGGCCAATGCGGAACCGAGCCAAGTTAACTTCCTCGCGACGAGATATGCGAGACGAAGTTACCCAGTTTACTTCAAGCCCAAAGTCTTCCGAAGTTACACGAGATAGCAATACTTGGTTCTGTGGTTGCCGCCTTTGCTGCGAAATCTGCCATTTCATTCCCCGGCAAACCTACGTGACCAGGCATCCATGCACACGCTACCTTAACGTGTAACACTTGGAGGGCATCCGTGAAAACGTAGAGATAAAATAATAACAAGTGTTTCGTGTTTATGTGTACTTTAATTATCAACCTGTTTAATACAATAGTTATACAGAATAAACAAATCATAAGTTTATTGCATGTAGCAAGGGTCTGTGATTGCTAAAGAAGCATAAGCACACCTCACATTGTATCCAATTCAAATGTCTAGAGAAAGTCATATCGATGTTAGTGTTGTTTTCATTTCCTTTTTGATGCTCGCCACTGAGTTTTTAGGTTTTTAATTTCCTTTTGATGCAAGCTTCCCTCTGAATTGCATTTTCTATTGCGGTTCTATTTTTTGCTCCTCAAATCTCTTTACAATGACACCCAAATCAACCTCCTAGCTAAACACCTTCTCATACTGCACTAACTTATGATTTTACACAATGCTAATTCAAAACAATCACGCGCAGGCGCTTACACTAGCTCCATGACGGTACGGGTAAATCAAAAGCTGCATGACAAACAGGTACAGACATGCTCTATCCATTGTGACAACCGTTATCACATTATTGGTCTCGTAGTTATCAGCGATTGAAATATGGCAGTATTTTGTAACAAAGAAAGATTGCCCGGCTATCACTGTAGAGTACTCGTAGAAGTTTTCACGTCAAAACTGCGTTTTACATAAAAGATACATAATATGTGATGCTAATGTGCATGTATTTGAATTCATGTTGCAAGTCTAAGACGCCATCTGTCCACAGATTCGCCAGACTCAGAGGTTTCTTTAGTAAAGAACAAATGCAGCAATACCTGCAATTTTGTGGCCTGTCATCATGGGTCGAAAAACGTGTGGCAAGCCGAGTGCAGCGTGCGCTACTTGTGGACAACTGCCATTACACAGAAGCAACACTTTCTTGTTGGTTTCGAAAACTGTCACTGTGGTAACGCACGTTGTTATTGAGCATGGTGATGCTAAAAACTGAAGATATGGCGAAGCTGGGATGCATTCACTGAAGCAAAATATAATGCAAATACTTTGACAAACTTTTTGACCGCTGACCACAAATTCAGGCGTCTTAGCCTATCTTTCTTCTATCGTCCTGTCTGTGATTACGCAAACAATAAACCGCTAGAGTTACAGAGATGAAAATATGTAGTATTGGTGACCACCTAAAAAAATGTATACCTAAATAAAGGGTTATCAACAAGTTCCTCCGCACCGTGCTGGAGTCTATCGCTCAAGATAACTTGGCATCCACTAAATATACGCGCCAATTTCAGAAGTACTTCCTGGCACTTTTACTTTCTATACCACTTACCAAGGCACTGTATTTGACTCGGGAGTTTAGCTCTGACCTTGTGGTTGTCACAAGTGAACTTGAGATAGCGCTCTATTGGTTTTTCTTTTCTTTCTCTTTTTTTCCCCCTCTCGCGCTTACGGTTTACAGCTTGTTTCAAAAGCAACTTGTCCTTTCCTTCCTGGTACTTTACATATTACGCGAAAGAGCATCACTAATACATTGTATTACCAGAAAAAAAAAAGTAATTTTGATCATACTTTGAATAATATCACTAATGAACTATGTTCATTGCAGACTCAAGAAACCACACTATATAATATTGCAGCAACACTGGACTGCTTACAGTCCAATTGCATTGCAGACAATAATTTTGAACTGCTGGTGTTAATCTGTCGACATCATACTAAGAAGCTCCCATTTCCACACCACGATTGCACATACAAGGGCAAAGACATTCTCCTGATTCAATGACAGTAGAAGTACTGCATTCGAATAAAAAATTTATCGAGATATCATGATCTCTTTCTCTCTCTCTCTCTCTCTCTCTCTCTCTCTCTCTCTGTAAGAGTGTGTGTGTGTGTATGTGTATGTGTGTGTGTGTGTGTGTGTGTGTGTGTGTGTGTGTGTGTGTGTGTGTGTGTGTGTGTACCTGATGTGTAATAAAATTGCAACAATTTCCTGGCAATTTTCGATTTTCGATTAATAATTAATAAAGTGAGAAATAGTGTTTTACATATTTTTGTTTGTACACGAGGGCATATTTTAACTTTCCACACAAGAATGGCTCCATCTATTGTTATACAACAGTACAAAATACACCTCAGATCCCACTTAGAAAAGGAGCAGTGGGGCAAGGTGTGAATGTTTCCAGTGTTGCATAAAATACATTTACAGTAAGTAGTTCTTTCATCTATGAGAGAAACCTTGCAGAAATTGTTTAGCTATGGCATATTTCTTTGAATGTACAAGGGTAGAAAATACACAGGAGTACACAAGGCTGAAGGGATTGTGAAATCTTTAAACAAGGGCATAGTTACGCTACAACTTTGACATAAGACAGAATAAAACATAATGCACAATTATTCTGTCTTATGTTTTATGAGGACAGGCTACTTACAAAAGCATTTAATTATGTTATTATGGCTGATACAAACTTTAATGGCGGGTGACCGGAGAAGCTGGTCAACACAACATCCAATCAGGGGCTTACTGTGAAACCACGCTGTAAAGCTGTTGATATAAACATCATTTGCGAAAACGTATTTGTACAACAGGAAAGAGAATAGTAGGGGTCAGCTATCAGCCGCCATTAAATTTTGTGCCTGCCATAAGTATAAAGTAGCTCAATTATTTGATATCTTGATCAATTTTCTTTCTAAGATGCAAGTAACGCTTTATTTGGGGCGAGGGGAATTTCGTTCAAAGCTTCGTGTTGCATCATAGGAAAAAGGATGGACTTACACACGAAGTCATCGGACTTTTCGTTTTTAAGTCCTCCCCCCCCCCTCTCTCTCTCTCTCTCTCTCTCTCTAACACTACACAAACTTTAAGCAGTGTCTTCTATTCTAGGAGGTCAACTAGCTTTCTTATAATTTTCACGCTAGCAATCAGTAAATTTATGGTCTAAGCACTGGCTTTTATTGCTTTTTAAGTGAATTTGAAAGTAACATCAAGTCCCAATTGCATATAGAATGACGTTTCTGTGTATTGAATATGTGCTGTTGCATAAAAACGGTCCTAGAAGGTTGCACTTCGAGAAACTGAAAGTTCAGACCACATGACAAGCAATGTCAACAGCACTAGGAGCAGTTTTTCGACCTCCGCAATGAGTTTTATTCGCAAAAACTCATGCTGCTATGGGCACCCGAGCAGGAGTTTCCACAGTAAAGTGTATACTCTTCCACAGAGTTTCTCATTCCTTTTTGTTTTGTTGGGAAGAGAAACAAATGAATTACCGTATATACCTACGCGAGACGAGACGATTTCTGCCGGGAGGCTGCAGCAATTACTCTGCTACAGAATATAATAACATCGGCCAAACGTCTCAATCCTGCAAGGTAACAAGGGCGAAACGATCGGTAAATACAGTACCCTAGTGGAGATAAGGGCACAAATTATTATTCCTCCTCACAGCTTTGTTGTTTGCTGCGTCTGCAGCTCTACGTCGTCATGAACATTTCTGAGGGTACACAGAGCATGAACTGTTCGCTCAATGTTGACAGAAAACAGCAATGAAAATAATTTTCATTATACCCTTTCACGTTATTTCTTGAGATGCAAACAACCTACTTTTGATTTCTTATAAAAAAATAAATCCTGTTTCATACATTTATTTATACGATTACGAATAATTTGTAAAGCGAATTAACAGCAGGCGGATTTTTGTCACGTAGGAGTCATACATGGAGATTCCGTGTGCTGAAGTATACGGACTTACACTGCAACACCAAAACTCTCTGATCAAAGACTTCGAATCAACTGATTATCCGGCACACGGAGAGGAGGGAAAGCAGATGCGGAACACAACCGGCTAGAGACAGTGCAGGGCAAGGTTAGTAGATGCTCGTAATACGGCCACGCGTCAAACCGAAGCCTCTGTAGCTTAATTAGAAGCACATAATACAATGAAGACAGAACAGGCATAACAACCAAATCCATATAGTGCGCAAGAAGAGTAACTAAAATATATGGTACAGCGCCGTATCAACTACGTTTGCTAACAATAAGCAAAACCTTTCCACATTACAAATTTGTTGTTGAAAATAAATACTTTCATTGCCAAAGTTTCAGTATCCCAGAGAAACCGTACTTTCTAAAACAGTCAATAGTAAATTACCTTATAAGCATTCTTATTTTAAAAGCAAACGTATTACCTAAAAGATAAGTTTTTTGTTAATTACACATAAGATGTTTGCTTCACGCAAGAGATTTATATTTATGAAGCAGACGATATATGTAATTAAACGGCAATAAATCGGATAAAAGGAATTAGAATGCATCTGTTTTAAAAGTGTATAAAACTCATGACCAAAAAATATCTGGTGCATTTTGTAGCATCTTTCATCTGTTTTTGTTATTAAGGACTGCCACTGTGCGACTTGTAGAGGTACAGGCTACACATGGAGGAGGGTCACCTCACGACAAATGTATCTGTTGGGGCTATCACCTTCTAGGAGAAAGGGATGAAAAAGGCTATAGGCCGCGGGAGATAGACCATAGACACAGACGGAAGTCCCGATCTCGAAGACCTGTCCCGCTGTTGAAGCTGGCTGGACAAAGCGATGAACGTCGACCAAGAGTCCTCTAGTGTCCACTTTCCTTTGAGCAAGCATCAGCGCCATCTATCCGGCACTGCACTGCGCCACGGAACCTAGAAGTGCACCTGTACGATGAGAAGGGGACGGAATAAAAGGGAAATTATGGTAAGGGAATCGCGGTAGATGAGAAACCACACCAGCATTCACCTACCACCCCGAGAAAATCACGATCAGATTGGACAGCCAACAGAAATCGAATCCTGTACTCACGAATGCGAGCCTCGCATGTTACTACGCCTTGTAAATGCTTCAATGTTCGGCCCACTGAGATGCAGCACTTCTGCACACTGCACGGTCAAAAGGCCAAACAGTTATGTCGGTCCTCACTATTGCCTAAATTATTCCTGTAAAGCACATCAACATGACCACTTCATTTACGGACGAAGAGTAGAAGATGGCATTTAGTTATCTAATTTTGGGGATTTTGTAACAAAGAATAAAAGTGTTTACTAAGAAGTTATGGGACGTTTAACTTCATCGCTTAGAATTATCCCCTAAAAGGAAGGTACTCTAATCCCTACGTCCTGAACTACTTGTTTTCATTCCTAATTGTAGCATATAACTTCACACACCGGTTCTGCAAATGGAAGACCCTACTGACTGGTCTTATGATATATTTAAATGTCCAAATTCTGTGCACGTTTGCTTTTTATTGAGCGTTTAATTACGACACGGTAATCACAACGCCTTGCTATTTCTGTGAATGTACGGAAAAAAGTTAATAGGTAACGGATGGTCGGGACTACCGAGACACCTACAGCGAGCAAGTCTCACTAAATCGCCTTGAGCACAAGTTTTTACGTCCGCTCCGTCACCCGATCCTATTAGCCAAGTTATAGCCAACACGTTTATGTCTTTCGATGCCCTTTAATCGGATATCAGATTGCGACACAACACTCACGTTCAATCATTCCCCGACTTAATGAAGCTTTCAGGTGTATCCTGTGATTTTTCTCTTCTTTTTCCATCGCGCCACCAAGCAGTTTATGTTCCGACTGTTTCGACGCGAGCTCTCCAACATTTCTCCTTGTCGAATTTGACTTATGCTTAGAGTTGAGAAACGCATACAAAAATGCATATTTGTACTGAAACGTACTTTCAATAACTATGATTCACGTTTCATGATTTATTAAAATAGAACAGTAAAATGAAATATGCGTTAAATCCTCTTCCTTCTAACAGATTGGGCCAAACCACTGCGCCACCATCTTCCTAGAACTTTCGGATTTCCATAATCGTAGTCTCATCTATACAGTCCCTTCTCTTACAGTTATAACATATATTCTCTTTTAGAATCAATCTAAATAGCTACGTAAAACTTAAGAGAGCTCTTCTGTTTCATTTATGCATACAAATTTTGTCTATGCATATCCTCAAGCTGACGTCATACCCTCAGCTAAATTTCTCTTTTTGATTTGCTTCCCCAGCTCAAACATCGCCCATACCTATACTTATTTGTGGCTCAAGCCTTATATGTTTTATGCTATGAAACCGAAATTATAATGTAAATATATATTTGATAATGGAAAGAAACAAAAGGAGATTCTAGTCAATAGTTAAGGGGAAAACGTAATAAAGCTGAATATGTTAAAGTCTCAAGAATGGAAGTCTGGGCAGATTTAAATGAGTGATAAAGTTACAAATGTTGTATGTACAAACCTCTAACGACTCAGCGGGCTGATTCCTATCTTACCATGACGTGCTCTAAAGTTAGCCAATGGAAATCGCTTCCTTCGTGTTGCTCGCGCAAAAACAAATGCAACGCAAGACACACTCGTCTTGAATCGAGTCGAGATAACGCACGTGCAACTTGGGAGTTGTACGTAAGCTAGCACGTATACATAATTCGGCGGTTGCTAAAGGGTGACAAAGTTAAAGTGTTATAACGTTGTAGTTGAAGTTACAAAGTTACATTCTATTTGAATATCGTCGGCAGTTCTCTACAAATCTGGAAATTTACAAATAAAGTGATATGTTGGTTAATTCTTCGTTTGGTTCCATTCCTACCATAACTCACGCACACCCTGTAGATTAGGACCTCTTGCTAGAGCTAGTCCGGACACCAAACACGAGATCTTATAGGTCTTAAAGGCGACGTCTTCGACGGAGAGGGACGTTTGCGTCAGCTATTACCATCCTTGTCATTCTCCTGATATTTTAAACTATATTTTAGAATACGATCTTCAGGGAATTGTTGAATCTGATGTCAGTGCTTCAAAAGTCTTCCATAATAAACTCGCGCACTTTTTCATATATCACGTAAGAATTGCCTCTTATTATGTTTAAATCATTTTGCAAAGAGCTTGTTTTACCCTGCGATTTTAGTGAACTTAGTTTCGTTCCGAGTGTTCGCGTTCACAAGGAAGCATAGTTTAGATCTTCGTTAATTATAATCTCGGCGTCATTGACGAAAGTGTATTTAGTATGAATATAAGAGTTGTAAATAATCAGCGTATTGTTGGCAATGCGAGTGTTTACCCTCCTTAATAAACTCGTTAACGTAAAACTAGACGAATAGTCCAAGAACTGAGTATTGAGGAATCCAGGACAACAGGACGAGTGTCGCAAGATTTTGCTGAAGCCTGTCACTTTGCGAAGATCCTAGGCAAATCGTACAAAGCCGCTCTACGCCGAGAAAATGCCAAGGTGCATGTTCTGCCGCGCATTAAACGACGCATTAAATCCAACCTAACTTCTGACCTAACTGAAATTAAACTAACCTAATCTTTCGCTATTTGCCGGCTTCTTGAGGCCCATCAGATAACGTATACAATGACGTTACGATATACTTTATCTGCCTAGGATCCTCAACAAAAGTCTTTGTCGTATCCATTAGCTAGTGCTAATATTCACTAGGTAATGTATACACTTTTGGGTGAAGATTATGCAACTATGTTTGAGACACAAATGACATGCCCTCGTGGAACATTGTGGATATAGCAATGCCTGAAAGATTACTAACTCCGTCTCATTTAAGGGGATAAATTCCTACTACACCTAACGGCGACTTGGCACTGCCTCTACATTCAGCTTGAGTTTATTGATCCTTTTGCAAAAACCCATGACTATGTGAATTGCATATTGCATTTTAATGCTCATTGCACCTGTGTATTTTACTTCCACTAAGCTTTTCACATTAGTCTCAACATATCTACGTTTAGAATAATTTACAATAACTACTTCTGACACCACAAGGAAATAACTTTTGGGTTTAACGTTGCTTTTAGGCGAGCTCGAGACACGTAATGTCGAGATTCCCGTGATATGGGGTCCAGTGCGTGTTCTATATTTCATACTTCATTCTGTGAGCACGTCCGCTAAAAACCATAAAAGTGCTATACTTTTCTAGATTCTGTTCTTTTTTCTTGCTTTTTAAATGATTTATAACTCATATACCATTTTTATCAGAGCATTCTCTTTGCACGTCAATGTTTAAAACTTGAAAACCACAAAAAAAGGCTCTAGAGATTTATCAGGATGTATTTCACGTTCTCAAACGAATTACGATAATGTCGGGTCTTGATACAATCAAAGCAATGCACTTAGCACTAAGGATTCAACTGTAGAAAGCTTAAAGGGCTAAACTTCGTTTCTCAAGGAACACCGTCATAGTTATCTTTCAAATTCCAGATATTAAGAAAATGACAATGCGAACAGTTTGCCTTTCCTAAATTTATGATCCTCTTCAACGTTGTTTTTAAAAGGAAGATTTTAAATCCATGGAAAGTATTGTTATATCTGCTATGCCACTTTATTGAAGTCACAACATAAGCGCTCAGTAAAAACAAACTATTTATGAAACATACAGGCAATATGTAGGTACACATGCAGCTCTCCATCATCACCTCCTCTCTCTCTCTCTCTCTCTCTCTCTCTCTCTCTCTCTCTCTCTCTCTCTCTCTCCCTCTATCTCAATGTGTGTACAGTACGTAGTAAAAACAATGTTAATTCTATTATAATACAGGATTCAAATTGGCAAAAATATGGATAATTTTGCGTTTCTTTGAAAGTGTTGAAGTACTACATATAGTTTCAGTATAGAATTTAACATTGCCATTATAATGTCCTGCTTTCGAGAAAATCCCAATAGCAACTCAAGAAGAATGACCCGATTTAAATTACTTCTCTTCTAATATATTTAAGTATGTAGCAGTCACTGACTGTATGGGGGTGTATTGAACAAACAATTCTAACCTCTTTTATGTTGGGTTATCAACTTGTAGTATATGATTATTTTCCCATAGTCTCAATGTCTCGAGATCAACTAAATTAAAATTCACTGTTAAATCTGTCAGAAATTCGCCCACGACAACATGGAATGGTTATTTTATTCATTACTGACAATTTTACACAGCTGGCAATGATGGTAGAGCTTTTAACACTAGCCATTTATACCAGAAATTGAAAGATTCCAATCGGTGGAATAAAATATTTATAACTTTTCATCGTTACCATTCTTCTTTCTCGCGCATTATTTGAGTTAATCAGAAATGAATTCGGGAGAACCAGAAGAAATTTTAGAAGCAGCGGAGAGAGTAACATTTATATTATGAGTGAAGAAGTCGAGGAAACGGTACGGGACTTACATAACAGCTTTCCTCGTGCCGAAAAGTAAAAAGCATATACTTTGACGATTCATGCTCATAAAGTGAACAACGGAAAAAATCCAAAACTTTTTTCTTGCCACAGCCTTCTATATGTTATAGTGTGTTACAACTGTGTAAGTGATTATGTCAGCATTTGTGCTACAACGATCAAACAACAATGAAGGCCAAACTACAACAGACAAGAGCACATCCATATCAATATCAGCTGAATAGTTTATAATTTACTATTCAGAACTGTTTAACACAGTATATGACAACACATGTTACAACTTGTTTTATTTTGCTCATAGGATGCTACAGTCTGTCTTGATCTTCATTTCACAAACACTCCTACCCGCAAAATAAAACTCCTTAACACTCGTATCTTAAATATACATTTCAATTTTGCGATCTCTTCAGTTTCAGCTATTGCGATAATGTTCTATCTCTCACTAACCTGCTCGTAGGGAGGATTGGTGCCCCCCGCCCCCCTCCCCCCTCCTCCAGGACTAACAAGTGAGCGCCGGTGTCACATGCATGTCAAGGAGCAGAGGGATGGACTCTGGATCGGAGAGGGTATCCAGGATCAGCCCGATGCCTATGAGAGTGAAGAAAGAGATGATGTGACCGATGGAAAGAGCAGTTGGTAAATGAATGGCGGGGAAAACCGAAGAACCCGGAAAAAGCCTCCCAGACGTCCAACACTTGCTCCACATACGGTTCCCCGGGATCGAACCCGGTTCGCTTGGTGAAAGACGGCAGATCTGACCACTCGACCACGGCACGCTCTTATAACTTGTGACCTAAACAACTATTTCAATTCTATGATATCTTCTAATTCCAATTAAGGCGAATATTGAGATAATCCCAGGAATAGACAGTTGCTAACAATAAAACTGCTTCTAAAAGCGTCGTTTTCGTTTACTAAAAATCAATGGTATTATTAGTAGCCATTTGAACCGAACACATTGTGAAGACGAAACACATGAGATGGAAGGCGTAACTTCCACTGATGGACCGTACCAGGTTTACTGTGCCATTTCGCATTCACGGTGGCTTATATTTCTCCACTAACACAATTAGAGCAAACAGAATCGAAGGCAAAAGGAAAACGTTTTCCCTTAAGGACGGTTTTAAAGCTAACAATTTATTTAAGCCTCAAAGATACACCGGTATACAATTAGAGCTCATTGCACTTGACCGTTAAAAGGAACACTCGCTTTCATTACTTCATTGCAGCTTTGTTTCTTTTTCTCTCCCCCACCCCACCACCCGCGCGCATGGCTTGTTACACCACTTGGTGAATATAATTAGGAAGAAGCGCTTCGTTGCTATGTGCTGTGATTATATGTCTCATCTATCCGCGAACGAGTCCACGTTTCTCACGGATTCCGTAATAGCCCTCCCTTCTCCTGAGTTTTCATATTCCTAGCAACACAACACGCGGCATTGTTTCTATGACGCAAAAGGGATTGGGTTGCCACCCATTCTCATTTTATTACTCACCAGCTACTTTGCCCCACCTTATACGGTTGGCGAGCTTTTTAAACTCTAATAATTAATTAATTTCAATGACTTCCTCCCGTTATTTATGAGATTACTGTACAGTGATCTCAAGACTTTTTATGGGAACTCTCTTCTTTACCCCCTAAAGTTTTAATTTCGTAAACTCAGGCTATTCCTAATAAGGGATGGATTCACGCAAAAAGAAGTCAAACATCGTCCGACTTTCTTAACCTCCCCCGACAGTCTTCCAAGTTTTGGAAATGATAAATAACCTGATGTACCCCTTGGCGGTGGAATAATCATCGGTTGGAATGATCGAGTAAATTCTAAATAATGATAACACGTAAGCAAAATTTAAACCATTACCTTCTAATTAGTCACATAGGTAGTTATTTAATAATATAACACATACATATTTTTCACACAAACCCTTTCACATAAACCCTTGACATACATACAAATTATTCAATACATACAATTATTCTCAATAAAGAACCGTTTCGCCGAAAAATAAATAATTTGTGTCAAATATTTGGAGCCATCTAGCTCCTTGAGGAATGGATATAAATGGTTTCTTGTTTCACTAACTGAGGCACAAACATCGTGTGAACAATGCTGTAATGCATTTCTACCTTAATTCGAATTAATTTAGTCACAATTTAATTTTAAAATGTCATGCAAAGTTTAATTTTTAAGAGAGATTTAGCGACAGACAAACATTAAATTCCAATCAAAGGACCAAAGGCTTGATACCGAAATTATAGATACTTAACAAAATCATTTAACAAATTAACAATTTAATAATAATAATAGTAATTAGAGTAATAATTTTAAATAAATAATGAGTAGAGAAAGCGAACACAAAGGGGATAGCCTCGCTAGTTTGAAGAGCGGTTTTCATAGCGCGGAGTAGAGTACAAACCATCACTTGAAGCTAGTCTTTCGAAGGGAACAGACGTAAAATTGTTGGAGCGTCGAAGTACGTGAAAACCAATGGACACAAAGTGACCATCATCAGTGTGTATATTTGTGTAAATAGTGTTACTTGTTTGGTGAATTATATGGTAATACATGTTCATTGGTAGGCAACGCCTCAAGTGAAAAGAATGAAAGATTGATGCTTTATCAAAAGATGCTATAATCAGAATTTGTGTTACCCTTTCAAAACCATTCGCGTATACCCAGAGAGAGACATCTTATAGCTTCTTTCGGCGGCAAAAGGGCTAATTCAAAGGAACTTCGAGGCATTATTAGGTGGCGTGAAGTATTGTTACTTCAAACAGTTATCAACGTTTGACCCACAAACACTATGTAATCCTCCTTCAAAGTTCACAACAACGTGAAGCAAATGTAAAATATTCTGTTGCCTATTTCGTTTCGTGTGATTATACTAAATTATTGAATTCAGGGTGTCTAGTGGCAAGGTTACATAACTAGCTTTGCCAGTAACGGTCATATAGTTGTTCCTTCCACTATTATCAGGTTTAATACAACATTAACTAAAAATAATAAATCTATTACAAAAGCTGCAAAGAAACTTTGAAAACGTTTGTCCCTTTTCTATTGTGGATTGTGAAGCAATATGAACGAATAATTTTAGCACGATAGAATTATTTCACCCAGCAGTTGACAATGTAAGGAGGTATTTCCCAAAAGGTGCTTTTACACTTTCTCTGCAGCTTATTTTTATAGGATTTACATTTTCACCATTTCACTCAGTCACTTCTTACCCGTTTTGCAACCGTCCTCCCAATTCTCTCAGTGAGGGAGGGACAGCACACTCCCAGGCGGGGAAACTGTAGGAGACAGAACGAGAGTGGGACATACGTGCGTGACCTTGAGAGGACTGGCCAGAGTGAAACCACTGTAGTAGGTAGAAAAAGTATTTTAAATCTACTGAAAAGCAACTTTTAAAAATATATGCGCGCGAATCTCGGTACGGCTTAACTCAAAATGAAAATTTGGATAAAACGCGAAAGTTCACGTTAGGGCCAAAGATTGTTTAAGCATATCACAAGAAGAGTCTTACATTAGCTTTCATTTTCTGAAAAATGACTATAACAAAATTTATGTAAATATTAAGTAATCATTCTTGTATGCTGCTGGTGAGTACTATCTGATGTTTATAGGATGTACTTATATGTACTGTAAAACGATTTAATGTTGCCCTGCTATCCCACTAAATCACCTTATATCTCCTGCTATATTGTTAATTTAACTAATATGAAATAATTAGAATGACATGTAAAAGTGGCCAAAGAATTTGTAATTAAATGACTATAAATAAAGCTTAAAAAGTTCGATTAAAATACCATATATTATGTTTATGACACACAGTAAAAAAGGATTTGCAATATTTGTCAGGCAGTTATAGTCCAAGTAAAGTGAGACTTTCTAAGAAATGCCACGTGCCCTAGCAGTTGCTCTCCCTTGAAATTACGCAGTCCCTTAGTGAGATACATCATTTGGTCTCTATCCCAACCTCCAATCTTACGAGTGCGTAGTGCGTTGCCATGTTCCCTGATGATAGTGTGTTTGCTAATGCCTGTGAAAGGTACATGCCTTTTATGTGTTCCTGATTGAACTGTGCTTGAACCGTTGATTATTTAATGGCAATGTCTGTCATTAGCTGAAATAGCAACCGCGTGTTTCCCAATGTTGTTCATTTCCAGAAGATGTTGATCCGTTTCTTCAACGACTTCGCATAGCATGCAAATTACAGGCTGTTATAGACCTTCCATTTTTTCTCTCTATTTTTCGGGAGTTCTCCAGCCTTCGTTACGCTTCCTTCATTATGATTTTGATAGAGTTATGTAGAATATGCCCTTGAAATATGACAAGCTTTGTATTCAGTAAATGTTACTTCTCATTTTAATTGCGTTAGTTTAAAATAACAATCTTTAATAACTTATGAATTTATTATTATTATTATTATTATTATTATTATTATTATTATTATTATTATTATTATTATTATTATTATTATCATCATCATCATCATCATCATCATCATCATCATAATCATCCTAAATAGTATCAGTGTCTTCAGATTCCGACATTTGTAGAGGAAAATAAACTTATAACAGGTGTATCCAAATTGCTTAATTATTTATCACCAACAATAATTTTGTTTCAATAATATTTTATCCATTTACTAACAATTTAAAACTACAGATGTGCGGACCCTGCCCATGTGATGAAGTCAATCACGCCACAGATAAGACTTGGAGATTCGAGAAAGTAAACCGATATATGTCGGCCAAACGTTGCATGAAGCATTAGCCGGCTACTCTTCGAGAGAGTTCGCCATCTACACTCTGGTAAGTCCTGGAACCTTGCATTAATCTATCTCCCTAGCAACAGGAGACGGCACAAAATAAATGTCAGTAAGTTACGAGGTAACTGCCAGCAAGTTATGAGCTATTTGTAAGTAAAGAGCTAAATAGTAAACCTTGTTAGAGTTCACCGGTGCTTTTGTTTGTCATAAATAGGAATATATACTACACTTTTTGTAACTGAGGTTTATACACAAAAATTGATTTCACATTTGCTTCCTTTTCATTTCTGATGTTTCAGTCCAAATGCTCATTCCGTTGACAACAGTCTGCGCATTTTCTGCGTCTTAGAGGTGCAACGGTGTTCTTACCATTTCGGTGCTATAAATACTTGGCATATCTATGGTCTTGACTCAATCATTCCAGAATTCTTTGCTCTATGCAGAACACCTTTCGAGCGATTTCAATCCTTGCCTCATGCATCTGTCTGCTAGCTCTACTAAATGTTGCAACTAAAAGGTTTGATTTTACATCTATAGTCACAGAAAGTCAATTGGAGCTATAGTTAGCAGACTCATCGGCAAATAAGCGATTTTAGCAATACATGCATAAAATATACGTCATCTCGGACACGCAATTGTGAAAATAGTATAATTGAAAAGGTATCCATTTTCGAAACCAAAGTCACAAACACATATAATTCAAATGCCATCAAGAGGGAAGAAAAACCAAATAGACCGCAAAGTCACAAGCACTACTTACGGACACATGTTGCTTGCACTGAAAATATGATTTATTGATATTTTTACCAACATTTAACAAAGTTATGCCATATAAAAGAAAATATTTGCGTGGAAAATAGTTCTTTTTTGAAATTACAACTAGCAATTTTATTAAAAATATCAAATTTAAATATTAACCATCCTAATAAAACACCTGTTTGGAATAATTTGTGAATACATATTTGTTCTCACTGAATTCCATGCAACCGGAAAATCTCAAAAGACTGACGAAAGCTTGTACTACGAAAAACAAAGAGCTCGTTTATATATAGTCCTATAACGTTTGCATAGCGTTAACTATTCATTACTGTAAGTTTATATTTTCTAAATTGGTCCACATTTATATTTAACATGTCTACGGCAACCCTTTGGCAAACAAAAATCGGTACAAATGATAGGCACAAGCAGTTGAAGCTTGTATCCGCATATTGTAAGCATATCAAAACGTTCAAGATAATGTTCGAGCCAACTATTTTAAGCAATTAATCTGTGAGTAGAAGAATTTTATACGAATGGAATGTCTGGAAAGCTGTAGATTGGTATTGGATGCAAAAAGAAGCATGAGTGCGACACTTGTTTCTGCATTTAATGCGTTACTACGAATAATCATTGTAATATCACGCCGACAAAGACAGAGAGAGCGAATTTATTCCAATAATTATGCTGTAACCGACTGTGTTAGCGATTTCGTTTCTGTGTTCTGGATAGATGGGTAGCAAAACCGAAACAGTAGCCAAGGTGTCGGTCTGGGTGACTCAGTTGCTTAGACGCTGTCCTACTGATCCCAAGGTCGTGGGCTCAAATCCGGCCCAGACCGATGGTTTTTAAGTGTGCTTAAAAACGGCAGCTCCGTGTCAATAGATTTACTGATATGTAAAAGAACTCCTGCGGGACAAAATTCCGGCACACCGGTGAAGCAGATGTGATCTTGGCAATTGAAAGCGTCGTTAAACAACAAAATATTGTTTTTAAAGTAGCCAAGGTGATTAACACGCGGACTCATGTATTGGACACGTGCACATCAAGTCTGAGATTTCTTCCAGGTATTCCCTCAATACCGCAACTTAAGTCAGGAAGGTTCCTTCCCAAATTTCCCTTCCCAATTTTATCATTTTATGCGTCATCAGTGCCCATCTCCAATGTTGCTGTATGCAGTAAGAACGGGCGTTAAACGCTACCGCATGTTAGTTGTTCACCCAAACTTTCGGTCATTATATTCCTTCAGCAATAAGAAACGTGGCAATCAAGCACCGCCCAGTATCTTGCCCATCCACTAAGCTGCTAACATAAGGCGTCACATGCAAAACAGGATTATTAGGGTGAATCCTTTCTCCTTTTCCAGTATCAGCGAAACCCTCTACAGACAACCAATGTCCATTTCGTAAATTGTCTTGGGGTTCTTCAATCGTACAGCATTTATTTTCTTTAACGAAACACTTTTCGTACTCTCATATATACGATGTCGCTTTTTGTGTGCTAAAACAGTCAAACAATTTTCAACATTTATAGAATTCAATAATTACTTTTAAAAACTAGACTAGTTCCTTCAGCCCACAAAAAATGTACCATATTTCACTTTTAGAAACAATAGACCTGTGAACCTGAAGAGTATACTTACAGAGAATTCATATTCAACTAAGTTATTTTCAATTTTGGATGAAGGTAAGGTAATGTTGCATTTTGAAGTTCCATATATGGGCCCCAGTATGGTAAGAAATACTTGTTCCAAGATTTAAACATTTGAAATGTTGTCGAAGTGGAATGGATCCATGACTTGTTCAGAAATATTTGCCAAGGTGGACGAATAACAAACCAGAGCAACTAAAAACTATGAATATTAATGGGACTAATACTTCAGAATATGGAATTATAATTGTTAGTTTAAGGACAGTTAAAACTTCCATATTTTGATGATTAGAGGAAAACAGAAGCGTACTGTCTGAATTTGTTTACGAGTTCAAAGTGGTCTTCTGGTTGCTTTGTGGTTTATTGTTAGTATGTAAAGAAGTTTTCTTGAAATAAATACAAATACACTCATTCATTCATGCTAAAAATAGTGTTTTACCTATAAAAGTGGAATTCTAAAGTTCTCGACCAGACCAAGAAAACACAACTTCAAGAGATTCCGCCCCTCAGTCACCTTGTTAATGGATTACCCCAAGACTGTCAAACCTCTGAACACCCGCAGTGAAATAAGTGTCGAACTGCAAAAATGTGCCTCGCTTTCAACCTCAGCGTTTGGTGCAACTTTCGTCCACGCAGAATTTCTTCAATTTTTGGGCACAAAAAGTATCCACTAGAATCCAAATCCGGCGATTATGGCAGATATAGAAATACTTGGAAGCAAAAATTCTCGACGTATCCGAAGGCGCGTTATTGCAATAAAAGGCCTTTCTTTTCCGCAAGGTGTGGATGAATGGCACACTTACGCAGTAGTATGTAATACATCCCGGCTATGGTTCTGCCTTTCTGGAGGTAGTCCATGAGCACCATCCCGTGAGAATCACAGAAAGCCCTAACCTAACTTCTGCAGATAAAACTGTTTTTCCTTCTTTGGTACACTTCCACCTGTTGCCATCGCTGTTTGGACTGTTCCTTCGTCTCCAGCTTGAGGCGATAAAACCATACTTCATTTGCTGTTACTAACAGTCAGCGAAACTCGTTGAAATTGCGTAAATTGGTAAATGCATCTTTATCCACTGTTGACAAACACGACCACCATCGAGCGAAAAACTTTCTCATACCCAAAACTTCATGTAAACCGTAACGTACGCGGCCGATCGAG
The DNA here is from genome assembly GCA_030765045.1 of Tenodera sinensis. Taxonomy (NCBI): domain Eukaryota; kingdom Metazoa; phylum Arthropoda; class Insecta; order Mantodea; family Mantidae; genus Tenodera; species Tenodera sinensis. The sequence goes on along the minus strand of CM060970.1, from coordinate 61,042,734 downwards.
ATATTCGCAATATCAACTCATATCTTCAGTTGGCAATCTACAGAGTAGGACATTGTGAATTTTTGTTACAGTCCCGTAGCGGTTTTAGGACGCTCTGAACGCTCATCTTAAATGAATATACGATCATATTTCAATTCAACAGCTCATTTTTAGCCGTCGAAGATCAGGCGATGCCTTTGAAATCCCGTTTCTTCGCAAGACCGAAAGATAAAAAAACTAATAACTTAGTCCTATCTGAAAAAAAAGGTATAAGTATTGGCAAATTCAAACAAATAAGAAAGAATATCTCGGAAATAGTTCACTCAAAAGAAAAACGAAGTATTTGGCAAAAATTCTATGTTTTAACGAGATGCACATTTTTTAAAGTAAGTTTTTTGTCTGACTCTTACTGTTCACCATTTATGCAAAAATCCTCCAGAATGAAGATGTCTTCTGAGGACATTTCCAGAAAATTCAAGATATGACCTAGAAACGACCATGGAATCTGTTTGGGTTAATCACTGGATACTGACTGACTGCCCCTCCAACTCAGGGAGTGGAGTGGGAAATAGCCGCACATTACGTAAGCTTCTCCAAAGAGAGAAGTCTGGACATCCCTGAGCTACACCCTTCAAAACTAAATGCTTTAACAAGCTCGTATTTCTGATTTACCCATTTTGTAGAAAATGTTAATACTTGCTTCTGTAATCGTCATAAACAGGCAATTACTTTACGGGTACGAAACCACAGCGCGCCATATAAGGGTGAAAAGTAGTTAAAAGAAATCATAGGAATTATGCCATTTTCAAGACTGCTCTGAGTCAGGCAAAGAACTTTGACAACGCTCCTCGTAGTGATATTCTAAAGCATATAATTGTCTCCTTTTTATTATGTTCTAAAAATGTTAGTTCAACATGTTGAATTGACAAGCAAACTGAAAAGAACAAGAACATCGAATATGAATGAGCTTACATTACTTAGTTACAGGAAATTCAATTGTAATCTCTGTCGTTAAAATAGCATTTTAAAACTTATCTCAAAATGTAAATCAGTACTTGTGGTTTGGTATTTATGGTAGGCTGTGAAAAATCTGTTTCTTAACATTGAAAATCTTATGTGTTGCACTCACATGACTTTCTCTACTCTCGTACTAACCATTCTTACAAACTCTTATTCTTTTATCTTCGTGTTAGTTAAGATAAGCATTTGCAATTTGCAGAAATTATCTTATTGTTTATTTCCTTATAGGTGCACGGGGAATATGGGAATACAGAAGGCTTTGAACGCTAGCAAAATCTTTTAAAGCTTTAAGAGTCCATTCTCTTTGCACACTTAACATATAAAAAATCAATAACGATGTTCCATTTGACAGAAGAACAAGTTCTCCAAAACTCACACAAATAACAAGGCATGTCTCCAAAATGTTTCACTCTATAAAAAATTGATTTAGACATAAATTGCGTATTTTAGTAAGATCTACATTTTTGTATAGTAAGGTTTTGTCTGTCTCTTACGGTTTAGGAGTTATTCAAAAGTCATCCAGAGTAAATACGACTACAGGGGCTGTAGCCAGAAAATTTAAGATACACATTTCATTTGTAATAAAAATATCTCAAAAATTTTGATCAACATGTTAGAGCCATTTTCAAGAAAATCAAAATTTTCCGTGTAAAGGGTAGTTTAGGGTGAAGCAATTTTCTTCAAAATCTTCGTGACGCATCCTTATAAGATATAAAGCTTAAATACCAACATTGGTTTCTAACCGACTTTCCGTTTTTGAGTTATGCTGTCCACAGACTGACTGACTGACAAGTACGCGCGCGCGGACACACACGGACATTTTTCTAAAAATGCTTTTCTTTTATTCAGGGTGCCTCAAAACATATTTCCAGTGAAATCTCGACATCGAGTTTTTGGGTGGAATACAATACTTCCTCTTCTTACCAGTAGAGAACGTAAAAATGAGCCTAAGGCTTAAAAAGTTAAAGCTGCACACCAGAGTAACAAAGAAAACTAAACATCAGGTAAACAAATGTATTTGCATGGCATAAAATAAAATCTCAACGTGACTACTGACTACGGGGAGTTCTATAATACACTACAGTGGAACAGACTGTGAAGCAAATATTAAAGACAGTGCAAGTTGATAATGCACTTGTTGAGGTGTTTGTGGTGAGCTTGCTAAATAAGAAAGGTGGAGCAGCAGTGTTATTGCTCTTCCTCGTCCAGTACGTATCGCTTGATTCACTATGAAGGCGTTCCCAACTTGTGGTTAACAAGAAACTTGTTGCGCAGTGCTTTGACCACCTCTCAAGTTTTTATCTCATCATTTCCAGTTTGCTTTGGAAGCGTGACGATTTTGACCGTGATACACAAAATTCCATCGAGGCGGTACGTACTACAGCAAAACAAGCGGCTTAGAGTTTCGGTGTTGTTAACTTGTTCAGCTACCCATTAGCGTACTTATGTGTTAAGTTTTTTCAAAGATGAAGTTTCCAACAAATAAAAAGCCAGAAACACACAACAAATAAACAAGCGACTTCTCAAAGAGAAGCTTCTGATAATTTACGTCAGCGCTTTGTTTAAGTGTGTTCTGGGCACTGATACCACGATCAAGATGATTCCCATGAATATTTCATTCATTAAGCTCTGAAGCATGATTAAAATGATGATTTAATGATTCAGGAGTGAGCCGGTCACTGAGAAATGAATCCCCTGATGTGAAGGTTTCCTTTGCACGTTTCCTGGCCTAACTTTCATTGCGGGGAAGTAAATATTATGTGGTTTACTGAAGAAAATGACAATCCTGATGGACACCATGTTATAATACTACAATGTATTACAATCGTACTTCCTAAAAAACGTTCGCCGAAACCAGAACCGTGCATATGATATCGGTGAGCATTTTAGCGTCCCCTAAAATTGCAGAAGCAAAAAAAAAAAAAAAAAAAAAAAAAAGACTTAAAAGTGCACCTTGCAAATAGGTAAAATAGCTAGCTTCACGATTTTTACCTTATATCTCGAATTGAGATATAATCAATTTATCCCCCCCCCCTCTTTAAGGGGAATCGAAATGCCCTATTTCTCCAATGTTAATAGATGGCCCATCATCTAGCGAACTATTTAAGATGATTAGCTGAATATTTTAAGACTGTTCAGTAGCATTTTTACAGTTGACTGACGAAACAGAAAAACATTTTCAATAGTTAAGATTTTTAGTAAAATGCCTAGATTTTTATGTAAATATAAGGTGTTTTAAATTAAAAAACAATCAGTATGTCTGATACATAAAACCGTTTACATTAAAATAAAGCTTATTTATTGCAAATGTATGATACAAATTTCATTCACACTATACCAAAAAGCTTCAGGGATAATGGGGCACATGTGTAGAAAACATTAGTTCTTCAGAAATTGAAGCTAAACAAGATGACAAACCAATATGCAGCTTTATTTTCAATAATAATGTTAATATATTTACGATTAACGTACCACTATGAAACTTATAGCAAAATGATAGGTAGATCTGAAATATTCATATGACAGTAAAACCTGAATTAGGGGAAAAATCACAATATTCATCATTTCGACTCCCTTAAGCTGTTTATCCCTTAGAACTGCAATTTCTTAATGCTTTATGATATTCGCGTTAACAGGCAGTTCCGATATTTAGGGAAATGGAAGTGAAGTATCGACAGATATTGCATTTGTGGACTCGTTAACATCCCCCGACAGTAGTCCAAATTCTGATAATCTATATAGTCTATAAATAAATTTTAACGGTGAAAGAATTAACGCTCAGAATTAAGTCTACCAGGGCGCCACTTGCACATATTAACCCAAAAGTACGGCCACGAAAAACCTCGGCAGAGGCGGGTGATATTCTTTTCCATTCTCCTCACATTTCCCCAAAATTATTATAAATTCTGAAAATGCTGTATTGGCTGCAAATACACTTTAGCATAAAATAATTACTTAAATGATCGAATATATAAGTTAAACGAGGAGGGTCGAAGCTTTTTGACCTAAAAATTCTATAAAAATGAGCAATAAAATGCCCTTTAAATATAATAAAAATGTACATACAATGTAAAAAAATTACTAACAAAAATTAACAATTTTTTCCATAATAATAAATTGATAACTCATAGACAAATAATATATGGTTCAAAGGGCCACATATTAAAATTAACTTTCTGAGTAAATAATGCACTTATTGCTACTAAATAATAAATTTAAAATTCATCAGGTCATTTTCAATTTTATAAAATATGAAAAATAAGTTAATGTACACATTAGCCAAAACATACCTTACTTAGCGTTGCAATACACCACCATGGTATCTTCAAGTTATCAAAAGTAAAGGAACGGCGGTTGTCAGCTAAAACTGTTTTATACTTTGAGAAACTTCTCTCCACTTCCACAGATGTTATAGGTGCATATTTGAAAAACACTATGTCACTGCCTGTTAAGTCCTGTTCAAAAATATCAGTTCTGAAGTTTTCTCCTGACAAGATATCGGCAATCTGACAAACTGTTTGGTATTCTTTATTTTTGTCCAACACTGCCTATCCGCAATTCTCACTAACTTAAATCGACTTATCCAATGCCATGCCACTTTCTTCAACGCGGGTTATGGTTTCGTCCAAAATGTAAAATTTGATTTAATGAAAGCTATTTACCTTGGATTTGAGTATCAGAAAACAGATCCTGTGGGCTCTCAATTGCCTTAGAATCTGCGCTATCAAAGCTATTCACCACTTCTCTTACTATTTGAAAATTGTCACAGTGGTATATACGTGCAGTTAACCATGTACCCTAGTGTGTTAAAATTGGTGCCGGGGGCAAAGCTATATTAGGGGCTTTGTCTTTGAAATACATAGTTCGGGTCGGTACTTTCAAAAATATTTTCTTTACTATGGAAATTAGTGTATCTACTTCTGGAAATGTTGATCTGACCTGTTCCGCAATTCGATGAAAAGCATGGGCCATATACGTAACATGCACCATCTTACTGTAAAATGATTGGATCGATGTTGCCGCCTTTACCATGTAAGGCGCCGCGTCTGTTGGGAAGAGGAGCACGTTGTCATGTTGTATTCCTCTAGGCCACAATAAACACATGGATTTATCGAACAGTTTGCATAACTGACTGGTTAACAGCTTCCATAACCTCTGAGGTCAGAAGAAACATTTTTCCGGCACTAGTAGCTTCTAGGGTACCTATCACTACATTGGCTACATAACGCCCCTCTGAATCGGTTGTCTCATCAATTGATACATACATTTTGTTTTTCCATTCACACATTCACGTATTCAGTTTAACGTGTCTTCATAACATTTTTGTAGGTAACTTTTACGCAAAGTTGATTCATCTGGAATTTTATGACCAGTGTGACGTTCAAGAAAATCTCATAATTTAGAATTACTTAGTTTTCCCAGCGGAATATTTGCACTAACAAACACTTAACACAATTCTTCATAAAAGGAAGAGGACTTGTTAGTTGATGTCGAAGCAAGTTTAACAGTAACTGAGGCACTTGTCTTTTCACATTTTGAAGAGCTCGCAAATGTTTTTTCCGCCCAACATGTACGCTGAACCGTTTGTCTGAAGCGACTTTAATTTCGCACACTTTCCAGAACAATACAGTTCCATCAGTAGAGAACATGTTCCCGCCAAACTATGAGACATACGGTTTCAAATGGGATGCAGTGTTTTTGTTTCGGCATCTCAATTCCACAGCACAACAAACTTACACACCTCACAAACTACTCTCTTACTACACTTCTAGCTCCAGAAGTCCTGACTGATGCAATCCGCACGTATTGCATGATGTTATCGATGATTCCTCGAATTGATGCGTCATAAATTCATCAGCACAGTTAGGACGATGTCCTATGTTAATTACATGATTACCACACTTACAAAGTTACTATTTTATACAAGCTTATATAAATGAACTTTTAACCACATATTATTTTAAAATGCCCAATAAATTCGTGAAAAGAAAATGACCGGAAAATGCATCTAAATGTTAAAAAATGACTATTGTAAAAATTTGGAAAAAAATGAATTTTGATGACCTATAAAAACCATATATAACTAACGTCTTTGTTCCAGAATGCATTTAATTTCCAATAAGCAGTAACTGCTAAGAAAAAAGATGACTTTTCATGACAATCCGGCCATACTTACAAGCATCTGAAGCTGTCCATCAGAGTATCCGACTAAACATTAGGATCACATATTTTCAGTCTTCCTCAGTACTATACTCGTACATTTATTTGAAGAGTATGAAAGTTTACAATTTTGCTTGATCGAACGTTGTTTAGATAATTTAATCGCAATAAATGAGCTTAACTTTTTGCTAAACCTTTGATGCCACAGTTATTTAATAAAGGAAACGATCCACAATTTTTACATTATATATATATATATATATATATATATATATATATATATATATATATAGAAGCGCCAGATAATGTTCGATTAAATAGGGGTGAAAAGGGGAGCTTTGAAGATTTCATATCTCTTGCCCAAAGCTAGCGGTTCCAAACTTTTGGGCCTGGTAGATAGCATAGAATTCTCTAAAAATATGTTAGTTGTTAATAAATAAATCATAAATATATAAATTTCCCTATTCTCGTATTACACAGCAGACTTAACTTATAAAGATAAAGGCAGCCCGTAGTTTCCCTCTGAAGGGCAAGGGCCTCCTGCCTGCCGGTAGGATAACCTCGGCACTACTTATAGGGTGAGCTGAAAGGCTACATACAGAAGCTGCACTACATATATCTGCAGAGTTAGATTAACGACTCAAATTTTAATACTGATTTTCATGGTAACATCTAGTATTTGATTGTGTAAATTAAACATATCGTTTCATCTTAAGCAGGATTCATTTGCCTTTTCCTTTCTCGGTCTTGCTTGTTTAGCATTTCTTCACGACTGGCTTAGCTGTTAAATCGTAGCCATCACGTATATTGCTTGGAAAAACATAATCTAGTTTTGTTTTTGCATGCATTCTCTGCAAGGTAACAATATGTATGTCGATATAAACTCAAAGCTATCTTACTAATATTTTACTCTAGCTCAAACACGTTCTTATTGTAAAATCCTGTTCTTTTAATGCGCTCCCATTCTATTACTCATTTGAGGTTGACATTAGGAGCTGCGTCCATTGGATAATAAACAGGATTTTAATGGTGAAAGAATTAACAAAATCGGCTTAGTTATTGAGACTGCCAATATCTTCTCTCTCTCTCTCTCTCTCTCTCTCTCTCTCTCTCTCTCTCTCTCTCTCTCTCTCTCTCTCTCTCTCTCTCTCTCTCTCCTGCCTCAGTAAAAATGTGCAGTGCTTCCTCAGCCAACCACAGCAATTGAATATGCTACACACGTTATTCATACGCAAATATCTTAAAATATTTCAACCAGCCATTTTTGAGAAAATACAAGAAAAACTTTCCCACGTTAGTTACGGCGGAAGATTTTCTTGAAAGAGCACTGCCTAGCTCAAGTATGATTTGGTACATACCCGAGTTGTAATGTTTGTGTTTTGTTGTTCATTGATTGAAGGACAGACAGAAGAAGACACTCGCACACAAAGTGTTCTTAAAATATTGTAGGATTCAGGGGATACGAAAAGGTGTTTATCCCAAAAGATATTCGATTTTGGCTGAAATATGCAACGAGACTATAATGGTAGCAATGAAGACGCGAGTTTCCTAATTCTCATACGAGCGTCTTGATTACCATTATAGTTAAGTTTCATACGACAATTTATGCTCGACCATATGCCTAATTTTATAGTTGAAATATTGTAAAATTTTGTGCACTCACTAGGGACAATGACCTACATATTACATCAGCTGATATTTGGAGTTCTGCGCAGGTGCTAAACGAGCGATTCGCTTCCAGTACGTCACGGCTGCATGATGAAAATGATAACCTTGGAATGCTACATAACATTGAAAAATAGACGGTAAATTGAATATATTGGTTATTTCATGCAGAAGTTATCTATTGTACAATTAGTGAAATTAATTTGAGGGACTGTGCTTAGTTAAATATTCTTGGCAGTTGATGCTGTATTGAGGTTAATTTGTGTGTTCTGTGTAAGTTGCACCTCACTGTCAGCAGTGTCTGACATTTTAGTGTTTTCAAAACTCGCCTTAGTTGCGTTTCGAGAATTAATCGATATTGCGCTTTGCCATTGCTGCATGGGAATTCTCTGATTGGTGGAACACCTGTCTTTTAATGAAAATTGAATTGTCCGATTGGATGAAGACCAGTCCTTTAATGAAAGTTTGAACGTAAGGACGGACATTAAAGGATCGCTATCAGACTTATAATAAATAAATTTGGGTAGCAGCGGTTGAGTGTCTTCAGGACCCACATCTGTTACCAATGTTCTGCAGTTTTTCGTTACTGCATACTATACTGGTGGAACACAGCGTGTATATTCTGAACGTAATACTCATTCTGTCCCATGAACGTGAGCGTATATGTTACCGAATCCATATCTGATGGTCTAGAAATTCCCAACCGTGGTCAGAGACGTGACGCGCATTCCGCTACAGATAAATGAAATACAGTCCTCATGAGGACTTCCTGACCTACGAGCATAAGTAAAGTACTTGCTGTTTCCGAACGTTCGGTCATTTGTTACGCACATGCAGGGAGCTAGTGAACTTGAGATAACCTTACACATCGATTACCATGGCTAAATTAATATTCCATCTGTACTAGCGCCTCTGCACCATCAGCAATTTCCTATTCGCAATTAGCTGTAACCGAAGCTGATATAGCATTTTGAAAAATCTGATGCGTTGCACTCATATGACTTTTTCTACTCTTGTACTAACCATTCTTACAAACTCTTATTCCTATATCTTCTTCGTGTTAGTTAAGATAAACATTTGTACAAATTATCTTATTGCTTATTTCCTTGTAGGTGTAAGGGGAATATTAGAATACAGTAGGTTTTGTGCGATAGTCAAATCTTTTAAAGCTTTCAAATTCCTTTCTCTTTGCACGATTAACATAAACAAATGAATAACGATGTTCCATTTGACGAAAGTTTAAGTATCTGTGTGTTTTAGCAAGATCTATATTCTTGTATAGGTCTATCTCTTACGGTATACCAGTTATGCAAGTCATCCAGAGTAAATACGACTACATAGGCTATAGCCAGAAAATTCAAAATATACATTTTATTTACTACAAAAATATCTCAAACATATGGCATTTTAATCAAAATCGTTAGAGCCGCGAGTAGCAACAGTAGAACCAATGTGCACTAAACTTGCGGCTTATTGCATAATCTTACACCCTCTAGTTATATGTAAGACAGATAGTGTACCATATAAAATATTCCACATTTTGTACAGTTTAACCCTTCAGCACTTCAAATACAATCGTATAATACTTTAATCTTTGTATTGTTATTAAAGTATTTATATAATGTCTAAGTGTGCAGGTATTCCACAGAAAACATAACAAGCAATTCTAGTACGGTAAAACAGAAAAATTAAAATACGAAAGTTGATAAGTATTGCAAAATTGGATACAATTGTTTAGAAGTCAATAAATCATGAATTAGTTCAAGAAGTCTAACAAGAGAAAATAAATACAAGCATGCCATAATTTCACATTTCCTCTTAGTCCTAAATAGATACCTCTCACCACTGCGATGATTTGCGCTCATTTGTGTCCTCTAATGCCAAGAACTAGAAAATAAGTTAAGGTCAAAAAACAGCACTTTCTCTGGCATCGCGGTTCAACACGGTGTGCTAAGTTAAAAACCATAAATTGTTTTCTTATATCTTCACTTCTTTGATGGTTTATAAGTGTACAAGAAGCTACAAATAGTTTAAAAATCCCATTTCAATGCTTTCCGATTTGCTCTAGCGATAAATTACAAATAAGCCTTTTACTTTCTCTACCACGTAGAGGAAGTATTGCATTCCATCAAAAAATTCACTGGAAATGACAAGTATTATCCGGAAGCGACCCATGTGTATGTAAGGGAGTATGGCTTAAAGACTAAAGTCGGATAAATATTAAACTTGACCTAGTATTTTCCAAAGGTGCGACTATCTTTTGCATGAAAAAAAAAATTATAAGTTTTATTCTCTCAATGGCCCTTAATGATTTTAAAATACACATATTTACACGAGAATGGAATGTATAGCTTGAAGTTTCTGGCAATAGTCTGTGAAGTCCTCTTCATTTAGAAAGGCTTTAATATAACTTTGGATAAGGGCAAACCATTAGAGATAGGCAACATTTTAATACACAAAAGTTAAGGCTCACAATTTATTTTTGATAAAATTTGTCAACCATTTCAGAGATATCGTTTGTTATTGCTTTGAATTTTAAAATACCTGCGCTTTTTATTTTCTCAAAAATGGCTCTAAGCTATAACGATTTTTACTAAAATACCATATGTTTAACATATTTGCACGACAAATGAAATTTATAGCTTTGATCTTCGAAGACTAGCCTGCAAGTACTCTTTATTCTGAATGACATGTGTAATTGGTAAAGTGTAAGCGATGAGACAAAATCTAAAGCACAAAGTATGTATTTCAGCAAAAACCAAATGTATGCATAATACATTTTTGTGGCGATAACCATTTCCAACATATTCTTTATCGGAAAGGATAGAATAAGACTGAAAAATATAAAGCCATAGCCGGGATTTGAACCACGGATGTTCCGGTCTCCGTCTAGCCGCTCTAAGCACTGAGCTGCCATGTTGAAGAATTTAATGTGTCGGCACGAAAGATCCCTGGTTCAAATCCAGACTATGGCACTGAACCTTTGTCTCATTCTACCCTTTCCAACCTTGTTCTACACACGGCTATTGTGTGGAAGAACATTTCATCGCATATTTTTATTGTTGATATAAATTCTGGAATACTTACAAGTTCAATTACTTTCAAGTTGTTTCAAGATCCAAGTTACTCGTTTTTTTCGTGCCAATGTGGTGAGCATAGAATTTCGAAACCTTCACTTAAATAAACTATTTTTAAGATGTTGGCTATCGCTTTAACCTTCCGTATCCTCCTTGACCCTACCGTATACGAAATGTGCAATCAAAGTTTACCTCCATTATCATGATGTAAATCGAAGAATAAGTCTGTGCAAGAATAGTTTATAGACAGCTAGTAGAAAAAATCACAAATAATGTTTCCCCTCAGTATTCTAATTATACTCAGTTTGCAAGTTATGGTATGGATGCTTCGATACCAAACGGAAACAGGAAACACCCGTAGCTCAGAAAATATGCACTTACCTTGAGGATGACAACGGATTCTGGGTACACTCGTAAGGCGCCTAAAGTTGCATTGTTGTCCAACAAGTCACGGCCGTCCACAGACAAATGCTGGTCATAAGGCGCTACATGGAAAAGTTTCATTATCTGCAAATGGAACAGAAAATGATCAATTAGCATTCAAAACATACGTCAAAATTCGCATAATTCAATAATCATTTTATTAAAATGGTCAACACAAAATATAATCTGTTTAAATGCTTTTCTTTTTCCAATGCTGAAACCACAAAATAAAGCCATTCATTTGGTTCAAATCAGTTATGCTGTCATGCTAATATTCTGTTTAATTGTTATTGCCAGGAGTAGCATCGCTACTTCAAAAATAGGAAGAATAGCACAACAGATAGTTGTATCAATGAAAGTTCAATTTTTAATATCTTCAGAGGTTAACGGCACCCATGGCCGAAACTCAAATTATCACTCTAAAATGATCTTGTTATGACCCGAAAATACTTTGAATGCATAGCTTCAAGTACATACCTTTCGTCTCAGATCCCTTAAAGCTTCAACATGTAACTCTTTAAATGCCCAAGGGCAAAGGAACTAAGGGCCTCTCTCTATTTACTCCCAATGCCTTTTACTCGACTTTGATTTTTCTTACACTTTTGGGTATTAAAAGTGTTCCATATGGCGTAGTTTGAAATCAATTTTAGTAAACTTTCAGCAGAAACTCAGGGAAAATGAGCTTAAAAAGCTAGCACATAGTTTTTGCTGCAATTTTCAATTCCTCCAGATATTATATCACTAATGAATTGTTATAAAATTCTTATAGAAGGTATGCTTCAAGGTGTAATTTTTTCTGCATCCTGTACAACGACTAAGTAACTGGCATAATAAAAGTCCAATAACATATTTTGTTTGCACAAACTATTAAACATACATGGATGAAAACTGAAGCACACAAATGTAGATATAAAAAAGCTTGAAGACATTTAAATAAAAGATAGGAGATTTAGGAATGTCAGCTATGTTACTCTAAGGAAAGCCAGAAATAAGTGAGTATAAGTAATCCAATTCCATTAAATATTTAACAAAGCGAAACATTCCAGTTCAGTTACCTTTCTATCACTTTATTGTCCTCTAAAATTGTATCACAAATACAGTTTTCTTCTCGTCTTTAACACAGTCTAGTCTTTTGTGCTATCACAACTTTTACTTCTCGTAACCTTGCTCAGACCTTTCAGTGCCTTTCTTCACTTCCTCTGTCTCCCGTACGTAACTACGACGATACAATCAGTTGACATCCGTAGAATTCTCTTCACGACGGACTACACACACGCACAGCTGTCTCGCACTCACCGACACACTGACCGGCTCATGCCTGTAACCGTAATTCTCTCTTGCTCTCAGCTGTTTTCGACTCCTTATATGGAGGGGATGACATCACACGGACCTTTCTTGAATTCCTCACACACGCCGGCGATCACGTGGTCAGATCTTTCTCGAAAGTTCTAGAGAAAGCCCCTTTTGTGTATTCACTTCATTATTGTTAGTCACGTGCACACAAGCAGTTGTGCAAGGAGCCTCACCTTGAACGCATTTTCCCGATCAGAGGCTCGGCATGTGACGTGAAGCAGCCCGGCCCCGACAGTGCTTTGTTTTGCGCCGCAGCTGGCGTCACAATACTAGTCAGTTTCACTAGTAATAGTTAAATTCAAAAAATCTATTGGCAATTTGCTGCTTGACATAGAATTGTAAGTCACATTTTTGTAATCCACAATTTGCACAACGTCTGAGCCACATAAGGCGCCTAGGATACAACCACCAACTTATACAATTATTATGGTACACGTATAACTTGTTTTACTGTGTGCTATAAAACTTCTATTATGGTACTTAAAACACCATAATTTACTTACGGACATAAAATATGTTTTTTTATAATCACTTGAAGTTTATAACAAATCGGATGCTGTAATGACTATATGGCAATCAACCCCTTACAAACGCTCATCTTCTCGTTACCTTAAATCACAATTACTAGCACCCTGGATATAACTACTCGGTTACTGTTGTAGCCTGTCGTGGTTACCGATTGATATTTAAATAATCGTTTACATGACGACCTTGTGAGTTTGGTTTTTACACATACTGAAACAAAAGAAACAAGCGTTGGGGAAGAGGTTAGGCACCGCAAAAAGGGCAGTGGTTCCCCCAAGACTAGAGTTTGTGAAGAAATGTTTATTGTAACTATGCATGGTAACTTTATGATTCCTTTTTGAAAAAAAAAGTAGTTTGGCACTAACGAATTAGCATATTGCTTATGTAACTATAATTCATTCCAAATCTCTTCTTTGGTGCTTTACCTAGGATCGTAAATGTCTTTCTTTTAGCTAAGTAGGCATCGTTTAACAATGCAAAGCGAAGCTTTTTATGAAAGTCAATCCAGTCAAAGAAAGTATGATGATCAAAACATTTTCAATATTATTTTCTCGAAAATGCTACTTTTGGAATGGATATATAACGAATGTTTTAAGCAGAGCCTTCAGTATTCTCATTTTAAATTAATATTATCAAACTGATGTTATTAGACACGAACAATTTTTTTTTTCTTTCTTTACCCTCCCCTTATTGTGGACTGACAGTTCCAAGGACTTAGAAGCTTGTTGAGGAGCAGACGAACCTATGGACCGGACAGAGTGAAGACCTGAAAGCGGTTCGTCAGGCCAGCACTAGTTATGAGAGTGAGGAAGAAGATGATATGAAATACAGGCGAAATAGATGAACGGAAACGTTATGATGGAGCGAATGGCGGATAAACCGGGGAACCCGGAGAAAACCCTTATCGGATAGCTTACCCTAAGCGAGATTCGAACTCGCGACCTCTTGAACGTGAGGCAGACACGCTAACCATCACGCTACCGAGGCGGGCACATAGTGTGAGCAATGCTGTGATGTACTTTTATTTCAATTCGAATTTAGTCTTAATTTAATGTTAACGTGACATTGCCAAATCTCTCTGGAAATTAAACTTTGCATGACGTTTTAGCATTAAACTGTGACTGAATTAATTCGAATTAAGATAATGCATTACAGCATTGTTCACACGTGTTATCGCGACAGTTAGTGAAATAATAAACCATTTACAACTATTCGTCATGAAGCTAGATGGCTCCAAATATTTGACACAAAATATTTTTTTTTTTTTCGGCGAAACGGTTTTATATTGACAATAATTGTATTGGACATATTTGTTACACTCATCATGTAGAATTCCTGGTTAACGTATGACTGAAGCAGGTACCTTCCACCCGGTATATTACCTCAATGTAGGATAATTTAAACCATTTCTAGTGATCATAAGTAACATACATAAATAGATATAACAATTAGTTTTATATAATTTGCAAATAGCCACGGGGAGAGATAAATAACATACAGATAGGATTAGTAGCACGGATATTACAGCTCTGTTAATTCTTTGGCATCCTGGTTTTCGTAGAAGACATAAAACGGCTCCAAGGATTCTGATTACGCTGACTGAATATTTCCTTAATTAATCTTCAGAATGTTCTATTTGGAAGGTTTCTAAGATGCAAGATTTACAGTGTGTCGTGAACCCCATTTCATTCAATTAACAAAACGAGATTTCCTTATTACCGCAAGACGTTACCAAACAATTATGAAGTGCCGCCATTGCTGCATACGAACAAGTGGACTCTGGGCATGGGAAATTTACAGCATCCACCCCTCGACCATTTGTTATACGACTTGACCATAGGGTGGCAGGATAACATTTCAAGTGATTAGCCCTTAAGGCGCAAAACTCAGATTAAATCAGAAACCACCCTCTTCTACCAAAGTTCCCTCCACACCCTTGCTCCAAATAAATAAAGAAAAAAACTCAGCATCTCAGTACACAAAAAGCATTGTTACGTTTCTGCATGTCCAGCCTCTCGAAATGACTTTTGACATATTGCTGCCCCCTCTAAACCGCCCTTACAAACTTTTCCCACCCCCTGCTCCTTCATATCCATAATTTGCTTCGGAACCCTCTACAGCTACCGTGGACTTGGGAGTTGGAGTGGAAAACACTATGATTAACAGCAGGACATTAGTTTAAAATCTCAAAACGCTAGCGCCGGACATGTTAGACACCAGGGTTCCTTAGGGCACAGAAGGGCTTTGGAACCCCTACGTGAAACAGCGAGCCATGTACGAAGTGTGCTTAGTACATGCGGAAAGTACTAAACAACTCCTGTATTAGGTATTAGCAGATTTATAAATATACTGAAGACTAGAAAAGATTGCAAAATTGTGCTTTTGTGCTGAGACTATAAATTTCATGGTTCTCGGTTGTTATTACCAGACGTAGGAGTCTTAAGCAGCCGATTTCAAGCTAACAATGCATAGGACGTACACAACAATGATCACGTGTTGCTGATAGTAGGGAAAACACGGTCTCGCAATTAGTCTGCACATGCCAAAGGATTAAAAGAGGGATTAGGGTTGGGTTTGGTACGTGGCTAAGGAAAAGACAGACTGGGCGCGAATCGGACTTATCTAGTATGGTAGTCTAATACATGGCTACCATTGTGTACGATCATGATAAAACTGTATCTTTTGTATGAACTCAACGAGCAATTGTTTTTGGTTGTTTAGGACATGGATGTATTAGAAGATTGTGGTTTTGCTTCATTGGGTATGATCAGACTGGGAGAATTACATCACTGCAGATAGCGCCGCAGCCTGTCTTTTTCGTTAGCCACGGTTTGGTCTCTACTTCGTCACAGTGTAAAGTCCGGTAACCTTTTCTTTCGATCTTTCCATGCCTACTTAATAATAATTATCAGAAATGGAGGAAAAAAACCTCTTCTTTTTGAGTGTCCGAGCACAACGTCCATAATGATGTTCATTTTGGATCACTCAGGCCAGAAAACGGTCGGATTTACTTGTATTTACGGCTTTTTCGGCTTATAGCTCCTTTGTTAGCATTCTTAGACATTATGTTAACTTCCCTCTCTTTCACAATTGATAAAAATCGAAAAGAAAAAAATATTTATACACATGAATACAATTAACAAACGTGATTGAAAGAAGCATTTTATGAATAGTTTTAGCACTGTTTTATAGCACCAAAATTTTGTATTTTGAAGCAAAAATCTTTAATTCTATTCAAAGAAAACATTGTATTGTATGGCACATTTAGTGCATCAAGCTCTTTACTGCAATAGGAGCATAAACAACAGTTCATACATAACAAAATTTGGGGGAAAATTAAAGAAACTCCCTTTTAATAATGGCTGATGTAACGGTGTTGATACCTAATGTCATGCATTATATTCATGTCTAAATGCGTTAGTCAAATTAAAATTATTAAAATACTAATTAATTTTTAATCACTGATTACCCTTTTATGTTCTTTTCCCAGTTATTATTAGGTTCGTTTTGGGATAGTTTTAATCCTTTTATAGCTTTTATAGCCCATTTAATAAGTCTTCAACTTCCAAAACCTAATGTTTATGGATTACGTTATTGGTGTGAGTCATTCTTAGCACAACAGGTTTGATCAAATGTTCAGAAATTGATTTGAAAATCAAGGCAAAACCTTAATAATTATGTTAGTTGCAAACAGGTTTTTCGTATGTTATCTACAATATTCAACGACAACTAGGCATTAATCTATACCACCGGGTCCCCCGAATCTGATAATAAAATTTAGTTATAGTTTAGTGGCCTTGGCTGTGTGTTAGCAAGACAAACTATCCAGTTTTAAGTTAAACCACTACTGGACATGTAAACGCGCAATGCATGATCAGCAAATTTCCTTCAATGATGATGGAAGTCTCCAGTACTATAGCTTGGAGCAACAACAATATGCTTTGTGTTCCTACGTTTAATAGTACCTGAGTAACCGTTGGCTATGATATAGAGCGTGCATTTTAATGCGCTCACTGGCCTCTAGAATTTTGCATAGTTTTATCCGATAATGCAGTTGTGCAATAAATAATAAAGTACTGGTTTAAATAATGACCAAAAGGGGAGGGAGGACGGATAAATTTGAATAAAGGTACTAATTAACTAACGAGACTGCTGCAAGAGCGCGCTGTCGGTCGCGACGTCATAAAAGTAAAGGAGGGGCGTAAGGGAACATGTTTTATGCGTTCCAGTGCAAGAAATGCAGCAGTCACTGCATGCCACAGCCCGTTCAACAAACAAGGTTCATGTCCTCCACATCTGTACTCCTGTTAACAATGTACAAATAATACACAGCGTTCCCAACCCCTTCAAGAGCCTTGATGTAACAAGAACATATGCAACATTGGTTTCAAATTTGATTGACTCATTAGTTACCTCAATTTCTAAGTTTAGTGAAATAACATCCTGACTTTACTAGTTACCATATTGCAATATTAAAGTAAGATTCGAGAAGCTAATGCAGTTCATAGTCATCTTCTTCATTTGCAGTTTTTAACTTTTATTATTCGCCAGTTTTTGCTTCTTCATTTTCTCTACCTTTCTTTGAACTTCATTTCAGTTACAGCAATTTTCATTTCGTTTAGTTTTTGTACCATTGAAATAAAAAATGCATGGTGATATTATACAGAAAAAATCTGATGCGTTGCACTCACATGACTTTCTCTACTCTTGTACTAACCATTCTTACAAACTCTTATTCCTACATCTTCGTCGTGTTAGTTTAGATAAACATTTGTACAAATTATCTTATTGGTTGTTTCCTTATAGCTGCAACGGGAATATTACAACACACTAGGTTTTAAGTGATAGTTAAATCTTTTAAAGCTGTGAGATCCCGTTCTCTTTGCACGTTTAACATATAAAAAAATGCACAACGAAGTTACATTTCACGAAATTAATAAGTTTTCTGAAACTGACAAAAATAACAAGGAATATCCCCGAAATCTTCAGTCTACAAAAACTTTATTTAGACATAAATTGTGTGTTTTAGTGAGATCTACATTTTTCGTACAGTAAGATTTTGTCTATCTCTTACGGTTTACGAGTTATTCAAAAGTCATCCAGAGTAAACAGGACTACATAGGCTATAACCAGAAAGCTCAAAGTATACATTTCATTTGTCAAACAAATATTTTAAACATACGGCATTTTAATCAAAATCGTTAGAGCCATTTTCAAGAAAACCAAAATTTTCGAAAAATTTTCCATGCAAAGGATAGTTTAGGGTGAAGCAATTTTCTTCAAAATCTTCGAGTTGCATCCGTGAAAGACATTAAATACAAACTTTGGTTTCTAACCGACTTTTCGTTTATGAGTTATTCTGTGCACGCACGCACGCACGCGCACACACACACACACGAACACACACACCCACACCCACACACACACCCACACACACACCCACACACACACACACACACACACACACACACACACCACACACCACACACCACACACCACACACACACACGAAAATACTGTTCAACAAATTTAGGAAGAAAGGAGATTAGAAGATGGATCCTGGGAAGAGTGGAGAAAAATTAAAAGTAGTTTCAAAACGAGGACAGGAAGATGCCAAAGACATTGTACACCTAGAATAAATAAAATAAATTGTTTAATCCTCATTTATGCTTTTGTTCCCTTTTCCAAGAAAATTTCTTACTCCTCTTCTCCTCAGAATCCTTCTCTTTTTTTCTCTTTTGTTCTACAGAAATACATTTTTCTTCTGCTCACGTAATATGCACAATACATTTTCTTCGAGGTTCCCATTGAAATAACTGTTTAACATTTAACTAAGTTTCTCGTTTATTTTCAACATTTTGTTCACTTTTCCAATATTTTGGAAAATGTAATGAGTTTTCCTAACCAATTCCTTTAACCTGAATTTTCCAGCCTTCCTTAAAAACCTCATAATTTCTTTTCGTTCACAGCACAAAACGTTAAACTTGGCTGCTTACAGAAATATCGGGAAACGTTGGATTCTGTATTAAAACAAGCTAGGGGTTAGGTCCTCAATGTCATGCAATAATTTTCAAAATAACTGAACCACTTCCTGACATCCGTTCTCGTACACTTCTTTGAACAATCATGTAACCATAGAAGAGCAATCTGCAGATGTTCATGTATACCCAACTATTTTTTTGCTGAGCTGACGAATGAAATGCCATCATTAAGAGGCCTAACGTGGCTATGTGTTCTTAAAATGAAGCCGATAATTAACATGTAGTTGGGATGTGCTGTAAATCCTTTAAAAGCGGCACTTAACTGTCGTCTCTCCGCTACTTCTACGTCATGCGCCAATCATTGATTCTTTTTTCTTCTATCCCATTCCTGTTTCTTTTCTATTTGCATCAGCTTATTAAAATTCAAAGCGTCTTCATTAGCAGTGCACTATATGATGCTCAACTTTTTCATGTTAACATGCGATGATGACCATCGGCGATGGCCGTGAGGAAGAATATCCATTCAATACGAGGGCGGTCTTAGAGCTAGCCATGCAATTGACAAGGTAATTTCCTTTTTATGCCGGTGCATCTTGCTTAGCCAGGAGTCGACTCATACGGCAAAGCTCCTTCTGCCAAAAGGGCGGCCGCTCCTCAGAGTATGCTGCTTGTAATATGTCTGTCTTTTCTAGGACGAGGAAGACGAGATTGTTGCGATGCTGTTGGGGTTGCACCAATACTATAAGGGTGGAAAATAAGTGTTGGAAGAAAATAGTTGACACAACGTGGACAATAGCTTCCCTTTCCATGTGCAATTTATTTAACTGTTATTCCTCAGTCATTCATCCACCTCCACTTCAGTACGATAGAATATTTGCCATCAACGCTTTCAATACATAGGTCCATACCCATTATTACCTACTCTTTGTATGAGAAGCAATACTTAAAACTTCGTACATTGCAAAATTCTAAAGAATGTTACGACTTAACTCATCTTAATAACGAGAGCGACGGGCGATGTGTACATATTATAGAGCTATTAATCATTTTAACAATCTATACAAAATTACAATTAAATCCACCTTCAAATCATATTTCAATAACACAGTGGATGTAATATAAGTTAAAGATCCCACGGGACTCAAGGTTCCAGGAGCCTACAGTATAGCATGTGAATGTGAAAAGGTGTACATCGGCCAAACCAGAGGGACCATTGAGGAGAGATGTGAGGATCATAAACGAAGCATCACACCCCAGCAACCTGTAAAATCAGCTCTGGCACAACACAGTATTGATAAGTACACAGAATAAAGTTTGATGACACTAAAAGTCTTGATCGCTCCGAGAAATACTTTGATCAACTTGTCAAAGAATCCACAGAAATTAAATTACATCCATTGAATTTAACAGAGACTCTGAACGCAAACTAAGCATGGCTTGGGCACCAGCCATCAAACATACCATCATAGATAATTCAAGTAGATCAGAACGGCTGATTGACAGTGCAGAAAAACTTTAAGCAAGCGGCCAATCACTGGTGTCTCCAATTTCTCATACCTACCTGATTCTGCACACCTTGTTTGTGTATATATATCAGCATGATTTTTACCCGGGCATTTGTTCCTGATGCCTACCTTGTTTGTGTGTATATATCAGCATGATTTTTATTCTGGCATTTGTTCCTGATGCTCACCTTGTTTGTGTATATATATCAGCATGATTTTTACCCGGGCATTTGTTCCTGATGCCTACCTTGTTTGTGTGTATATATCAGCATGATTTTTATTCTGGCATTTGTTCCTGATGCTCACCTTGTTTGTGTATATATATCAGCATGATTTTTACCCTGGCATTTGTTCCTGATGCTCACCTTGTTTGTGTGTATATAACAGCATTTTTTTAACATTTGTTCCTGATGAAGATCATGAAGAATCAAATGGCCGAAAGCTTGAGTTTTATAAATTTGACGCGGCTGATCACCTGAGAACCAATTATTAGTAACAGTGGATGTTTCAAAAAAGGAATCTATCAGTTATTTTCATTTGAAGCAAACTGGAAATTTTAACTAGACCTTTATGTGTACCTTTTTTCCTGACCTTGTACAGAGCCTTCGTTTATACGCGTGGCCGGCCGTGCAGAAATTTGTTTGGCCTAGATATCATCATTCTATTTACCACAGAAATTGCATATTCATAGCCTCTTACATTGAAGCTCACAGATAGCTCATGCAAATTATACTTACAATAACCACAATCTTCATCCGGGCTTTGGTGATACGACTTCGGGGTGAAAACCTTCGTGACTAATTAAACCTTTTATTTGTTAGGCCATCCACAAATATGTAATGTATTAATACATGCTCACAAAGACAGTGTTTAAATAGACTCATCAGCAGGTTCTTCAAAGTGAAGAATTGAGGATGGCGGGATTATTTTTAATTCTTGCATCGCTTAACGACTTAAATATCACCTTTCACATCTCACTTTCCGTTTATTTTTTAATTTAGGCAAGTAGGCGCCACAAACGCGCGCTAATCCTTTCATGCGCAGCTGCTAATAAAAGTCAGAAGCAAGTACGTACATAGTATACCAGAGAAGCGCAGAAAAGTCTGCCCTTATACCCAACATGTGTAATCTGTTTCCAAAATAAGGAGAAAGAACTATTTGCTCATGACGTAGTACTACAGCGGAAAAAGAATAGAACCTAAGGAACTGATAATGGAGACAAACGACAACGATGAAGGGAGAAGTGCAAAACAAGGTGAAAGGATGAGAGAAAAGAAGGGATCACTTGTCGGCAATTTGTATCTCTATATGGTATAAAGCACAGATCTACACACAGAAATAAACAGCCTAAAAGCATGATTTTCGGCTTTAGGACCACTTATACTACCATTTCTTTTATTTCAGAATCGCAAGCGATCGAAACATCAACAGATTTACAATGATTTACAAATGTTCCAAGAACAATCCCTAGCCTCTAAGAAGTTTAGGAAATAGTATACTGCGATAGGTATAAGGATGGAAAGTGATTTTTACTGGACGGAGGAAAAGTTTGAACGGACGAGACGCAGTCGAATCTTGTAATTTTTGAGGATTAGTAAAAGCACTTAACACGCTGTATTGCATACAAGTTTTTGGGAGATAATTAGTAATTTAATATGGCATATGAATGAAATGTGAAATAGCAACCTTGAAACATAACATTCATCTTTCCATGGTGTCTTGATGGTTGAATTTAATTTTGAACTTAATTCAAATTACCGGAGCTACCCGGAGATTTCAATATTTCATTGCTGCTTACAAAATAGGTAAGCAATGTTTCCTTCATTTATTCTTGCTTTCTTCTCATTGAACTAATTTTAAAAAATATATCTTTCGAACATTTCTCAGGCACGAGGGAACTATGGCCTATTTTCCAATTTTCTTCGATTTCAGAGTCAACACGCTCGTTCAACTTAGCCGCCATTACTATGGGTAATTAATGATTTGAGCACGGCCTACTCTGTTTATCTCGCAGAACGTGTATTAAGATTTAGTGATTCTCCGCATAATATCTTCGATCGTAATTACAACGAAAGCTGAATTGAATCCAGTGCTTTATTCTTTTAAATTATAACGTATGCAATATAAATAAGAGGACAATTATCGAGTTGGTAAATTGATTTTATTATATATCTGTATTAATCAAAATACTGTTAAGTTTAAGGATGTGAAAATGCTAGAGGCCAGCCCTTAAAGGTACGTAATGTAGGAGGGTAGTTTAAGTTGGTAGATGTGAATATGGGATAATTCATTTACCTGCTATGTCAACATAACCGGAAAGGCCATGGAATCCTATTATCCCCCTCCCCCCCAAAAAACTATTTTCCACACTTGTCTGATGTCTAACGATTTACTCTACGTGTGCTCAGCTAGCACATGTTTCCTTTTAATAATAAAGCTAAATACTAAAGGCATTAGGCACATAAATATAGTTTGCAGATGATGAACAGAATCGCTGATAACAACACTAAATTATCAAGTTTCATCAAAACCTAAAGAAAAACATTTTATTCTATAAAAGTTTACAAAGTACACTTAAATATAAGGAAAATTCGCACAGTGGCAAAAAGGAGGATTTTTTGCAACAGTTTGCTGAATTTAGTGAACTTACCAGAACTTTGAATTCTAGAAGTGTCAGTTTGGAAGAAATAACCAATTCCTTCTCTCCACGCACACGTCTGTGTCTTGTGCTCTTGCGAACCCGCGACTCCGAAGATGCACCACTAGGTGTCGACGGCGTTTGATTCAATTCCACTGGTGATAGCCTTGGACGTTTGGCTTCTGTACCCTACAATCACAAAATACATCACGTTATTTAGATCTTTAAACTGCTTCAAGTATACTAACACATACTGTAGTGTAAGAAATTAAATTGCCTTGGGAAGATCCAAAAGGAATATAAGGTAAGTGACTTCTACAAAAGTTGCCGTATTTTGGCCCAGAGTAGAGGAAAACTAGCTTAAATCATAGCGTCAAATGTCTTAAAATCACGTCAGATGTCATGCAATTCAGCTTGATTGACGTATGAATATAAATGGGTTATTAATTCACTAACTGACACACAACATTGTGTGAACACTGTAATGCATTTCTATCTTAATTTGAATTAAGTTAGCCATAATTTTACGTTAAAATGTCATACAAAGTTTAATTTCTAAGAGAGATTTGGCAACGTCACGTTAACATTAAATTGCTACTAAATTCATTCGAACTGTAAGAGGACATCATGTATACACCGATCAAAATAATCAGAAGGACAAGATTTTGTTCGAATGTATTTTTGTAGCGATATTTATTGTAACCATACAATTGTTTTCTTGAATAACTAATCTTTACTTAACCATAACACAAATCATGTTTACTTTTCATATCAAACTTGGCTACTACTACATTATTCTGAATGCAGTCTTAGAGTAGTTAAACGGACGATTTTCAGAATTGGCAATTCTCAAACCCAAATTCGATCTCTTTTGCTTACCTTGCGTTATTGAACCCTGGAATTTACTGATTTATGCTGTGATTCAGAAGTAGAAAGATACAGAAGATAGATGATACTGTCAGTTTGCATCAAGTCTTTGATCTGCAAACATGCCCAGAATTTCGCAAATTTCCGGTAGAAATTGTGTGTATCCTTGCCGATACATCTACGAAAAATTATTTTCTTTAGTGAACTTCATGAATTGCCATCTAAGAGCAAGATTTACTCCTGAGGTCACATAATATTAAAATGCTGGAAAAATAGGATAGGATAGGAGTGCTATCCACTATGGAGTCATCCTCTATGTGATGACAAACATGCCATAATCCCACAAGCAAATTAAAGAACAACAAGAAGACGGTGATAAAACACAAAATGGGCTTTATAAATATATAATTAAAATTTAGAGTATGAACACCAGTTACGTGCCTATGTCATTCAGAGTGTATCTTCATCGGTGCCAAATATTTCGGGGATGCCGTCCCTACACCAAAATAGTTTTAAAAAAAAGAGTTCACATTAACCTGGGCCTGAATATCATATATCGTTGATTTCCAAGACAAAATTGAAGGTTACCAAAATTGCTCGAAGTGGTTTCCTCCTGCTTCGATGCCGTGCCATAAGCTTCCGTTCCATGCTGTTCCGCGCTCTGTTGTAAATTCGAGTGTTTCGTATTTGGTCAAATCCAGAGTGGATATGCTCTTTCAGTGTCAATATCCGGTGCAGGAGCCACTAAATCACGGACTTTAAATGTCCCCAGAGGAAGAAATTCATAGAATTCAAACTAGAAGATCGAGCTGATCATGCAATGAATCCGTTTCGACCAATCCATCTAGAAATGGAAATTTATAATTCAAGAAATCATGTACTATCTAACTGAAATACTTGGCGCACAATCATGTAAATACTGCATTCGTTGAATGAAATCCAGAGGACATCATCAATGAAATGATGTAACTCATTTCTGAAGAATTATAGATATGTATGTGCATTCAGGCATGCAGGAAATAAATAGAGAAGTATACATGATAATGAATGAACGTTTCGGCAGAATCTCTGTTGATGTCTGTCGTGCCATACTTCATTTAGAGTTTCTACAGACCTGGTTGTGGGTGTTGGGAAAATTGAGGATACCATCACGATTAAACCCAGCCCTCATCAGGAACAAGGTGCATGCCATGAAATTCATGAACATAGCACAACTCCGTAACATGCGATGGCAGAAAGTTCTTCTTGAATCAAAGTCCACCACATTTAATCCTTGCATTCCTTGAAGGCGATCGGAGAATATATTCATGTAAAATTTTCCAAATAATCATTGACTAATTCCTTAGCAATGCGTCTTCTGCTATCTGATGAATTTGCGTCCACATCACGACGAACTTGTTTTCCACATAGACGTTTCGTTCCTGTCTTGGTATCTCTATCTCTCTTCCTCTCTCCCCCTTCCCCCACAATTGGAAATAAAGCATAGAATCCGTGTCAAATCATTGACTACAAAGAACGATTTTAGCAATTAACTTTGGAATAAAATGTGCTCAACTGAAAGATTTATCGATAAAATCAAAATCTCTAGTAAGATCACTGTTGGTTAATCCTAGCCGCGTCTCAATTCTGCAGGATGGTTTTTAAGTGCATGTATACATACATATGCTTATGTATGCGAAAGTTGCAATTTATAAACTGCGCTATGGCCTAGCTTATCCTGGTATCAAGTGGGAGCGCTGTTGCCTTTTGTTACCGCAAACCCAAGCAGACATCATGAAAATTACGATTCTGTAGAAACTAGTAACGAATTGTACGAATAAAAATTGTGGGAGAAAAATACGTTTAATTTTGTTTTAATTTGCAGGTATACTTAAGCGTACAAAACAAACTCATACCATGATACGTCTTACACAGACTAATTCCTCAAAGGGGTGGTTTAAGTTCTTACAGCATTTCATTCAACGTAATATACAGAATCGTGAGTTAAGGTGTGCATATTTATATCCTTTTCACCCTGTATATCGGGGACGAAGGACGAAGGAAGATTTAAGCACTACAGCAACTAGGTTATATTTTCAATTCGACCAATGAGTTAGCCACAGTGTACAAATTTGCATTCAATGGTCCGAGGCATAGGTTTCAATCCTATGCATAAGCAGCTTTCTGAATTCCTATAGAAAAATTGTTTTAAATATTATGCGAGAGTCTACCGTGTTTAACATCCGTATGGTTTAAAACTATCAAAAAACAACACAGCATTGAGTTTTGCCACATGGCTATATTTCCTTGTCATTTATTTTGGAATATTGCTCTAGAGAAGGCCTGGGCGACTCGCGCCATACCTTGAGCGATCATCAATGTCTTTTACCTACCAAACATGCATTATTAGTGGAAGACCGTGAGCAGGCTGCTCTCTCTGAGCAGCTGTTCTCCAGGCCTACTCTATAGCACAACGTCTTGAGGACAGTGCCTTGTTAAAGAAGCAACTGGATATAGCTAAACTGTACTGTGGTTGTATATTCTTAGGGCGTATTAATTTTCTGAGCTGCCTAATGCTCAAGTTTGTTTTATACTGCAAACACCCAACATGTCCATGTTTAATTTCCAGTTTCCAATTTACTGATCACTTGTCATATTGTGATGCAACGTACGACTATCGCTAGATAACCAGATCTTCCAGAAGTTTCACCTTCTCGAAAGTTCTGGAACTTGTGAGAAATATCCAACGACCACATAAACGAGCGCTCTCGTGAGTCAGTCAAGTCACAATATTTTCTTGTCATTTTATGCACTTTTCAATTCGTAGAAAATTTAGTTACAGAGCACCAAACAGGTATCTTCTTACACATGAGTCTCACAGTTGGGAAACCTTATCTGACAAGTCACGAACGAAGTAGGACATAATCTCGGCCTGTCATGCTAAACATAATGATGCAAAAGTACTTCTTTCTGATTAAACTGCATTTTATAGACTGTATTCAACAGTCACTTTTCTAGTCCTCTTGCATTAAACTCTAATGCCCTCTGGAGCTAACTGGTGGCAAAGCTCGCAAATGTTCCCACAAAGCCCCATTTTAAGTTTTAACTCTGAAATCTACAACATGTACCCCCTGTACACCAGTATCGTAGCAGGCCAAGATCCGTTTGACAGATGACCAGCATACAAAGTAGCATTGGGCAACAGCAAACCGTCGTGAAATGCTCACGAAACAAAAGCACAGCGGCAGAAAATGACTATCATCATCGTCAATTTAAATTACAGAACAGAAGTCGTGGTGAACTTGAGGTTTAAAAGCATTCTGATAGGTAATGATAATAATTATCCATTCGTAATATTTTTACATTTGAAGTGTGTTGATAAGAGCCGACAGGGGGCTTGTTGGCGCCTGAGGTATGGTGCAAGATTTTATCAGCAAAGAGCTTCCGAATCACATGTACTCTGAGAGCATAAGTGGATCAACTAACCACACAAAGAACAATGTGTACACACATTCAAATGTTAATCCACGTTAAAAGAGCAGTTGAAATGGAATTATCATCAAAGAAGCCCGTAGATTTTTCTAAATGTCTATTTCTAGGAGGTTTTGAATTGGAAGGACATAGATTATAAACATAAATGATTGTGCATTACACTCAGGGTTATTCTGTAACATCTTGTTACAGCTTAACAACCTGAAGCCGATAACCAGTGCTACAGGTTATTTGGAATTTTGTAATGTCATAATAGCGACATTTTGTTCAGGGGAAGAAAATTATAAGTAATGCCATGAGTGATAGTCAATTTATCTAGAGAATTTCACAATCACGAGTTGCATTTGTTAAGACTATTTCACGAATTAAAGGATGATATAGCCTATGAAATGTATTTAAATGCTGTATTGTAACTACTAACCCCTAAAAGAAACATGAAGCAGGTATACATGCATCAGCGTGCATTGGCATGACCTATAAAATTCTCATATTGATGCTCCAACTTTTAAGACGTTGGCAATGTCAGAAGTTGGAGTATCTGCTGTTAATTTACAATTAGTTCAATACAAAATTTAATTCCTAACATATTTCCCATTGCATTCATGCTCTGAGGTTTCCCTCTTCGAATTATTTCATCTATTTCAGCATTAAATACCTCACGGATGTGAGAGTCAGCCATATTTGACATTTGAATAGCGACTCCGTAGCATCAAATTAAGTCACCTGTTGCGCATCTGAAGCACACTGCAGTTACATTCTCTAACCTGATCTAACTTAAGAAAAGCAAAGGAAGTGATAATGAAATTCGATAAAGTTTTCGCGAATGAAGGCTGCCATTGGTTGATTTCAACCAAGTCACGTATGAGTGGAATAGTCATAAGTAATACCACGCGTGGTTATCAATTTATCTAGAGAATTTGACTACCACAAGTTGCATTATTTACAACTGTTTCTTTGTCTAATATGGACCCAGTCTGTTTAAATTTGTCCAACAACCTATAAATCTGCATTCGTTGCCCACAGTGATAACAGGAGGTTTTTGCCTAAATCCAAGTGATAACATTAGATTTCGTTCCTGCAAAAACAATACAATAAGCACACTACCTTTTGTAGTATACACAACTACTAACAACAATGACCATCAACACACGCCATCAAATTACGTTATTCCTGGTGAACTTAAAAAGTCGTGACCCTTCGTTGGTACGCAAGTTAGACTACCGCAGAGCCAGTTTATTCAGCCCATGCCTGTTACGAGCAGACAGGCGGCCGCCAACCACATCATTCAAGATAAATCGCGTATTATTCGGCTGCAATCCAAAATATTCCAATAATACATTCCACATAACGTATAGGTAAATATTAAGTATGAAGACAGCTACTATGGAACTAAGTTCAAAATTTTGCATCATTTTTAGATAGAAAACGAGTAACTTCTAAATAATATGACTAGGGCCCGGATTTTTAAGTTCTTAAAATTAACGTTTTAGTTATTTTTGTATCTTAAAAAAGTTTTTTTTAGTTCTTTAACCTCCTGAAGTAGTTTTTATATTATTATTGTGTATTAATTTTATTATTAATTGTCCTGTTTTTATAGCAATGTTGCTGATATGTCCTGTAGATCCTTTGTGCTGCTCAAAATGCCATTTTTGGCCAGAGGGCACCTGGAAAATACTTAAATAAAATTATAGTTTATACGCTATGTACATTATAACAGGTGTTTAATCCTTACCTGCATTTCGGCATTCGAGAACAGTTCATACAGGTTCTCCTGTACGGTATGTTTATCTGCAGAGCATCTAGCCGCTTAATGCGACTTTATCTGTGCAGTATACATAGAAGGTGTTCATGTTTGTTCAAGCTTTTGTGTCTGTGGGCATGGTTTCTTTCGGTTTTGACAGATTTGGCAAAATGTTACTTTGCCATCTGTGGTGAAGTTCGGATCGTTACCTATCCACTGACGAATCAACCACCTTCGAGATGAGCTGACATTAGGCATGACACTGGCTCCTTAAATTACCTGCCTAATCTAAGGAAAATTGACTTCTAACAATGTAGTAATTGTATGCATTAACAATACACGATAGTCGACTGAACACAACGGATACTGTTTTTAAACGGATCTCCTAATGTTCTCCTAATGACCCCTCTCCCCTCGTCAACAATCTCCGCATTGCTTGCTTGCAACAATGGAGAGCTTGGTCCCACACAGTTGCCTCTTGCATTGTCTTTACTCCTCTAAGCATGCATAAGCGAAAAGACGTAGCAAAGATGTAACAGTCAAAGTCCATTCATAATTTCATAAACATTTCATTTTCCCATTTTAAAATATTTTTTTTTTTCATTTTAAAATGAATAGGACATTTAGCCTCTTTTAGTTTTTAAAGTCTCATTCAGCCATTTTTAGGTTTTATTAGATTCAAGCATTTGGATTCGATGATCATGAAACAGATAATTAAATTAAACCACTGCAGTTAACTATCAAGGAATAAAATAGTTAAAAAACTAAGAATCCGGGCCCTAAATATGACACAAGACACAGTCTTGTTCTTATTTCATTTTGATGGTGTTCCATGATTTCCCCACAGAGGATTTGGTTTTTTATTATTAAACCCTAAGAAAGGAATTTGAATCTGTGCTCAATCTGCGGGCTTGGATTCTCAGCACGATGCCATAGGTGAGCATTAACAAGGATGAAAACTACTTATATTGCCAACAAAGAAGTAATAAATATTTAACCTTCAAATAATCAAAAACACAACCCTCCAAGCATCGATGCCCTGACCACATCTAAAGACCTCCCCGCACACTAAGCCAGAAAAGGACCAGAAGAGCCTCAGGAGACAGACCACAACGGAAACTGGTCATTTTCATTGTTGTGAAGCATTTCTCTCCCGTCCGTAGGGTGTTATTAGTATTGCTGCATTCACAGCTGCCAATTAAAATTTTGGTTTCACTGCCGGTCTTATCGGAAAATCAAAATGTCACTGCTGGAAAACGACGCAATTTCATGCGATAAATCAGGTTGATTAAACCCCCATTGTGTTATTCATATTCATAAGAGGTCCCTGCATAAATAACGCTGGTTTTGGTTGCTCCATATGGATGTGTTGATATCTTATTAGATTAATTGTTTTAAGACAGTGGGAAAAAGAAACTAATCATAAATTGAACCTTTATCACCAGGGCTTTGCTGAGAAAGTGAAACGGTACGCCGACCTCTACTTACCCATAATAATTCTCTGGGGTCCAACACAGACTACATTTATGTATTAATATTCAAATTTAATTTCTTTGGAAGTCAAAAGCATGACCAAAGCAGTAAACAAAAATCTTGTATGGAACAGCAATATAGCTTTCTCTAATTTATACCTTCCCTTTATTCTATAGACTATTCATAAAGAACCATTTTATCCCCCACCCCCACTAAGTCCCCAAAGGGGGGTGAGTGAGTGTGTCGGGTTTAAGGGCCCGTCGACAACTTGGTCATTAGGGCTCTAAGTCCCCAAAGGTAATATCACATCAAGGTCTGAAATAGCCGATTAATTGTTGAACGCAGTGACTGAATTTGTTCAAAGGTTAACTTATAGAAGCGATATTTGTTAGGAATGTTTGATGAATGATACAAGAATTACTTAAAGTAACCCTAAAATCTTAATATTGCATGGACATTTTCCCAATTCAGTCAGCCTGAGGCCAGTAGAATTTCGATTGTCAAATATGAGCTTCGCAATCGTAATTGCACATACGTTTTTCCCCCATACATTAGAATAACAAATACACTTAAGTAATCTGAAATAAATTTTATTTTTAATATTTATTTCAAACTGCTAAAATGTGGTTATCAAAAGTGAATGAAGTGTCGGTTTGCTTTGATGTGATGTCCATATCGCAACCAGAAGATGAAAATGTGGATAGAAAGTTTAGTTGAAAAAAGAAGGAAAGAAGGAAGGAAGGAAAGAAGGAAGAAAGGAAAGGAAAGAAAGAAAGAAAGAAAACTTTAGAAAAACGTCAGTGTGTTCATGTGTGTGCCTGTGAACAGCATTAAGGCGGTTAAATACCCATTCACTTGGTATTTTAAGCTCAGCATCTTCCACACGAAAACTACACTTTGCATGGCGAAAAACGAGAATTTTTATTTCCTCAAAAACGGCACCAACTATTGAAGTCCTCTTTATTTTCAATGGCTTTTTCTTATCTCTCACACCGTAAGGGATGAAACTTTACTAAATAAAAAATGAAGATCTCGTTCAAGGATAGAATTTGTCAAATAACTTTTTTTTTGGGGGGAGGGGATAACCATTTCCGAGATACTTACTCCTCGTTATTCATTTCAATTTTCAAATAGATCTACTTTTTTAAAATAGGATGTCGTTATTCTTGTCTTTTTTCCCCTTGCCATGGAAAGAGAACGGAACTTCTAAGCAATCACACAGTGAGTACCTCTTAAAAACTTTGACAACTGTCTTTTCATATTCCCATTGTACTTACAGGGAAATACTCACTAAAATCATTTCTACATATGTCTATTTCCATTAACTGTGGTAAATAAAAGAATAAGGTTGTGTACAAATAGTTTTTTGAAGAATAGATAAAGGCATGTGACTGAAAAATGTTTTAGATTTGAATTTTTTCTACTTGGCCCATTATTGTAACTGTTGTTGCAAACAAATAAAGCTATTGTTGAATTATTTCTTGCCCTGTTGTATCGGTTCTGACAACAACAAAAACAAAACAAAAAAGTCGCTGTTAATTTAATTCTTTACTGCAGTTTTTCACATCAACTCGATTCAGCTACCCTTATTTTATAGTGGAGTATACATTGACCTAGTTCTTTTCTATAATAATGGCTGTAAATAGGCGTCTTATAATGAGTTAAAACGACACGATGGATCTGTTAGAAGCTCGGTTAAACTAGAGGAATTCAGTGGCAGAGAATAAGATAACAAAGGAAATTGATAGACCTAGATCAAGTTATAAGTGAAGAAGACGGTGATATATTCGAAGCCCTATATAAGTTCATATAGAATATATGAGGGGTATAGATGCAAGCCCAGACTTTGCCACCTTTTATAAAAATTGAGATAACATATTGAATATAATCTTGCAACTTCTATTAATATAAGTATTGATACAGTGCAAAAAGCGACATCTGGCCAGTATAATTCACACTTGTAATATCGGCTGCGAGAATGTTCACTGATGTTTACTGATTTACTCAAAATCGTCACAAGAGGTAAAGTCGTTGGTTAACCAATGGCAATAATTGTCAATCGCCGAGCTTCACGAATGTTTTCATCCACAGTATTGATTCATTATGTGGATCGTGGTTCATTATAAACATTGTCCCGTCCGACCTTGAAAGCTCTCACACATTGGGGCCATACATTTCACTGATCTGTCGATGAATGCTCACTGTTGAAACGTTTCTGTCAAATTGGTGTCAAAAACCGAATCACAGACTGTATTTCACAGTCGGCGGACCCATGTATTGCTTTAAACATTTTGAACTGATACTGTGAACAGCACACTGTAACGCTACCAATATGCGCATGCGCGTTTCAATGTTCACGCGAAATTCGATGAGTTGCGGCGACTCGAACCTTACTTTTCGAATTACCCTCGTATGATTAGTGAATGGAACGAGTTGACGTTGATCGCAAGAGCTTCTCTTCATTCTAATTTGTCTAGCTTATAAGCAAGTAAAATGGACTGCAAGTAAAAGGGCACATTCAAATGTGTATATAATAATGTGTAGCCAAATCAAATTGTAAATAATGCGCTTGTTTCTTTAGCATTATATGCTGCAGTCCTTTCTTTCTGTCTTTCTCTTTCTCTCTCTCTCTTTCTCTCTCTCTTTCTCTCTCTCTCTCTCTTTCTCTTTCTTTCTCTTTCTTTCTCTGTCTCTCTCTCTCTCTCTTTTTTCTGATGGTGTTAATAAAAAGTAAAGCTAATATAAACGTTTGGTCGTTTCTTTAGCGCGGTGGTAGCGCTACTGCTTACCAAGCGGGAGACCCAGGTTCGATTCCCGGTATCGGCATGGGGATTTTCTTCCAATGGAAGACTTGGTCCGGGATGCACTCAGCCTTGTTAGTCCTTGAGGGGCAAATTAATCAGCTACTTGATTGAGAAGTAGAGACCTATGGTTGTGAAGATCGCGTAACGCAGCCCTGACCACGTACCACCTCCAGTACTGCACGTCACTCATGACGCATGTGATGATCAGAGTTGAAGGACGCAGCGGTCGGGAGGTAGGTCTTGGCCCTAAAAGGGCTGTTGCGCCTTGGGGGATTAATATGAAAGTTTAACAGTACCATATTTTTACATCTTGCAACTACATATGCTGCTGTTTCAAGTAGGACCCACACTAAAATTACTATGCAAATATAGTAACGAGAAGTTGGCATAACGTCTTACAGATTGAACACAACATAACGAGCAAGAAACATTAATCTGATAAATATTTCTCATTCTTGAATAATCTCGAAGTTTACTGTTTTGTTTGATAGAAGTCCCCTTTTGAGGGAGAGTATTTAAGATGTAATATAATATATACTCTACATAGACCTAAGGTATATAGTATACCAAATATCCAATCATATTTACACAATTATCTAGACCTGCAGGACATATAGACTTACCATCCACGATTTCCGCGAATTTGTCGACTTTATACCCTATTGTTTTTATTCTGATATGCTCTTTTTCGCCAGATGAATTGGTAAATAGAGTTAAGTCTCCACTCTGCCATAGCCATAGCGTTCTTTGAGGCCTTCCCAACAGGTCTCAAGCTTCCAACTCGGGACATAAAATAAGGTTTCTCCAAGCTCTTATTATAAACGTTGCTTTTTCTTTTCGTGAGCAGAATTATTACCACGGCTATGTTCCTCGAGGCCTTGGCCGCCCCTCGCTTGCCCCTACCTCATAAAACTCTCCATCAACACTAAGAATATTTCCATCCCGCTCCGGATTTTAACGACTTCGTTATAACAACTTTATTCTATAGCTCGGCGTTTCTTTCTCAATCAGGGACCAAACTGTCCACTCTTTTGTTATTCTAGAGGCTTCAGCTAATAACAAGCTGATTGTCAGTATCATCTTCCATGCAACGTGCATTTTGTCTGCAGCATTAAGGTGACATTGATTCTGGTCAAACCAGTAATCTTTAAAAATGAATTTGCTAACACTAATGCTAGATATGTTCAGTTTACCAGAAGAGATAAACTTGTTTGTGTTGCGCTATGGTAGCTGCAAAATTTAATGGTGGTTGATAGCGGATGTGCAAATAAATATTTATACGAAATGCTATTTATATGATATTTATATCCAGTGACGTAGCGTGGTGTGTGAACTTGGGTATGCACTTTGAACTCGTCTTAAGGGTACGCATAGGTGAAATTTGTAACTTCTACTATTATTAACGGATTTTGTTCAAACTCATGTAAGACATAATACATCTAAGGAACAATCTACATTCAAATTTTCATTGCAATAACTTAACACCTTTAAATTTATTATCTTTATCTAGCTATTTTTGGCAGCGTAACTGAAATGCTCCTCAAGATGAAAGTTTCAAAATTCTGATAATTTAAAATATTTTGTTACAGGTAAGTACTCTCAAAGGAATGTTGGGAAGAAAAAATTTTGCAATGCTTTGGTTTATTAAATAAATACTATTAACTTTGCAAAAATAATTTGTTCACAATTTGTAGTTTTCATAGAACTTTATAATTCACCAACTGGTCAAAATTAAAATTATAGAAAAATCACTCGCACTATATCTTTTTTTTCCCACTCCCACACAGTATGTTGATTAAAAAGCACTCGGATGCCATATTTGGAAAGTAGGTTTCCAGGAAATGCAGTGTTCTCTCCACAACACCTGTTTTCCTCGTAGTGAACCACGCGGATGTACATGACCAAGGTGCATACCCTGCCTTCGGTTTCCTGGCGTATTATTCTCTTACATGTTCACACACATTACTGTGCAAAATGCTGCTTGTTGTACTCATACGCAAAGAAGAAGTTAAAAACAGGAAATCAACACTCATTGCCTAAGAAAATACTGAGAAACCTAGCTTTAAATCTCATTAACATTAACAAGCGAGATGCACCTTTCTGCGTTACATCTACTGCGCGCGCACATCGTTTGACATGACTGGCGCGAGGCAAGCACAACCCCAGCCGCTCTGTTTCAATGCTTAGCGGATACGCTAACAATAGTAATTCATAGCAGATTGTTGTTCGAAACGTACTCAGCAAGTATTACACCAATTGGATTAGTATATAGGTAATTGAAACTGTTAACTAAGGAAAATTGGCAGTGTATGCAACACATCACCCACATCCATTGACGTTACGCTCCTATTTATATCATTGGCTTTACAGCGTGTTTATCAACGGAAACATATCAACTCAAAGAATGGTTTTCTTGTTCCTACCCACCAATATTCCCCCAACCGATTGAAATTTCCAACTGGCGTTTGTGTTTCTAAGCCTTTTTTTTTACTTCTATTTTTGATTTCAGGTTATATCCTTCATCAGAATTTCTTTCTGTCATTATCTTTTCGCTGTTTCAGTTCCCCAGACGCCGCAAGGCACGGCAAGCCTATGATTGCATTTAGTATCGAGCCACCGCCTTCAAATTTTGCGACAGCTATAGCATTGCAGTGTTCTTTCTCAATCATGCTCTCCCCTGCTATCTATTTTCCTCTCATTCACTTACTCTATCTCCTATCTCATCCTATACCGTATCTCACTCTTACACTACCTACCCCGCTCAGTATCTCTGCCCCTGTATCTCCCCCTTTTCGAACTTGCACACACAAATATCTATCCTTAAACAAAGAAGTCAAAGAAAATCTTGTACCTTTTCTGGGGCCTTTTGAAGCGTGAGCTTCTCCACTAACCTGGGCGCCCAATCAAGTTTTCCCCTTAGATTAGGCGATAAGGTATGGCTCAGGGTTACCAGATTATTTTAATAATGTAAATTTATAATTTAAATGTTATGCCCACAGGCATACACACTTAAATTTTCTTAAAATCCTGGAACATACAGTGTTAAATGTAATCATGAACATCAGTTATACTTCTCCGAAGAAGTAACCTTGCGCAAAACATCTAGCTTGTTTGAAATATAATCAAGAAATTCCACACAACTGAAGTTTTTGAAATTGTAATTCACTAAAGCAATACATATAACTGAGTCAATAGATAATCTGTTCCTTTCATCTGTCCATTGTGCTCTTTCCACATTAGCATTGTGTTGTTTTGCCTTCACAGAATACCAACCTTTTGCCTAAGAGCACAAATGCTGCGTTGCCAATCTCTCGTTCGATGTTACTATGTATGAATATACTCTTTGCTACAGTCAGTTTAGCTCTGTTGCCCTAGCGAGTTGCAGTTGCGGCTAGTAATCAATTATTAATTTCTAGTTTCGCAGTTGCTAGTTCATTTTCTAATTATCACTGCCTGTTTCTGAAAATGTAGCACATTAAGGTGACTTTACAATTTCCCCCCGGACGCCGGACAAATAGTTAAAATGTAGGACACGTCCGGGAATTTCCAGACGTCTGGTAACCCTAGTATGCTACCAATCATAATAGGTCTGTATGGCATTGAATGCACTCACTCTACCTTTTCTCTTTCAGCCAATACGTTGGAAAGGGTAAACATGTCATTCGTTTCTACACCATTTTGTAACCTTGTTTTGGTTATGGGTTAAGGTTATTTAGCAAAAAGAGTGGCGCACCCTTGCACCGTGGACTAAGGCAACCAAAGAAACGGCGAGGCTTTGTGGCGATAATGTAACATAGCTGCGAGGTACAGTGTGATTTTCATTAGCGCTCTTTGTACATACGCAGTGGCTGAAAACTTACCTACCAAGTTCGAACCATTAGGCCATTTTAAGCGGTGGATAGGCTTCGACTCACTATTTTAACTCTACATTGCTGTCAGCGTTCACTCATGAAATAGTGTCACTACATTGTCCCTGTGTGATATGTGAAATCACCACAGGCCACCCATTGGTCGTTCTTTGGCAGTTCGGCTAGTTCCAGCATATTCCGCAATGATACGAATACCCAAGATCCTACCATAATCCTTCCGGCCCGACAGTGGGTCCTAATATAAACAATGCACGTAATATTACTCAACGTTTGACGTTTCCTGAACGTATGATGAAACTTTCTCTTACAGCTGCTCAGCTGTTTACTTTGGGGATTTCAAGAAACTGCCCTTCTTACCTCCCATTATTACCTTAATATTTCACTGCAACACTGAATAGTACACAAATATTTGTTAATCTAAATGTAATAATTCAAGAATGGGTAAAAAAATGTTATGCTATATCTCACTAGCAAAAAACCTACACCCCAATCGGAGTTCTCGTAAAATAACGTGAAATCTAGCTCTGTATTAGAGGTGATGATATCGCTTGAATGTAATCATCCTGTCTTGTAATCAGCCTGTCTACAACTTGGTCGCAAAGCATTCGCAGATAAACCCGTTGTTTCCGATGTTAATTTAATAACATAACCTATTAAAAAGATAATACAAAAACGTTTTTTACCAATTTTTGGAAGTTTGCCACTTCCATGTTTGATCACACTGCTCTTATCTGCTACGCATCCAAGACAAATGAACCGATCTTAAAGCCTGTCATTATGCATCGTCTTTATTATATGAAGTAGACACAAAAAGGGTTGGTAATACATGCAGTGCAGTAGCGAACTGCTTTCTTTCACTTAAAAGATGCGCTACGGCGGAGGCATGTGACTGTTGACTGTTTACACAGAGCCCTTTCTTGGGCTGAATGACGTATGATGAAGTTCTTTATGAACGAAGAGTTAAATGTGCTGGTTCGGCAGTAGCAGGAGCTATACGATGTCCCAAAGATTATGAC
Organism: Tenodera sinensis; assembly: GCA_030765045.1. Classification (NCBI taxonomy): domain Eukaryota; kingdom Metazoa; phylum Arthropoda; class Insecta; order Mantodea; family Mantidae; genus Tenodera; species Tenodera sinensis. The sequence goes on along the minus strand of CM060970.1, from coordinate 61,004,167 downwards.
AACATACTGATTAAAGATAACATCTGGAAGGTTATAGCGACAGGCTTAAAATATCTTACCTCATCAGCAACACCAAATAAGCATCACAGGCTATAAGGATGTCAGCTTTATGATCAATTGCTTATTGAAACAGAGATTACAAAACGAGCAAATCGAAATAAAGAATAAAATAGTCGTCGCATGGTGGGAATAAGATAAGGGCATGGTTGGTGCACCGTCGGAACGCAGTAGGTTATGTGGAAATTACGACATGGCAGGGACATGGTCGATGCACTGTCGGAACACGGTAGAAACCTACTTAGCAAGTCTTATCTGATAGTCAACTGCAGACCTCATATCTAATGAGTCATAGAAAATTGTAATTAAATTGCTATGAATAGAATCATCGATCTCAATATGTAGAAGATTAGCTGTGCTTACCTGATACTCTGGATCGTCCTTGCACTCGCTGGACTGAGCATCACCCGCTGCTGGATTGGCGCCATCACTCAAAGTGTTATCAGACGTGGCCACTTTACGGACAAATATCTTGGCCTTCTCATACTGTAGTAACTCCATCTCCTCAAGTCGCATCCGAGCAAGCACACAGTCTTCGCACACCGCTGGGAGGAAGGAAAGTAACATTAGTCTTGAAATTCAAGCAATAGGAATAGCTTCTAAAAAGAATACCACCGTAATCATCAGTTTGCAGGAATAAAACACGTCCATTGCACGTGCACTATTTAAAACACTCGAATATGGTTACCCAAATTACATACAACTCATTGACATAAGTATTCAGTTTTTAATTCAACAGCATTAATGTTCAATTATTATAAACAGACGCATTTCCAATTCTGATCTTCAGTTTCGCGTTCAGCATTAAGAAAATGCATCTTGAAACATATTCAGCTGAAGATAAACTTCCAAATCTCGACTCACTGCGCGGTTGAAACAAATATTCACATCCAGCATCCTAGGAAAAAGAGTGTTGTCTAGGTTATAGCCGAATAGCTACATAAAAACTGCACCACTTAAAAATTACGAGTTCTGTTTTACTGTGTAGCTAAGTAATGCTCGTACTTTGGCGAAACAGTATATTTCTTCCAGAACTGTAAATGGCCGTAATCAGATTTCAAAGGTTAACGTGCATGTACACACGCTTTACAAAATTAATCAACCAATCAATTATACATTCGCCAAGATTGGGAGTACAGTACACGTAATAGCTGAAAGTACAAAAAATAATAAACAATTGAAATGTAAATGTACTACTGCAAAGAACAGCCATTTTGTAAAAAGGCCTAAAACCTATTTTTACTTTCTCTACTGGTAAGTAGAGGAAGTATTGTATTCCACCCAAAAATTCGGTGTCGAAGATTTCACCGGAAATATGTTTTGAGACCCCCTGAAAGCAAAAAAAGCATTTTTAGAAAAAGGTTCACGTGCGCGCGCGCGTGTGTGTCTGTTAAGTCTGTGGACAGCATAACTCAACAACGAAAAGTCGGTTAAAATCCAAAGTTGCTATTTAAGTTAAATGTCTTTCAAGGATATGATATGAACATTTTGAAGGAAATAGCCCCACCCTAAACTACCCTTTACATGGAAAATTTAGGAATAAGTTTGTAAGAATGGTTAGTACAAGAGTAGAGAGTATAGGTTAGTACAAGAGTGTGAGTGCAACACATCAGATTTTTACAAATGGATATCACGAGGTAATTTTTTAAATATATCTATCCGCGTTAAAGTATCACTTCTTGGTATTGTTTACTCTCACGCTTGAAGACAATTTAAGATAAGTGTTCTTAATAGCATCATTATAGTTGTTAAAATGAAACAACGGAAATTTTAACCAGCTTTGATTGTCACTCAGCAGTTGAGAATATAAAGGAGATCCAACAACAATAATAACAACAACAACAACAACAATAATAATAATAATAATAATAATAATAATAATAATAATAATAATAATAATAATAATAATAATAATAATAATAATAATAATAATAATAATAATAATAATAATAATAATACGAAGTCATTTTGTTTCCCCAGAAGTTAAGATTTTCCTAATTTTAGACGCATTACTCCAACTATATGAACCATATGACACAGAAAAATATACATGGTAATGAATGCATGCAAGAGGTTGGAATTAAGATAGTAATTAAATAACAAGAGAAAGCTCACAATGTATGTTCTTATGATTATCGCAAATACTTTTGGAATCACTTTTATTGTAATACTAAGCAGTTTATCATGATACACTACCTCTGTTGAAATTCCTTTAACGTCAATGAATGCTTCTAATAATTCAACTTAAAAACCATTTGCCTCAAGTTGCTAAAAGCAGCTGAAAAGCAGAAATCCATAAATAACGAGACAGGAGAGAAGTATCATCAGCAAATAAAAGACCACAATACCCTAGATAAAGTATCGTTACCAGCAATAAGGCAGGTTCCAAAAGACGACCCTTAGAAACTCTACTATTAAAATTAGCAGTGGTAGAACCGTCCTCATTTACATTAGTGATTGGACTATCTGTTAGATATATCAATTTTTCTTCATTCCCCTTAACGTTACAATAATTAATTTTGTAGCAAATGTCATATGACATACAAGATTGCTAGTTGAAGAAAATAGCAAAACACAGCCGAGGCAATGTTATAATTTCCAAAGAGTATTAAATATATTAAATATTTAATTGCATTTAGAGTACATTACTTTGATTTAAATTCGGACGGGCAATCGAAAATAAAGAATACAATTGAGTGAGTGAGTGAGTGAGTGAGTGAGTGAGTGAGTGAGTGAGTGAGTGAGTGAGTGAGTGAGTGAGGAGTAAGTAGGGTTTAAGGGCCCGTCGACAACTGCGTCATTTGTACTCGAATCCAATTCAAAACAACTGGTCAATTGCTTGCTTATTATGATCTCCAGAAAGTTTTCCAAAAAGGGTACAATTGAATTAGGTGTACATATAATTAACACGTTAGGATGATTCGTTTATAGACACGAATAACTTCGGAGAGCAATTAAGTCTAACAGCAATCGATCACTGGCTACCACAATTCACATCTATCCCACAGTTTTCACACTTTTTAGCTTTTAAAACGCTGTAGAATATTATACCTTGCACACCTCTGAAGTGTTGGGGTAGAGGCGGTTGAGGGGTGTTAGAATGAAGATGGAATCAGAAACTAAATAAATACCAAAGAAGAAGGGTTTTGTAGGCGTGTATTCTGGTTATCAGCATACCACCAGAAACTACAATTCAAAATATGCATCTGTTTAAAGTATTTAGAAAGAAAACTCACTGAAATCGTATTATTATCGTATTCAAGATCTGCTGTTATAAACACATACGGCCTGACTATTACACTCAATATTTATGTGAGTATAATCATTTGGTGGATTGGTCACAGTAATGAGTAAACCATTACAGTCGCACATAAAATCATGAAAATGTTGGAGCTGTTTAGTTCTAATAAAATTGTCACGAATTGCCTTTAGTTGGTACCGTACCAGAACAGTAGAAATTAGCTGATTTTCAAAGACAAATCCTTTTTTCACACTAATGTCTACATTAATATAGTCACAAATTATTAAAAATAGGAAGTCACACATTGATCTGAATAGCTGGTGAACGACGGCCACCTCAAAATGCTTTTCGAAATAAAACTGTTGTACTTCTAATATTTCGGATTTCTTGCACTTTCAAAAGCCACAACAAAGTAGTTTACAGGTGGTGAAAATATAAAATACAAGAGTAGAAGTCTTTATTAGCATTTCGCACTACATTATAATGACAAAAAAATCACCATTCCTTGTAATAATGTAGCCCTGACTAACACTTCTATTGATTAGGAGCCATGTTCTCTATCCTTTCTTATCATTAGACCTGAGTATGCATATACATGTCTTTTACAAGCTCTATTCTATTGTATGCTACATATTTGATACAAGAAGGCTTATTTAAGAAACTGAGATCACAGAATCGGCAAGCAGACTTCTTGAAATACTGAAAGAAGAATGGGCTATATCAGCAAAGAAATATCTTGCTCTTGTTGAAGTTTACCTTCAACAATTATGGTAAGAATTTGGTGGAAAGATACATTCCTGGTTAACTAGATGTGGAATCTAATTCCAGTGAAACTACTGCTCAATTAAATGTATTTTATAAAAGTGCGTGTAATAAATCAACTGCAGGTCTGCTTTATCCTAGCTGCAGCTAGTATTTACAGAGTAGTCCTCTTCCTGCATGCAGACATTTTAATACTGAAATAATATAGGATAGAAGTGTTGACTTGCATAAACTACAAGAAACATGTTTTCTTTGTCAGGACGAATTACAAGCATATGCAGATCAAAATATAAGAAAAGAGACTTAAGGCATAAGTGCTTCTGTGCGCGTGTATTTCGGTATTCAACCAAAAACTTCAGTCATTAAATAGCATTTCCACTGTTATAAGATCGTTACAGATTAAAACTACCTCCTCGGGAAGTTATCACTAATTAAGATGTTCGCCTTTTCTGAGAGGATTTGTTGTGACAAAAGAATATATAAATAGAACAGCAATCCTCTTGCCTGGGAGTTGCAAGAATTGTGGTCATCTTAAAACCTGAAACGGAAGGGATATTAACAAGACCACATGACTTGGAAGGGAGCTGTTTCTCTTTGTTAACTTGACGGAATGAGTTCATTAAGTTTGTTCTAAGAGGATTAAATGTACATCTTTTGACTTCTCTCACAAATTCTGGTTCTTAGTGTTTCTTCAAAACAGCTGCTTTCAAAGGTATCACGCGATATGTTAATGAGGAACCAAATGCACCCCATCTCTGCAACGATTACAAGATTTCCGTTTCTTCCGAAAGGGACTTCCAACATAACGGCTTGATTAAACCCGCATATTTATTGTACGTACACACCACTTGGAACACTTTAAATTGGAAGAATCCACTTTTAGATACGTTGCATGCTATCGGTGTTATGACTTCAATGTGTATTTTGCTCAACTTTCTCGCTAAAATATTGTTGAGCATTCATTCTGTCAGACCGCTCTGTTTTCTTCCATATCTCAAGTCTATACAGCAGCTATCTGTTCAGAAAAGGCATTCCCATGAGGAAACAATCCGGTAAAATACCGTCATTGCATTGTAATTCTATACTGTAACCTTAAATGGGCAAGTTATCAATTTTACTTTTTCCGTAAGCTTTACTTCCATTACATGCTAAGCGGTTTCAAATTGTACTAATGAGATATTTTCTGTACACAAAATCCATTATAATCGCTGGGATGTAGCGCAAGCTAACCTTAAGCTGATTACTTTGATCTATATATACATATATAAAACAAGCAAATAATTTTTCTCGCGTAATTTTTTTCTTACATTTAAACTTGTTAGTTAGTCCAAAATGGGGCTATTTTGAAAGTAGTATAATAGGGCACAAATGTATAATAAAAACATGTCTCGAAGAAAATGTTGAATAATGCAGCTTATAAGCACTTTCAGTGGCAAATGTTATTTATCCAATTTTAATTCAGGAATTAAACCAAAATGCGTCGCAGATAGTTTTTAGATATATCACAAATCTAGATCTATTATACCCATTTTCTAGTGAGCAGTATAACTCAGGCATATGTATAAAGTATTTAACTTCAGTGATCTTTCGCTTTGTACCAAAATATTAAGGGGAAAACATTCTGCTGTCGTTGCGAAAGTGTAACATATGTGTCAGAGAGAGAAACAGAAAGAGAGAATTTTCCACTGGTAGCGTAATAATGAATGCCAATTGAAAGCTCTGTTGTTTTAAAATTAAATTGCTCGTTTAATGTATTAGGAAATTAACGTAGTTTTCTTCGATTTTTAATAGATTTATGGACATTAAAGTTACAGCACGAGAAGGGCTGGAGATTTCTATATAACGTCATAATTCCGTGGGAAAAGGAGTAGAGAAACAGGCATCTCGATGTATTAAACGGGTATGTGTTGTGGGAGAAACACAAACATCTCAAGTGAAGCCGCCCATGCCAACAGATTTAGATCTACACTCGCTTATATACAAGTCTAACCACGAGAGTATATACTAAACCACGCCGTCTCTCTTTCCATACTCATTTGCAATTCTAAATTGCTTCGAGATTTCGTATCCCTTGAGTGAGATCTAAACCACTGATTCAAATCATGAATGGCTTACATCCTCGATCGTCCGCAAGGCTACATTTTAATACTGCCTCTGTGCCCGCCGACAGACCGTTCAAAACATTACGATATATTTCGGAATTCATATTAAGGACAATTCTTCATTCTCTGCCAATTCTATTCAAATCAAACGTTCAGGTGCTTTCTCACATCCAATGCAGACAGGACGACAGAATATACCTACAGTATTTCAAATATTTTTCTGGGTTTTGCCCGACTGCTTTCAAAACGAGCAACTGTAACTCATTTAATGCACACTACTCCTTTTGAAAAGTAAAAATCTAACAACTTTCCAAAGTAGCATGTGTCACCCTGTGCCTTGACCGTAAGCACTGGGGTGTGGCTCTATTTTCAAGGCGTATTTTACCATTATACAGGGCGATCCGCAAAATATAATTATTTTATCGCCGATTACTTTCCAAAAATAGAATAATCCATTATTCATCGATTGTTAGAAATATTTAAACAAACTGGTTTATGAAGACAGCCAACACCTTTAATCAAGGAAAAATTAGATATAAAGGTGCTGTCGTGGAAAGAAGTTCAAATTCCTGCCTGGAATTACGTGTTTTGGATAGAACAATTATTATTGACTAAGCTGTTCGCTTTCTAGGTCTATACCATGATACTATTTTATATACATATATAGCCCATGCTTAACAGGAAGTTTATGCAATTGACCCCTGAAAGCTCGACGAATTAGAAGACAGCTTCTAGCGTGCGTGAAGGGCCAGAAGACAGTCTGCGCCTCCTATGTGCTGACAGTTACGACAGCCCCCTGCTAACTTCTGTAAAGAGACGGTGGGACTTGTGTACCAACAAAAAGAGTAACTGGTGTAATTCAATGTCCGTGTAAGTTTGATAGATACACAGTTATAGGTATCCTCCCCACTCTCTCTCTCTCTCTCTCTCTCTCTCTCTCTCTCTCTCTGTCTTGTTCTTATTCCCGTAAAACGCGACACAAAAATAGTGCAGAAACCCGGGAGACAGACCAGACAGGAAAAGCACGCTGCGCTAGAGGAATCTTCACTTCTGAGTGGTATTCGTGGTGGACGAAGCGGCGTCAGGGCGGGTTTTCTCCGGGTGCTCCGGTTTCCCCCGCCATCTCATTCCACCGGTGCTCCATCTTCATGTATCATCAGTGTCACCGCCTGCGGTGCCGTAGTAGTAAAAGCGGGCGTTAAACGCTACAACAACTTCACTTCTGAAGTATAATTTGAAGACGCTGGTGTGAGTACTACACAAGTGGCGGAAAGAGCAGAATGAGTAGTATGCTGAATTATACTACTTCAATACTGCATAATACGGATATTGCACGATTTAGCTTCACGCCATTGATATACTAACTATACGTATCAGTAGTTTTGCAAGGGATAGACTTTCAGCTGCAAGATTATACTAGACGCATCTAACAAAGAAGCCATTTTGAACACGTGTGGCGTGTGCATGCTGCATTGGCAGTATGACACAACGCCACCTGTGAAGAATAGTGCTAACTCAATCTGTCGATGTCTGCGGCTCATCATAGCAGTAATTACAAAAGACCATCTCCGAGTTCGGTAGCTCTTAGATTTTCTTGCTCGTTACTTCATCTACACAATGGCTACTGCAACGGACGCGGCAGCCAACTTAGCAAACGAACACGAGAGCGTGGAAATTTCACAAGATTTGTCATGGCTTTAAACGAATTTTCGATTCAACACCCCACGACGACAGCGAGCATTTTCAAGAACGATTTCAGGATACGGCCTGCTCAGCGATAAAGAATACACCATCGACATCGAAAAGTGTGACGAATACATATGTCTCCAAACGTGCCATTCAAAGGACCACTTGTTCAATTAACAAGAAATTAGCAGTTCTAATGTCCATAGGCAAATTACACCAATTGCGCCGCCTACTGGGGTAGTGCTGATGCAAACTCCAAAGCTTCCCAAAATTAAGCTGCACCCATTCTAGGAGATCTGGAGGTCTGGACTCACTTCTGGAAATAGTCCACGTATTCAGTTGACCAGAATCCTCCTATCTTCATGGTAGACATAAGTTTTTACGCAGGTGTTTGGAAGGCGAGCTAAAGCACCTTGTTGAGGGTACCTCAGTATCAGCTAACACGTACCAGAAGACCAAACGGATTCTTATAGTTAGATATGGGGATAAGAACAGGATTTATACAGGCCCATCTGGATTACCAAGAACATCTTAAGCCTTAAAGCACTACGCGTCAGAAGTTCTAAGTGTTGCTTATGTAGACTGCAACAAAAGAATTCAAGCGTTGAGACCCCTTGGAGAAAATGTCGACAGCTATGACAGTCTACTAGTTCCGATAATACGTCGAGCCTTTCCGGAAGATGTGTGTCGCCGTTGGATCATCCTGCCAAAAGGGAGAAGTTATCTGAGGGTGACATAATGCAACTAATGGAGTTTCTGAATGCAGAAGTGGGAGGGGTGCTTATCACATAAAATTATAGGTGACTTAACCCTTCTTTCCACTTTAACTCCTACCGCAGCAGCCTTAACACAACACGCCCCAAACACAAGAGGGTCGAATGGAGTCACTGCAGAAACAATGAGGCTTTCTGAGTCTTTTGCATACGTCGCTATCACTTGGCTTAGGAATGCAACATTACCGACATCAGCAATAGAGTGGAGAAGCTGAAGAACAGTAATCTTGTTTCCTCTACCCCAAACGATGCGATTGTGCCAAGAATTGGAGGAAGATAGGCACAGACATCCTGCAACAATTTCCACAAGTTGCACCACCCGAGGATCTGTAGCAACCGCTCTGGGAACCTCTACTTCATTAGGTAAGTTGACCATTACGCCTTTGGAATATACACATCCAGAGGCCGCTCGCATTCAAATCATAGGTCCTACAGGATTAAATAAATTGACCGGTTGTGTATTGGCTGGGGTAGCCAAACCAACTTTATTAGGGCCTCTCTGGTGGACCATCTGAAACTGGAAGTAAATGACCTGTCAGTCACTACTTTTGAAATGTATCCAACTTCGACACGCCAACGTAGGATTGTTCGGTTCACTGTGGGAGGAGTCTCAACTAAGGCCAAAGCATCTGTGATGGCATTCGAGAGTACGCACTTCTACACACCACAATCGATTATATCTTATGACATCGACTGTCTCAGACAAGAGGACTGAAGCTAGCCGAAATTAAAAACGACACAGCTAACCTTCCCATTAAGGTTTTAATCTGAGGAGATCAATATCGGAGGATAATCAGAGATATTCAACATAACTCATATTCGGCGCTATTACTTCCCAAGGTTTTCGGGTGGATTTACAAAGTAGAGGTCAACAACATGGTTGAGGGACAACTTTCAACCGCCTCAAATGATCACATGGGCCTTTCTGGGATTTAGAAACTATGGGAATCGCAGACCGGAGATCGAAGCTTATGTTCAAAGAGGGATTTCCATGACAAAGGGAAACATCTCTGCTCCGAGTAACCGCCATTCTACGTCAGCCGCATGGAAGCCAAATCACCCGTCCCATGCAGCTGGTCATTCCGTTAGAACCTGACAGGGTGGAGAGGATGTGAAGGATCAGAAAACACCTTACTGCGCCATCTATGTGCTGGCAATAAAGACAGTCCCATGGTAACCTCTGGTAGGAGACGGCGGGTCTGTGTGTACTAACAAAAAACGTAGGTGTAATTCAATGCTTGTTTTGGTATAAAGTTGTAGTACTACTCTCTCTCTCTCTCTCTCATTCTGGTAAAACCTAACGTCCATTATTTCGGCTGCAGAAATTTGTCCTGCATTCAATAACGTGCTCAAAATATGCAAGACCTATAGAGATGCGGATGGAAATGCCTTCGAACAGCTTTTATAACGGATGGTAAGTGTAGCATACTCATTTTGTTTCGCTTCGTTTACGTTATTTGGAGCAGAAACAGCGAGCCGGCGTCCCGCAATGGATATCATCTCCACTCTTGTTTGTTTCTGTTTGTCGGTGTATTAACAAAGCTACCATAACGCAACATTTTAATAGATGCAAAAAATAAAAGACACAGTACCCACTTTTAGCCAAAATTAACACTTTGCTAAACAACACGGAAATTAAGGGCCTGCAAGACAACCTATGTTTTCTGCCAACATAACTACAATTTGTGGAACACAGTGTCATGGATACTTTAAAAACTAGAATATGAAAACGGAATTCAATGTGACGTTTCAGCTTCGGATGTTACTTTTCCTGTGGATTACAGTACATCTAACAATTGCTTCATTTATTATATTATCTTCCGGTGTGGAGTAGGCACAATTCCAATTGTCAGTTCACTGCAGCTTGGAACAGAAAAGTCTTGCTTATTACGACACTCCGAAAGGAAGGCTTGTTAAAGATTAAGGAGGATAACGCTTCTTTACCAGGCTGATACTAGAATCCTTCAAAAATGACTGTGTATGACAATGCACACAGTATCACTACGCGCTTGGCATTTCGGGAATTCAATTCAGCTGACTAGCTGTTTACTTTCGGGAGCCCCAGAATTACTATCCTCACAAGCACTATTATATAAATATACTGGGTGGAAGGTACTGCTTCGGCCACACGCTAACCAGGGATTCTACACGAGTATAGCAAATGCCTATGTCCAACAAAATTATTGTCACTAAAGAACCGTTTCGGCGATAAAAAATAATTTGTGTCAAATATTTAACAATTTTTTTCGGCGAAATGGTTGCTTATTGATAATTTATTAAACATTTGCTACACCATCATGTAGAATCCCTGGTTAACGTACGGCCGAAGCAGTATCTTCCACCAGGTAAATAGTACTAAATGTATTCTAGTTCAAGAATGGATGAAAAAGTTACGAAAAATATACAAAAATTAAATTAGTTTGTTATTTAATGAATGACGCTGTCAATTGCTAGGATCACATCAGCGTCGCCGGTGTGCCGGAATTTCGTCTTGCGGGAGTTTTTACATGCCAGTAAGTCTACTGACATGAAGCTGTCCCATCGGTCTGGGGCGGATTTGAACACGCGACCTTGGGATCAATAGGCGAGCGTCTGACCCACTGAGCCACCCAGACCGACGAAATAACATACAGTGACTATTACAAAGTGTTCGTACATCTATATGATTCTGCATTAGCATGCGTGTTACAAAAAATCTGACGTGTTGCACTCTCATGACTTTCTCTACTCCTGTACTAACCATTCTTACAAACTCTTATTCCTTTATCTTCTTCGTGTTGGCCCAAATGAGCTCGTTATCGACGGGCCGTTAAACCCTACACATTCATTCATTCACTCACCTTCGTGTTAGTTGAAATAAAAATTTGTACAAATTATTTTATTGCTTATTTCCTTGTTGGTGCAACGGGAATGTTAGAATACAGTAGGCTTTGAGCGATAGTCAAATCTTTTAAAGCTTTGAGATTCCGTTCTCTTTGGACACTTAACATGCAAAACAAATGAACAACGATGTTCCATTTCACGAAAGTATTAAGTTTTCCGAAACTCACACACATAACAAGGAATATCTTCGAAACGATTCACCCTACAAGAAAATTTATTTGGACATAAATTGTGTATTTTAGCAAGATCTACATTTTTGTATAGTATGATTTGGTCTATCTCTAACGGCTTACCAGTTATGCAAAAGTCGTCCAGACTAAATACACTACAGGGGCAGTAGCCAGAAAATTCAAGATATACATTTCATTTGTCATAAAAATATCTCGAACATATGATATTTTAATCAAATTTGTTATAGATATTTTCAAGATAATCAAAATGTTCGAAAAATTTTCCATGTAAACGATAGTTTAGGGTGGGGCTATTTTCTTCAAAATCTTCGTGTCGCATCCTTGAAAGACATTAAACTTAAATACCAACTTTGGTGTTTAACCGACTTTTCGTTTTTTAGTTATGCTGTCCACAGACACACACACACGGACCTTTTTCTAAAAATGCTTTTTTTTTTTTATTTAGGGGGCCTCAAAACATATATTTCCGGTGAAATCTCGTCATCGAATTTTTGGGTGGAATACAATACTTCCCCTACTTACCAGTAGAGAAATAAAAAGCAAGAGTTTCAAAAAATATTATAACAATTTACATTAATACAGAACGCTGCCTTTCATAAGTACACCAATAAAACCGCAATATGAGTTGGTTTTATTCCTGTTGACTAAAAATTAAATAAAATGCACCAAAAGATGTTTAAAATAGGCGCAAATAGTGGTCGTGCACCTGAGGTAGCGGTTCGACAAGAAGACTGAAAAGGGCAGAACTAGTCAACATTTACTTTTCTGCCTACCTGTGGATAGCAGCGAGCGGAGTAGTCTTCGGTAAACAGAGAACAAACCACAGAAAATCCAAATGGGAAACAATCGCAGGGAAACCAGCGAAGAAACAATAAAAATAATACTCAAACTGCGTAATCGATGCAAATTGCTACTAGATATATCTCAACCTGTTGATAGACCTTGTTCCATTGTGCAGGCAATAACTGATAGGTTTTGTGTTTTAAAAAGCGTGCAAAACAGGCCAAGGGCTGGAAGACCAAAGTTGCTGATAGAGCAAGATGAAGGCTATATCAAACGGAAATAACAAAAAACCCTAAAATCAGCACTGTCAAGTTGGTTGCAGATCTGGGAAGACGTGGTATTAACGTCTGTTCCAGGTAAAGAAGAAATTCCAATATTTCATGAAATTTGGAAAGAGGCATATTTAAGCCACAGGTTTTATACATAGTAGGCTACAATGAAGAAACTGGTCATCAGAACTGTATGTATGATCTTTCGTATGAACTTCCATTAAATCAATGCTTCCCAACACTTCATTCACCGAAGATGCACTCATTAACATATAAAATAAACTGACCTATTTTTGTTCTGTTTCAGGGAATATCAGCTACTGGGTATTTCAACCTTACTTTCGTCAGGTACTTTAAGACTGAATGAAACCTGAAATAAGGGAAGAAATAGCTAAACAGCTGTACTTCGGTTGCCTCATTAGCATTCCGGTGAGCGACTTGATCCACTAATTCCCGCAGGATGCTGTTTTATAGACAGCTACAAGAAAGCAACAAATAAAACCAGAACCGAGATAACAGTAGCACTCTGACAAATCTTTATCCCGCAGTTAACGTTATCTCTCGCTACCTATCCCATGTTTTGGTTTTAGAGTATAATTTATTACGGCAGGCTGAAGGGATAACTTAAGACATCCGTGAATCCCATCCTAATTGTAGTCACAAGAGACTTTCCACAAATCAACAATCTCTTTAGCATATTCCTGAACAAATAAAAATCTTATGTGTTACATTCAATGACTTGGTCTACCCACTATCGTTAATTTCTATATAGCGTCTAGAAACTATTCTTACAAAGGCTTATTCTTCTATCTGCTTCAAATTAATTGCAATAAACATTTGCACAAACAGCACTGTAACAAAATCGGGGAAAATTTTAAGTCCGTTTACTTTTCTAACCCTTTATTTTCCTCTAAATCTTACCACAAATGCACAATTTCTTTCTCTTTGCTAACACAGTTTACTGTCTTTTCTACTATTACAATTTATAAGTGTTCTTCCGATAATCTTTCTCAGTCTTTCAATGTCTTTCTCCATTTTCACTGTGTCTTATATCCTTACTGTTACGATAAAATCACTCGACGACACATGTACACGCTTCACAACCAAACAATAGCTCGACTCAACTCAAGAAACTGACACCAACTAAAACTGCTCACTGCCTGTCCTATTTATACTGGAGCCGGCGTGACGTAACCTCCTTCGAGTTCTTTCCACTGCACGCGTGCATGACTCAGCAAAGAAGTAGCCAGGAATTTCTGGCGTTATCACTGTTCGATCACACAGTCGCTAATTGCCCTGTAGCCCCGGACCTCCTCCATGCCTCGCCGTGATTATTACAGTCACGCGCGCGCGCACGCACGCACACACATACACACACATACACACACACAACCGCTCGTCATATACAAGGTCACCCGGCCTCCTCCTGCCCGTATATTGTTGAGCGACCCAATGTCACAGTATCACTACACATTTCGTTATAGACGAGGGGTCAATGTTTAAAACCTGGTCGTTGTATACTGGTCTTAAAATGCCATACTCTCCGTGGAGCAACGGAACAGCGGCATCACATTAAAAATTATAAGCATTGAAACAGTTTAACCAATAAAAATTCGGGAATGAATGATGCCACAAAAATTATCTGAAATACATTATATGTTATAAAGAGCTATACATCTTTTGTGCAGCACGTTTTCGTCTGTATATTACTGTTTGGTCGTTACACAAAATTATGGAACATCTGTTTCTAGTAGAGGAGCACAAGCTATTACCAGAAATTTCAATTGTGTCATGTATGTGTTTTATATATGTAACATTTTCATCAAAATCGTTATACCATCCCTAAAAAAATCGGAAGTCTCGAAATGTCCCATGTAAACGGTAGTTTGCGATGAGATTTTCTTGAAAATCTTGTGTTGCACCTTTACAACTTTAGCAGCGAACATTTTGTTTTTGAGTTACATTGTTCACACACGCACGCACATGGATACGCAAACACACAAGAACATTTTTCTAGAACAATACTTCTGATAATAGAGAAAATGTGCCTCCAATAAGCATTACAAACTGTGATGCTTGCTATATTGCAGTAACTAGCAATTAGGAAAGTTTTTTTTTTTTTTGTTTTAATGCTTATTATGAAGAAAAATAAGATATGGATGATAGTTATAATCATTATGTTCTTCGTATCGTCTGTCAGATACACAAATAGGCAGTTTGCTACGCCGTCCCTTTCTTCATCAGGAACAAATGCAAGTAGTGATTCAGGACACAGCCTATTTGTGTATCCGACAGGCGATAATATATGGAACAAGGGTGTCTATAAACTCAGGCTGCATGTAGGAAATATCGACTTGTGTAAACCGCGCTGCAACAAGAGTGGGACTTGGATATTCTACTCTCCTAACGCGCTTAATCATTTTTCCAGGCCTATACCTGTTATTTTGAGAAAGTAAGTAAATTATATAAGTTTCTACAGAATGTCATAGTGACAAACCCAAATGTAGCTACTGTTACTTATAACCTATAGGCTAACCAGAAAGTTAACGGCCATTACAGCCAGCCCCAATAACGACGATTGATGGTTAAGATATTCCGAATCTATTCGTCGTAAGGATTAACGGTAGAGTTGTCTTTCATTGTCTCTTTCTCAGGTTGCAGATTTTCAAGTGTAAGAGGACAATTTCAACAACACGGTCGATTCCAAAAAAGTATATTAAAACATGTGCATTAAATACATAAAAATGTATCCAAGATGGAAGTTTCTTGCTAATTCCCATTAGTAATGCATTCTTGTGATACACGATAAGAACATTTCCTTACAAAGTGTTTGAAATAGCCAGTCCGCTATTGCATCTTACGTATCAGAATTGTCTATCCTTAGAACATGAGAGAAGTGTCTATTCTGAGATTCTGTTTATATTATTTGCTAATAAACGTGCCAGAAGTATCTAGCCTTGCGATGAATAATTGGATATATGTCCGTTCCCAAGTAAGAGTCAGAGCAGGACCTTAAAAATTAACGCAGCTGTAATTCTCATCCTGGCATACGAAAATTGACAGGGGAAGTATCCCTGGGCCCAGTGACATGAAATCATGTGACGCACAGGCAGCAAAAACCGTGGAGTCGACACCGCAACAAAGAAACAATACCAGACCATCAGTAAGCCTCACCCCACTCCAGGCTCGCCAACTTATACCGGAAACAATGACCAGAGCTCTCTTCCTATTTTATTGGGAAAGTAATTAAGGACATTCCCTCCTCCTTCCCCTTGCCTCAGCATCCCTTGCTCCGGTCCCTAAACGAGATTTTCACACGGGAGGGGGTGGGTGGATGAAAGGAAACCTAGAAACTGCGCAAGGGAGAGAAAAAATACCAGGGCAAAAGATAGGAGAGGTGGAATGGCGGGGAGGGTGCCGTTGATAACATCCTTGCGGTAATTGGTACAAGAGGGTGGGCAGCGCAGGGTGGATGGAGTTGAAACTAGCCCGAGTTTCATTTTGTCCTAAGTGCTCTAAACGCTTCCTTCATTGTGCATCCGCAAATCGCATTAAGACAATTTTTGGACTTGATAATAAACATATCAAACATCCATAAAATACTGATCTCTCTAGTAGCAGGAGTGACAGCAACAGGCCTGCAGCTAAAAGAACCAGGGTTAGCAGGGTAACATAGTACAAAGTGACCTAAGACTGCACTAATTGCATTGTGATAGCACTGACAGGAATACTAACAGGAACCTGAACTAAGAACGGAATGGATGCAATGTGTAAATGCCATAGACGTGGATCACTTAATGTGAAGTACAACCGGAAAGTTCCCAAATCACAATCCCATGTAGATAAGTACTCAAGTATAGCCATAGCAGTAGGCGGTAGCAGAAACACAATTAGAATAAGACAGAACAATGCGAAGGGAGGAAACAGTGAGAGAAGCTGAAGTGCAACTTTGCTGGAGCCGAGTAAGGGCATTCTCTGCCGGTACTAAGAGTACATTACGTATAGCACCTACACTCCTTCGTGACAACTCAAAACCCATCGGAAGATCCCACTGTGAATCCCGTATTTTTGAAAAGTTGTCCTATACAGCTAATTAGATAAAGCAAAAGAATTGTAATGGTAATTGTGAACAAGATACAAATTATGTTTCTAGGATTAGTTGTTCTGAAGCACAAAAATCCACTGAAGGACCCAAATATTACACACGAAGACGCAACCAAAGCTCTTTCACAAATGTTAACAGCTGAACCAGCTGGGATCTTGTTATTTCTGCACTTTCTTTGTTAATTGCTACAATTTTGGCTTCTGTGTATAAATGTCAAGCATGCACTAGTTCTACACTTTCAACTGTTTCTCAGCCCTATGTTGACGTAGGGGTTGGCTATCACAACTTCTGACTCATCTCCCGTAAAACAAAATTAATTCGTCTTTCACTTCACAACTAGTCTGTTATTCTTGAGAATTTGCTATTCCATAACCTCGAAAACAGAAAACGCTTCTTTTGAAACAGCCTTGCAGCGTGCATTAATCGTTTCACACATTATCTGCATACGATCCATTGTTTAAATGAATCCATGAATCCTGTCGAAAAATGTTTCACACGGAAGAAAAGCTTTTGGTTTTCATGAGCTATATGCGATCCAACGTCATGATTAATATGAAAAACAAAAGTCAAAGTTGTGAAGGGAAAAAAAGGTTGGAAATTATCCGTTTAACAATTTCCGATTCAGTTGCAACGTATTCACCTTCCCAGTAAAAGTTTTATTTCTAGGCATTCAACTGAAAATGAACTTTGGCTCATGCAGAAATGCAGTTCGATATTCACCTTCCTCTAAAGATTGAGGGAAAACCACGTCTATTTGGACAGCACTCACAATTTGAACCTAAGACCTTCCAAAAAAAGGTCGGCAATACTGCAGAAGCCTTGCCTTCATGTGCGTTATATTTGGTTTACCATGTTACGGTTTACCATCTATGCAAAAGTAATTCAGCATAAAGGGGACTGCAGAGATAATTTCCAAAAATTCATTATATAGATTTCGTTGGCTGGAAAATATCTTAAATACATAGTAATGAATACAGCTCTAGATATAAAAAACATACTTCAGGAGTGTGTGTGTACAGGGAAGATATTCGGAAGAAAATACTTTTGTCTTGAAATTTTAACTAATATTAGACATCAGAGTAAAAATTTGCTTATGAAGGGCGCCAGAAAAATACTGCTCTAAACTTATTACATTGTAGCAGCGCGTCATCCAGAGATGCATAATGCCCCGAAGATAAGTTCAAACAGTAACGTTTCATTGACGCATAAATCCTCATAAATCAAAATTAGGCATAATAAATACCTACACACACAAAATAACGCCAGGTGTGATTAGTTCTCATGCCTTTACTCACGAGTTGATGATTGGACTAATCGGTTGAATACGAAGGGAGGTGTGATAGAAATATTTACCCGAGGTACTGCGGAGTATCTAGTTGACACTTAAGACAAATTGTTTAACAGAACGATAGTGCAACACTATCTTAAGAAGCAGTCTAACACTGAGTAATGGCAGTTCCAGCGATGATATGTAACCATTAGTAGGTGTATGTATAGTACCGGCTGTGTCAGTTGCTCTTGTATTTATTACTGAGACCAGTAATTTCTGTTACTTTTGTAACCATCGCGTTGTCCTTTCAACTGTTATAGCAATGTAGCACTTATGTTACTTTTTAACCATCCCCTATAGTATTGCAGGGTTACTGATTTCACTCCAGGTGTCAGAATGCCACGTAAAAATAATGTTGGCGCTGAATTAGCTGCTTGGGTGAAATAAATTATTCCACTACTACGCTTATTCCTCACCACCATGCTGCGTCTGTTACGAGGTTGCTTTAATAATAACGTAAAAATTGTATTAAAATGAACAAGTCAAAAATCCACCACACAAATAAGCAAGCGCTGCGATTCACACCCTTGCCTTTTTATAATTCTATAGAAGCCATGGCATGTCTTAAAGATAGAGCTACGGTGTTGTGCCTAAGGTTAATTCTCTTGCGTGACTTGGATGACCCACTCCGTCATTTATCCTGTGTTCCAAAAAGAAGTTTGATTAAGTGCCGATATTGTTTCCGGCGATAACAGCAAGCAAGCGAAATTGGGTTTTGGAGGAGATGGGTTTGTCTATAACACACGGGGTCTGGGCCGGTAATCAGTAACCCTCGGGGGAGGTGTTTCCAGTTGGCTAGCTACCTCTTCATCAGGCGGCGCACGCTTCTTATTCCCTTTGTGTTTGCATATTACCGGTATATATGTGCAACTTATCTAATGCTGCCGTGATTTCATTACCCTGGCGGCTGGGCCAAGATTAATGTCCGCAAAAAGCTTAACCTCCATCTTCAACGTCAACATGCCTTCAATACAAAACCAGCCCAAGTTAAAGTAAGTAGATTCTCATGTGCACTTCATTACTGCTTCAGTGCGCTATTACAAAAGTTCAAACTTCATAAATAAACTACAATAACAGAGGCGAGGAAAATGTAATCATAGACGTATTGCAAAATTTGGAAAAACCTTCAGTTAAGAAGAATGAACGAACTTCGTCATCATATACATTATGATCATCTTAGACTCTTCATTTACTGTGTTTAATGAACAATCGAGAATAAAATGAAATCAACTGGTACCCAATTCGGAAAAGAAGCAAGAACGATATGTACATATTAAATTCCTTTGCATTAAAGATCATGCCAAATGGTGTACCGTTGCGGTGGTGTAATGAACAGCCTTAGGTACATATGGTAACTGCTAACGTCTATACTGAAAAATCTGATGTGTTGCACTCACATGACTTTCTCTACTCTTGTACTAACCATTCTAACAAACACTTATTCCTATTATTTCCATGTTAGTTAAGATAAACATTCGTACAAATTATCTCATTGCTTATGTCCTTGTAGGTGCAGGGCAGATATTAGAATACAGAAGGCTTTGTGCGACAGTCAAATCTTTTTTACCTTTGAGATTCCGTTCTCTTTGCACGATTAACATAATAAAAAAATGAACAACGTTATTGCATTTCGCTAAAGTTGTTTTCCGAAACTCACACATATAACAAGGAATATCTCCGAAATGGTTCACCCTACAAGAAAATTTATTGAGGCATAAATTGTGTATTTTACCAAGATCTACATTTTTTGTATAGTATGATTTGGTCTATCTCTAACGGTTTACGAGTTATGCAAAAGTCGTCCAGAGTAAATGCGACTACAGGGGCTATAGCCAGAAAATTCAAGATATACATTTCATTTGTCATAAAAATATCTCAAACATATGGCATGTTAATCAAAATCGTTAGAGCCATTTTCAAGAAAATCAACATTTTCGAAAAATTTTCCTAGCAAAGGGTAGTTTAGGGTGGGGCTATTTTCTTCAAAATCTTCGTGTCACATCCTTGAACGACATTAAACTTAAATACCAACTTTGGTTTTTAACCTAATTTTCGTTTTTGAGTTATGCTGTCCACAGACTGACAGACTGACACACAGACACACACACGGACCTTTTTCTAAAAATACTTTTTTTGGATTCAGGGGGCCTCAAAACATATATTTCCGGTGAAATCTCGACATCAAATTTTTGGGTGAAATACAATACTTCCCCTACTTACCAGTAGAGAAAGTAAAAATTAAATGAAATGTGTTTACAGTGCAAGCTGATGATGTATGGATCAGAGATGTGGTTACTGAAGAAAGATTGCTCACTCCATGGCAACGAAAAATTCTATGGAGAATCCAATTAAGGATGCAGACCAACTGAAAATTAAAACCAATGCAGAAGGAAAAATTGTTAACTAATAATGTTTCTCAACTAGAACACCAAGATTGAAATGGTCTGATATGTTACTGGGAGGATGAAGAAATTGCTCTTAAAAAATATCCCACAGAAAACTGAAGGAAGAAGAACACGGGAGACTCAGATTGCGAGTGGCAGAGGATGTGCAAACGAGAAAGCAATGGATTATGCGGAACACAGCGGGACTTAGGAAGCCAAAGCTAAGCTAAAGCGCTGCAATAAGAACAAGAAGATTTAACAGTTGTTAGTTTGCACAAACTCGAATGATTGAAGTATCGCCTTACGATCTGCACAAAAATTGAGTTTTAACGCGCTTTAGATTTTTGGTCTTCAACTTCCAAATTACTACGGCTTTTTTTTTTTTTTTTTTTTTTTTTTTTTTTTTTTTTTTTTTTTTTTTTTTTTTTCCATTAGTGTAACGAAAAATAGGAGTAAGGTTAAAAATACCTATGAAGTATATTTGATTTTCGTAAAGAGTATGCGCACAAATAAAATCAAAGACGTCTATATATTATCCTAAACGTATAACATTAAAGAGCATACAGGAAATTTCTCAAATGCTGATGTATTGCGTGGCCCTTATATATGAGGGGTAGTAAAATAAAGGCGACGTTATTTCTTATTCGTAAACTGATTCATCCTATCCTGATTATGTTCTTCTTCGATTAAAACTTCCAAAGATTGACGTTTTCTTCGATCATTTCGGAATTCTACCAGGAAACATCAACATTCTTCTTAAGATCTGAGCTTGCAAGAGGGACATTCGTGGGCATTGCATGAATCGGATAAGGACGCATGATGCTATTGGGCAAGATTCCGTTACTTGCCTAAAAGATTTTGCAAGAATAATATTGACCAAATTATTTCTCAGAGGGGTAATAAATATTAAGTTACAGATTATAATTAAAAGGCAGGAGAAGAGAACCCATGATGGCCAAGTTACGAGATACCAACGCCCACATGAACACGGCTCTGGTTGGCGTGGAGGTCAGCAGCAGGCGTCCCCCACCTGTTTAATGACCCAAATACCATTATCATTTGGAACTCCTCTATATTCTAGAAACACGATGCGACCATTGAACTAGGACAATTTTCGTGCTCTTATATTGATTATTCAAGTTGGGACTTACCCAACGCATTTATTGCAAATTCTTAAACGAAGGGGGTAAATATAGAATGCCTAAACACTATAAACGATACTAAATAGCAATTACACTTTCACTGCCCCATACGAGCCTAAGTAAAACATAACGATGCAAACCTGCATTGTTGATTAGCAGACGGTAACGAATGCAGTTTTAATATTTAAATAAATAGTGGTTTTAATCAAAAATATATGTGCTGCCTTAACGTCCCTAGTTATATCAGTTAAATTCTGAATCACAGACCAATAACTCTATATTAAGCGCAAGCAAACACATTCAGCAAGTAGGGAGATGGGAAGAGAGTTCCCAGATTTGATTTATGTGACTAGTTGTATTCAATTCAAGAATACATTGCCGTTACACAAGAGTTCTTGTTTCTGTTTAGCCGTATGGCACAAGATTAGTTTTACAATAATTGAGATTTGTTGTACTCGCTGACGTTACTACTGGGTGTTTTTGTCCATGTCGCCTGACCACAGACTGGACCCCGGCTGCTGGGATTTCGTTCCCCACTCAAGAAAGATGTTTCAGTTATACACAGCAATGGAAGCGCAGGCTAAATTAATCCACTGCATATTCAATAAGATCAATATTATGTAATGATGTGCTGATTTTCGATCTGTATAAATAAAAATACTTAAAGAGATGAAATTTAAGATACTATAAAAACTGCGGCAGTCATTTTAAGAATCGGACATTTTTCGTTGCGAGTATTGCAGAGTTTAATTAGCGCACATGCAATGGCTGAGATTGGTGTTATCCAGTACCACATGAGCTAGTTAGGAATACGGATGAGAAACCGATTGCTAAGCGTGACACTGCAAAGGATGAAAGGGTTAGACAGAAAAATATATCAGATAATAGATAAATTAAACCTAAAGAGTTCCTGTGTAGAGACGAAGAGGAAAGCGGAAAAGATGCAAGATTTAAACAGGCACGCTACACAACAAAAGACCTACTTTGAGCAGAAAACTGCCGGTATTTTGCAGCTTCAATAGCGATTACAATTACGAATTTGATACTAAAAGTTATGGTCCATTTTCCGTTTCACATGAAATTCGGCACAGCAAGTTCCACGTATAACAAAAGTGCAACTCCTTCGTATATTGGACGTGTAGCCTCTCTGGCTACAACGTTGAACGCGATGCAAGGATTACTACTTGTATTAAGATCGCGCTGAGTTATCTTCCCCAAGCGTACTCCCCTAGAAGGTCTTGGAATGCAACGTGACCCACACATAGCATTCCACATCCTGGGCACACCCCTTCATCCGGCACTTAATTACACAAATCTGTGAGCAACTACTCTGTTCATACTCCCTTCATGCTTTAGCTTTCCAAGTACTGTAAATTCAACAATCGACTAAACCGTATGCATCGCATAGAAGGTGCCACGGTTGTCGTCTATGAGACCATGTCAAATCCCTTTCAGACGTATGTATAAGTGGGCAACTGGGTGCTGCAAATAAACAGCTCTTCATTCATTGCGAACAATTTTTAAGGAACTTATTAAAATGGAGTTTGTGTGGGACTCCCTAGTCTTAAAACATGTCAAAAGTACTGATGGAACCAGTATAATTAACAGCTGGGGTAATTTCGGTGACTTCCGAAGGGTGTAGTTAATTCACTTCCCTCAGCGTTACGCTGAGACGTTTACGAAAAGACAAGAATACCCTGTTCAACATTTCTTCTTTACCTGATTACCATCCCGTTATGTAGGACTTACAACCAAGTGCCTAGGGTCAGATGCCTTTCGAGGAGCAGAGGAACCTAGGGACCGGACAGTGTGGAGACTTGGAAGCGGATGGTCAACCAAGCACCAGGTATGATAGTGAGGAAGAGGATGATATGAAATGCAGGCGACATCTACGAATGGAAAGATGATGATGGAGCAATTGGTGGAATGTGTGGCGGGAGAGAACCCGGAGAAAACATATCACAAGCGGGCCCCTGGGTGATAGGCGAACGGTCTAACCGCTTGGCCATGACGCCGCCTAAACCTGCTTGAAAATTTTGCAGAGAAACAGTTTTCACAATAACTGAGGAAGAGAAGTTAAATGAAGAATTGATTCCACGATTTGCTCACACTATACACTTAGCAGAATACGACAAGATTCTTAGGAACACATCTTCAGATATTTAACGACCGCGGATATTTACTTCACTTGTCACCACAACGTCAAAACCCAGAATATCAATAGCAAAGGACGCTTTTAATAGAAGAGTCGTCTTCTATGGATCCTTGAGGAAGGAACTAAAAGTACATAAATAGTGTACTTTATGTAGATGTAACAGAAACTTAAAGACACTGCGTCGAAAATAGAAAAAAAAATGGATGTAGATATTTAAATGTAAGGAGGGTGTGAAAAGAAGAACAAATAAGATGCTACTGATCAAGAACAAGAAAAAGAAGAAAGGAAATTGTTTGGGGTATTGCACAGACGAAACTGCTTAAGAGATGAACACAAAGAATGACGAATGCGAAAACTACATTGCAAGCAAAAATAATAAAATAGCTGACAAACAGTATTAAGAAAAGAGGGAAGGGAAGCTGAGAAATATGAGAAAATAACGGTAGTTGAGTTGAAAGACATTATGAGAAGTTATAATTGCATAATTAATATAAAGAAGGTGAACCCCGTGGCAATTTAGTTCCCACCTACCTCGCACTTTTTGACGTGTTTAAGACCATGGAAGTCAATTGGTTTCGCAATATAGATGCAAATCTCTGTTCTTAAAATACCTATACTGCTAACATGTATGTTTAAATCTATACGTATTTGTCAATGTGCTTGTTACTATCGGTATGGCCTCCATGTTCAAGCGATCTTAAAAACGCAGAAAAGGGACATCTAAGTGACACTCCATTGATCCAAAATCAACACCCCCCCAATTATATTTTGTTATATTTTGGCGGGGAATGTTATTTCATATAACCAGGTGACCACCTGGAACACTGACGCATGTAACAACATAATGTAGGGGTGGGCAACTGGCGCTCAGAGCGCAGTTTACTCACGACCTTGACTCATAACTATATGTTTAGAACGTAAAAGAAGTAAAGGTCGCTCAAGGCATCGTGCGATATAATGGGACAGGTTATAAACATTCGATTATGCTCTTATGTGCTCTATTACACTCCATCATATACAATATATTGTATTGCTTTAAGAAATTGAGCTCAGAGGCTGCATATATGTATTGTTTTGGGTGCACTGATCACACACTCTACGCCATGGCTAGGGAACTGGTATTCACTGATAGCTGTAAGTTAAACAGATGCGAGACTGAAGGTCCCTCAAGGTATTCTGCGAGTCGCCCAGGCCTGTTCTACACTCTTGCCTCATTTATCAAAATTGTGTCCTCGTGCGGACTCCACAAGACACACAAAAGCATGCATATACCTTTGATTGCCGCCAAGATTCTTAGACAGGACGTTGGTCTTAAATCTTATATATTTTACTATTCGCACTAACTTTTACCTCTGCATTTGAGAGGTTTTCTTGAATCTGCTTGCTTAATTTTGGGCGGAACATTTTTTATTAATAGTCTTGTAACTTTTCTTTATGCATGACCACTTATCCGAAGTCCTGCGTTTATTGCATTAAGTAAATAATTTCGTGGAACCATTGAATCATTGCTGCAGTTGATTATAATGATTCTCCTTATGTGGAAAGTGTACACCCCCACGTTAGTTCATAATTGAGCCTTTTGATCGCAATTACCAACTCACTATATTTGTATTAGAAGATCCATAGTCTTCTATTCCCTAACCTTAGAAAATTGTTCCAACAATGCCCAAACTTCTTGTTCACTTATGCATTCTTGTTCTCTTATTTATTCAAACATATATTTGTGGGAAGTTCTATATATATTCGTATGTTTAATGACAGTGGTAGATCATTTGAAATGGATATTCTCTTTTTGATTTTGCATTGCTCAATTCATCAGGTACCAGAAAAGAACACTTTTCACTGATTTTTGAACTTTTATAATTCAGATTTATTAGCTTCTTCTTGAAAAGA
The DNA here is from genome assembly GCA_030765045.1 of Tenodera sinensis. Lineage (NCBI taxonomy): Eukaryota > Metazoa > Arthropoda > Insecta > Mantodea > Mantidae > Tenodera > Tenodera sinensis. The sequence continues at coordinate 60,978,411 of CM060970.1, read as the reverse complement.
TTTCCCATTTCTGTTGCTTTATTTCCACAAAATCAAATCTGAATAACATTTTTTACAGATAAGTATATTTTCAATACGACAGCATAAGACGTTACTCCTCGTGATATTTATTATGATCATTATGAATTCGTTGAAGAGTTTCTTCTAGGAATAGTTTGTTACAATACCGTTATGTAATGGGTGATCCAAAAGACTGTGAACCGGCTGCGCTCGTCGCCGACTATCGCTGTCATAGTATAGCGCGGATAAAACCATACAACATTTTTAAAACTACTTTTAAAGGCTTTACTTACCAATATAATTAAAGCAGATGCTGAAACTGGTCACCGTCGTTGTTCATGCATTTTGGCACCTCTTTCGGAAACTATCACTCACGTAGTCCACGATGAGAAATGCTGGCAATTCCTGGCAGATATTTTGTTTTAATTCTTCCAAGGTGTGTGGGTTTGTCTTGTACACTTTATGGTTTAAGTTACTACAGAGATAGAAATTGCAGATCACCTGGAAATCTCTCTGCAATGCAAATCGCACTTTCACTTGGCGAGCTGAGTTAACACATACGAATCATAAATAAATACACGCTGTGCAGTAGAAAACAAATGCTGAGCCTTGTGACTAAGTACAGGACGAAATAATAAAGTACACCGATAATAACTCAACTACACGATAGTGCGTCAGCTCAATACTGCATTTTCAGAGTAGAGAAAAACAACCGCGTGACCTTGTGAAGAGCAGCTGCGTGTTATCGTACTTCCGGTAGCGCAGTGGAAAAACACCGTGCAGCGGTTCTTATGTTTTTGGATCTCTCTGTATACATTGCTTCTTTTGAGAACGTTTCATGCTCACTAGTTAGTTATTTTCAACAACAGGATTAGTACCACACTCTTGTTTTCAATAACAGTGTGACTTCCTTTTACTTTATAAAGAGTTCTTCTGTTCATTGTTATTTCGTTAGTATGTAAAATAGGATAGGATTGTTATTTTTTATATTGTATAAGTATTAAATCCATCCAACTGTACACGTGTTTTAAGAGTATTCCCACATCATATAAATATAATTTAAGAGCTTTATAAAAATTGAAAATGAAACTATGCTCCTTTGTAAAATGGGATCACTAGTGTAAGAGTAAACTTTTGGCGTAGTTTTTAAGTACCTTGCTAACGCAGTTTACGAAATGGAAGAAGTGAGCAAGAAAATAACTAATGACGTCCTGAATGTCTCTGAGCTTGAGTAAGATGTCGGGTTATCAAGCAATATCAGCAGTTTCTTTGTACTGAAAACAGTCCCAGGTGTATTAAATATTACTTATTCCCATTAAACTCCTGGCAAACTTGCCGCAGACTACACTGTTTTCAATATGGTTCCTGACTGTTAAGCATGAGCTTGCTCATCTTACCTGTTAACAAGGCAGAGCCAATATAGCAGCGATAAAGTAACTTCTTATTTGTGCTTATCCTATGCTTTCAATTTGTTCAATTTCCAAAGTGAGATCACTACGTCCACGTCAACATATTGTGTTTCTCTAGCTTAGGCATGTTTAGGCTGAAATTACGGACCATTTCCTCATCAAGCTGCCTAAACGAGTTAGAATGTCGATGCTTTCTGGTCAGACTGTACTTACTTACTTCCTTCCTTCCTACAAAGTGCTTCGTGTATAACAGTGAAATTCACACAAGCCGGTTCTTGTAGTACGAACCCAAATTATTGCTCGACGCCGCCTACCCTCACTTCTGTTGCATTTCCTCTTAACACGCTCTCACTTCGTAGGAAAGCCCTGAATGTGCTTCAGTAAACAGAATAAGGGCATGCTCTATTAAATCACACGTTTTAAACATATGGTTTATAATATATGAGCCAGGTATCTCCAATGGTTCTGGAGAGACCTAGAAAGGTTAGTAACTAGTAGCTCACCACTGATATTCTCTCAAATAATGTTGTTGAAACTCTTTATTCGTCATATCCACCCCCCCCCTCCGCCATACCACGGCATGGTGGGTAAATCTACTGTAACTCCTTTGGTCATCATGCTTACTCCGCAGAGAAGAGGTCTGCGATACAATTCTTCGAAATTAAATGTTATTTAAAGATAAGTAATGCTAAGGTAAGTGCCGTAAATATTTTCCTGGTGAGGTCTGTTATAATACTGTTACCACCGGTGTGCAGTTTTTTGTAGCATTATCAAGATATCTTTGCAGTTCGTAGTCCACATATATTGTATCACTAAGAATTGCAAACTGAGAAGTTCTGGTACAGAAATGATCGTTAGGCTGTTATTACGACCTTATACTGAAGACGTTTGTTATAGCCTATTTAAGAACAAACGTAATTAAGGTATTAGAAAGGAGTTAAAATGTCAAATATATTACATAATTAATACCTAGTAAGCATGAAGACAGTATAACTTGACAAGCTATCCTGGTTGCCCCAGCAATAGTGGACTTACAGCTCGGGAGCCTTTCTGTTTTGGATATTTATGTATATTTATTTTCCGTTTTACTAGTAATTTTATTTAGTATGGAAGTTTATATATGGCTTTTGCCATGAATGGTTTTTAAAGGCGCTGATGACCACGTAGTTAAGCGCCCACCTACATCTTATTCTGTCCCTGGAGTCTCCAAGTATAAAACTGGAGTTAAAACAGGACCAATAACAACCGGCTTCAAATTCTTCTTCTTGATGGTTAGATCAGCATCACATTTACGTACAGCGACTTTCTTCAGTTCAGTTCTGGCATACTTAATCAAGTTAGGTGATGCTGCTCGTTCAGAGCTCAGACGCTCAGTAGAGTGCTATTCACAAAATGTTATCGCGCTACAGTAGCAGTCTTGTTGCTCCTCTTTGGTCCTTCATGTTGATGGCAGGCTCCAGAAACTCAAGGGGCAGCAGCAAAGAGGGGAGTGTAAGGGTCAGTCCTAATTAATTTCCACCGTTAATCATAGCGTGCCAAAAACCCGCTCCTGACATGTTACATTATCCCGGCTTGAGACATGCTTTGGCTACAGAGGCCTGCTGGATGCCTAACGATGATTCAACCTCCTTAATCGATGAGTTGTAGAAATACTTCATTCTGTCATCTGATGTACCTCAACATCACTTCGTCTTATGTCTAGACTGAAAAGATGAATTCCACTGTCACAGAAATAAAATTCCAACCAATGAGTACTACGAGATCTGAAGTATCTCTAAATGTTTCACTTCGATTAACCGCATACAGCTTTTCTTAACAAAAACGAAACACAAAGAATAAAATCACAAATTCTGAAGCATGAATACTACTTATCATCATCTGCACTGTTTGGACCTTCCCGTCCGTTCCGGCTACACAGTGCAACTGAACTCTTAATTGCTTTTTAGGCCTTTGCACACTTTTTCTGTCAGAGAGCCGGATGAATGCGAGTACATTCAAAGACGGGATTTTACTTCCGATTTTCTTTACTATATTTGTTTACTTTAATTTGTTCCGAAGCATTCACTCTTAATGATCCAGAAGAGTATATACCAATTAAGATTGTCCATTTCAGGGTGGGAGCCGCCACAAGTGTTATATTTCAAAACCCACTTTTATGTGCGTTCCTACAGAGTAGTCGGTTAACTTCCCCTAAGAGATGCTATATATAACCAACATATCATTAAATAATTTTTCTTCAGGAAGGATGTTTTATATCCTAAATAGCTGAATCAGGAGAATTCTATAATTACCATTATTTCGCTTTGTTCTTAAATGCAATTTGACTTTAAATGCCCTCACATTTGGTTTTAACCAAAGCCTCTGGGACTTGGAATCTGCTAACCTTACTCAGTCATCGGTAAAACGGAGCATTATTAAAACATTCAATCTATAATATAACCATTAGTTCATCGTTTTATAGTTTCTCCATTAAAAAGAGAATTACAGTAGTGCATAGATGATCACACTCCTTGGCTTATTCCCCCATATTTAATCTTAGCTGGTGCAATTTTATGCATTGAATTACTCTAACCAAACGAAGTGGTAATCTTTCCTTCATAATATTTACAGTAGTAGACTATTAATATCATTTAAAAACGAAATTTAGAGAAGTAGTTGGTTCAGGCAACAATGCACGTGGCTCACATTCTATATGCGTCCGTATTCACATCCCTTAGGGCAGTTCAACTGACCAAGGAAGGTTTCGCGGTTTTTCTATGTTCTTAAACGAGCGCTAGGTATACTATCTACTTCCTCAATTTAGACAAATTCACTTTTGTACCTCAGTTTCTTTTCACTGTTTTGGGAGATTATCCATCCACGGTTGCTTTGATCCAATGGTCGCTAGCTCATCGACATTCATCTGACCGAAAATATGGCGTTTTTAAATCCTGTAGCCAATGATGATGAATAATTCCAATTACACACTAGGTTACTAACAAATCCGTTGGAAGGTATTGGATAAGCCCCTGAGAAATAAATAGGGATATTTTAAGGAGAAACGAACAACCATTTGAGATAAAGCTTAAAAAAGAGGGAGGGGTCCTTAATAGCATCTTAGAAATGTTTCAAAATTGAACATCAACTACAGAAAATATTCTTGTTATCTCTGTAGTATACTCGTCTCTTAGGCACTTGACCTTCCGTACCATTCGCCACTGAATATAAAGAACACTGACGATCGTTTTTACATACAAAATATCTTTCTGTGCTACAACGTAAATGGTACCCATTAATTATTTAATTTACCACCAACATCTTATATGCACAAATTCCAATTAGGAAATAAACATCATGGATTTCAAAGGTGGACGTGTGAATGTATATCATAGCAGCACTGGAATTATATAAAAGCCGTAAATCCTTGCGTGCTCGCCAAGTGAATACATCATGTTGTGCAGCAGAACAGTAGCACTAGCAAAAAGGCGACTTAATTATACTAAATTAATGAAATGCCGGTATATATTACATTTATAAGGACACGATCTTTGAGGCATACAGCCATTATAAAGGAGTGAAATTTTACAAAAGAAGAATTTGTTTATAATTGGTGCAGCTATATGTACAATACTTTTACTGGCAGACACAGAGGTGTTGATTACCAAGTCACACTTCAGTACCGAATGTTTCTCCGCACAGAAATGGCTTATTATTAGAATACAATACAATTTTACCTATAAGGTTTACTTCGCATTGATCAGATTCTTTCTTTGCACATGTAAAGGTTTGGAAGTGTTTATACTATGGTCTGCGGAGATAGAATAAGCCGCACTATTTAACCGTCAATAAAGTGCATTATACTATGATAATTAATCTGCAATAAGGGAATCATCAGTTTCGATGCTGTACGTCACACAGTTCTACTGGAAATTTCGGTAGGTGAGTTTAAGGTCCTTTTTCTCGTCGCATTAGTATTAATTATCTCCTTTTTCAAATAGTATGATACTCGTACAATAACAACCGCAAGAGCAACACTTTTCCATTTAGTTCTGCCTTAAGTTACTTCTATTTCCATTTATTTCTTTTGGCTCGCCTTTTAGTTACGATTTTACAAATGTATAAGTTGAGACGTCTCAAAATGTATAGCACTTCTACAATTCGCTGCAAAGGCAGACATTGTTCTCATGGGAACTATTATTTCAGCATGGTTTTGCTTAATACTGACAAATTATTCCATCAAAACTTTGTTTCTTGTCCTTGGCTCTCAGGACACAATATTACGACATATATAGCTGTAGAGGGAAAGACAACTGCGACGGTTGCGATACAATCACACATACACACACTCTTAAGAGACTGTTGGGGAGCCACCTAAAGGACTGTCAAATTCTATAGGACGTCTGGGAACTCTTCTGTCTACAGTTCCGATCACCAAGTTGTAGAAAAGGGGGAATACAATGTTTCTCTTACTGCAGTTTGGAAACAAACTTGGTCACCACAACTTCTCGCTTCAACAAATATCCAACCAGCTAGCTATCCTCAGCTGAGTGACTTTGTGCTGGCAAAATAGTAACTTGAAACGTGTTGCAGTTCCTGTGCTGCACATAGCCTCTTGCTTTTGTATGAACTGCCCCTAATTCTTTGTATAGACTAATAATTTCATGTGAGGGAGATCATTCCATGTTTAAAGCGTCATTGTTTATTGATTCATTTTTACTTTCTCTACTATGTACCACTGGGCGAGACAATTTCGGCCGCTTTTTAAACGTTCTTGCCAATTTCAGAATGAAGATAACTAAAATTCCTAATTAAATTTGAGAAGATTCCCTGATGTCTGTTGTATTTTATCATACAGAAAATAAGTACTATGTGTATTACTGTTCATTATATGAACTATTGAAATGTGGCTGAAGTTTCCTAGAAAACAGCCTAACTTCGGCTACAAAAAATTATAGTGGAAAAATAAAGTTACACTTGCAGGGAAACAATGCAATATTATATTGAAAGATACAAAAAGTTTAATCCTTCTGCAAATTCTCTCCATATTTATACTGGAATTAGAATTCCAATGGAAATAGGTCTAAGCACACTTGTCTGTTATAATTATTATAATACATTTCCTGCTTTTGAATGAAATTTTCTCTTCTAATATCTATGCACTCAATCGCCATTTTTGGGTGACATTAAAATGTAATTGCATTTCTGTGAATTTGCACAGTTTCTGAAATGTGTGGAACTGTGTTACCAGTTTGCTATAGACCAATAATCTGGTCACGTGTAATTTCTGATGTATATGACATGGTGTGAAACAAGCAACAGTTGTAGCAACGATTCAGTGAGCCATCAGAAGTAATCAAAACTTCCCTCTCATGCCAACGTGTCGTTGGTTATACTACTTGGCAAAACCATGAGGTGTATCGGAAAGAATGTGAAACAGTTCAGCTGTTTACACGAGCTTATCGCACATACAAGGCGAGACAGTGTGTACACTCGGTTCAGATGCAATTATATCTTCAGGACAACAACGTCTCATAATCGGTAGGTGCGAGAGATCATCTATTTGTATTTTATCACAGACTATACGCCAAGTTACTATTATTTCGCTCTTCTAATGAGCAAGATAAGAAGCGATCGCAGCGCTCGACCACCAAGGTACACATGCGTCCTCGCTTTGCCAGGCAGTAACTATGTCCAGTCAGTAGCATGAATACTGCTCGCTCATTGGAGAGGGGTAAAGAAAGGGAACGACGGGGAAACTACGAAGGCCTCCTTTCATAATGCCGTAATTGTTTTGGATTGAAAGTTGCCTTAAAATATTATAGAAATTTAATACTAGATACTGTATCTTTTCTTTAAAGCTTCATCTTATAAGAAAATAATTTTAGGCCAAAATTGCTTTTAAAATACACTTATTTATCTGTTTGGTCACTTTTAGGCCTACCCATGATTTGTTTTAAAGGATGCCCTAATTGTCTGTAATATTTCTGAAAATAAACCTTCTATGTCTTATACGAAGGGATGGTTGCAGTTTCCTTAAAAGCTGGTTCTTCTGTACGCTGCACACATGCTCGTTGTCTGGAAACACAAGGAAGAATTGTTTCCCCGAACTTTTTCTCAAGCAAATTATCTTATTTATTCCCAGAATTCAAACTCCTGCAGCATAGAATACATGATTCTTCTCAGTCAAAAACTGCACAAGAAGTCTCCTGCATTGCCTCATCAACAAGCAGTGGGACATCTCTTAAACCATTTGTGTTGGAACCTGTAGAAGGAGAGTCTCAATGTGGTCCAAAATATCTGCTTCTTCTAACACACAACGGGTTTCTTCGGATTCCATTTCTCTTGAAATGGTGTTTCCTACTGACACACCCTTTCCAGATTTTACATGGTTATTCCATTTCCTCTCTCCTATGCGTGCAAATTTCAGGGGTTCCGTGAATGATTCGCTCCAAGACTTATTTTGTTTTCTTTAGTTAGTATCTGTAAGGTAAGTTACTGTGATACTCTATTGGGTTTGCCTATGCATCTTTATTTAATTTGGTCTAATTTCGTTCGTTTTCAGAGGTGTTGGTTTAAGAAACATATTTAAAGAGTATATCAATATAACTGGTGCTGCATCCTGGCAAGAGCAGCATCTGTAAGTTTTCTGTGGTATTTTGGCATGGCAGAGGTTAAACTGCAAAATCACATCGATCAATGTAAAACTAATTCAATGAAACACCAATTGTTTAATGTGTTTCAATTTTAACTAGCATATATTTAGATACTCATTAATTACGTGAAACAGAAGTCACCTACACCTTCACAGCAACACATACCCATGGAACGATATCAGCTGCTACTGATGTCTACTTTACGCACCAGAGTCCGTCGAAAGCACCTTTGCAACTAATGCGCTCCACCGGTTAAACGATAAACCTTACGAAATGGTTACACCATTAATATTCTAGATGATAGAATAAAAAGTTATGTCCAAAAACCTAACGGCCGAAATTACCCAAGATGGCTGAAGATGGCCTGTTTTGCGGTGCTTAAAATATGTAGAGAAAGTGTTCATTCCACCTGGAAGCACCTTTCCCTAAGAATTATTTTTAGGGGGTTCAGAGAATTTGAAACCCTATTTCCGGTGAAATTGCAACACTGAATTTTTGAATGGAATACATTACTCCCTTTAACTAAAATTGGGAGGTGGTACAGAAAGAAAAAAGGAGATTCTTGAATCCAGAGTCAAGATACGTCCGACGCGTTTAATCATGTGTGGTTTATATGTCTGCATACCAACATAGGAAAGTAGGTCAAGTTACATTAAATATGCGACTGCACCATTCTTCACACTTCCATGATTTCTTGAGTGCGACAATTGGCAAGTTACCGTGGCAGGCTGGAACTGGTAGCGGCTTTGCTTTGATTTAGTACATGTATAATATCCTACACTACCTTCCTTAGAAATGCATAAATGACTCGCCTTAACTGTGCCATATTCTACTCGCATGCAATTGTTTTAATCATTTCAACTCAGCACTGACATTTGGAAAAACAGCATTGTGGAGAAACTATCGTATTAAAATAAATGAATGAATAAATAAATGAATGAATAAATAAATAAATAGATAAATAAATAAATGAACAAATAAATAAAAAAAATTAATAAAAGCCGCAGATCTACTTGTCAATTTCCTCTCCATCTGAATAAAATGAACGAACCATGGCCCACCTTCGTCCGTATATATGAAAACGCGAAACTTGTAATATTATTTATTTAGAGTTTATTTATCCCAGTTTTAGTGTTGAACAAAGACATTTTTTCGTCTATTGCCCCTCTCCCACTCCCCGACGCAGATTGCCACCTGCCTCCCCTCTTAGATCAGTCACTGCATTGGAACGAGCATTATGATGCTTCAATTCCAACACTAAAACGTAAATATAGGCCTGAAAACATAAAATAATTTGTTCTTAAACGCTCAACAATGGAAGTTCATGACATCCAGCATACCAAAGTAGGCTCCTCTAGTCCTGTTTTACCTACAGAAGCAATGTTAATGTCTATGCCACATGCCTTGCAATATGCAAACGAATCTCCATTTTTACTTTTCAATAACCACCCCTTTAAACTACTGGATTGTTCCCATTTGGATTTGTAAGTTTGTGAGTACTTAGCCTTTTTTCGTGGTCCCTCACACATGGTCACATAAATTTAGCACAACGAAAACCACTACTGTGTGCACTGTGAAACGCGAAAGACGCACATTACTACGGCAATAGTTACAATAAACTGAGGTGGGGTGAGAAGCTACTGAAGGGTTGAAGCTCTTAGTAGCGATAGCGACTTATTTGTAAACCATAGGACCGATAAGGTGATGGGCAGCCTCATTCGTTTCTTAAGGCGTAGAGGCATTACGCAGTAGTTCAATCTTGTCTTGTGTTTCCCATAAGAGGCTGAGGCAAAGGGACTTCACCGTAATAATGAACATGACTGCACTACTTATCAATTAGGAATTTATAAATTGTCTTTAAAAATCATAAATAAGTGTATTTCTTGTATTTTTTTAAAATTTGCATTTTTGTAATTAACCGAAAGTGGGAAAAGTAGATGTGCAAAAAATAAGGAGATCTCCCTTCAAAAAAAGTAGATCTGGCAACACTGTTCACGATTTCTTCCAATGCACCTCTTCGATGGATACTCCGCATTCAATGTTCCCGGTGATTCCTTTTCATCTTCACGATCACTTTCAATGTTGTTTTTCCTCAGCCCGCTTGCTTATTTTGTCTATGTTACCAACTCCAATCTTCTCTCTATCCACTCGTCAAAATATTACATTTTTCTCCCTCTTCAAACGTCAAAATGTCCGCATATTTCCACATTGCACGCATATCTCTTCGCTATGATTTCTGTCTTCGAGTATGCAGATGTTTCTTAACTAAAATCTTCCTTTGCCCTTTCTTTCGTTTGTTTGATTGCTTTGTAACAAAACATTATATAATTTATGGTACTACCTGAACCTGACATCTTACTGCATTGCCTCATCTAGGTTTACTAACTTCTTTAACTTCCAGTAATCATAGTCACCCTTTTCTAAAGGAACTATCTTCATCCTGGGCTCTTCAACATTTTATATAACTCCATCAGCGTGTTTCCTCTTCCGTTTGCAGGTTGTGAGCGTAGATCTTAGGAAAACCATTCTTCCTCCCCCATCACCACTTCTGCCGTCTTCTGGGAACAACTGTGCACCAAATTTTCAAACAAGATGCTAACCAGAATGATAAAAGGCATCCATGTAGTTCTTTTTTTTTTCCCCTTCTTATTATTCTTCCCTCTAAAACAAATTCAAGATTTCCAGAAACAAAAGCCTTTCTTTTGTTACCAAAATCACGCGATGTGTCCAGTCGAAATACAGGTTGACGGAGCCTGAGGGTTTCTTTAACACGCAGAGGAAGGTTTCATTTGAAGTAATTTGAATTCGTCGTCACTTTCTTCCAATTATCATCTGGGTTCAGGGACATTAATACGTATATTCCTGGTGACATCCTGATAATATCTAGTTTAAAATGGAATACAAAAATTCCTCAACTCACCTAGTGTACGCGGCAAAGAAGGTAAAAGCTGAAACAAGTTTAGCATTTTGAAAAGAGTATAACTTTGGGCTTACTTTTACTTTCTCTACTACGTATAATAAAATAGAGAAAGTATTGTACTCCACCCAAAAGTTCCATGTCGAGATTTCACAGGAAATATATATTTTTGAGGTGTGTGTGTGTGTGTGCGTGTGTGTGTGTGTGCGTGCGTGCGTGCGTGTGTGTGCGTATGTGTGTGTCTTTCTGTCAGTCTGTGGACAGCATAATCAAAAACGAATAATCGGTTAAAAACCAAAGTTGGTATTTAAGTTTAATGTATTTCAAGGATGCGACACGAAGATTTTGAAGAAAATTGCTCCACCCTAAACTACCCTTTACATGGAATTTTTTTTTTTTTTTTTTTTTTTTTTTTTTAATGGCCCTAACGATTTTTATGAAAATGCCATCTGTTTGAGATATTTTTATGACAAATGAAATGTATATCTTGAATTTTCTGGCTATAGGCCATAAAGTCATATTTACTCTGGATGACTTTTGCATAACTGGTAAACCGTAAGAGACAGACAAAATCTTACTACACAAAAAATATAGATCTTGCTAAAACACGGAATTTGTGTCTAAATATGTTTTTTCCGCAGAGCGAACCAATTCGGAGATATTCCTTGTTATTTGTGCATATTTTGGAGAACTTATACTTCTGTAAGCTGCAACATCGCTATTCATTTGTTTATATGTTAACTGTGCAAATAGAACGGAATTTGAAAGCTTTAAAAGATTCGACTATCGCTCAAAGGCTACTGTATTCCCATATTCCCCTTGCACCTACAAGGAAATAAGCAATAAGATAATTTATACAAATGTTTATCTCAACTAACACGAAGAAGATATAGGAATAAGAATTGTTAGTAAGAATTGTTAGTACAAGAGTAGAGAAAGTCATGTGAGTGCAACACATTAAATTTTTAAATTTATACCTGAAAAATAAATGTTTAATATGTTGTGCTTTTTATTCTTCTTCGATAGTTACATTAAACATTTCAAAACACGAAGTGCGTAACCGTAGCATGTCCTCCCCAAACGTTGTACTCATAAGTTAAAACCTGCAGCGAAAGGTATGTAAACATTCCAAAAGGAGAGGATGTACCTAGATGATTGATTGCGAACCATCGCGGAGAGGCACAAAGCCTTTTGTTTACGGTTTTTAGACAAACACGCAAAACTTCAATGCACGCCGCACGCCGGCTTCTGAACACAGAAGAATAAATTCGTTTCGGCAGCACAGAACAGGTTCCAAGAGCTTAATGGGCAATGGTGGCATGGACCTCTCACGATTATGACAACGCTTTTGATGGACAGCCTTCTAAATGACGTTTCATTTGCCTAAATTCGCCACGGGCTGCTTGCAATTGCGTGTGGCGGGCGAAGTCACCGGAAGTACACAGATTTACCTGACAACTTCGTAAGCACGTTTCTCAAAAATTCACAACCTCTCAACGGCATTGCTTTGAACATTCTATTAACCCTTCTCGGCATCCAAATTTCTAACTTCTACAAACTCCAAGCAATTGAGCTGCAAGTCATATATTTATGCATGTCTTCAACATAAAATTAATTTTCATGATACTACCTTCCTAAGAAAGAGGTTTCCAAAAGAATGAGATTCTAGTCTCCAGTGAAATGTTCCAACACTAAAATGTTCAATATTGTATATTATTCCTTAAATTTACTTCTCTCCAATAAAAGATTAAATGTGCAGCATTAAAATGTTTTCTGCGAAGAAATGATTAAATATCTAATGCTTCTAATTTTCTAAACAAATAAATTGTGTATTAAATTATTAAAACTAAAATACAAAATTATACTTGATCAAGAAGGGACGATTTTAGCTTTATTCATCAGCTTCCAAAAAAAGATATACTATAAACCTGCGAGAAACCAACAAACACAACGGCATGGAGTCATGGAAAGTAACAAAAACACAAGAAAATAATACTTCGGAAGAATGAAGCTTTAAAATTTCATGCCCTATTTGCACACGTTTTTAGACGTCATATTTGGAGATTTAAATGGTCAGAAAGGTAAAACGACCACTGCTTGTTTGTGGATTTTTCATGAAAGTATTCCCCACCCGCAAAAAAGAAATAATAATAATAATAATAATAATAATAATAATAATAATAATAATAATAATAATAATAATAATAATAATAATAATAATAATAATAATAATAATAATAATAATAATAATAATAATAATAATAATAATAATAATAATAATAATAATAATAATAATAATAATAATAATAATAATAATAATAATAATAATAATAATAATAATAATAATAATAATAATAATAATAATAATAATAATAATAATAATAATAATAATAATAATAATAATTGCCTCCTCCGCCGCCTAATGTTGGGAGTGGTTGGAGACTTTACGCTGACTAACTGCCAAGAAAATAGAAGCTCCTTGGACTATAGGCAAACCGCAGAGCAAAACAGATTTTCAAGAAAATCAAAATTTACGAAAAATGTTCCATGTAAAGGGTAGTTCAGGGTGGTGTTATTTTCTTCAAAATCTTCGTGTCGCATCCTTGAAAGACATTATACTTAAGATACCAACTTTGGTTTTTAACCAACTTTTCGTTTTTGAGTTATGCTGTACCCGCACGCACGCACACACACAGACACATGGACCTTTTTATAAAAATGCTTTATATATATTCAGGGGGTCTCAAAACATATATTTCCGGTGAAATCTCGACATCGACTTTACGGGTGGGTGGAATACAATAAGTTAACCTGATGTTGCTATTCACATGCCTCTCTCTACCCACTATTCTTTTACTAGCTTATTTTTCTAGCTAACTCATGTCTGATTAAAGCTGGTTTCAAATCCCATACTCTTTCCATGACGTGGCCGGAAACACTCAATGGTCACATCACTTCAAAAAACGACATGTTATAGAAAAATCTGATGTGTTGCACTCACATGACTTTCTCTACTCTTGTACTAACCATTCTTACAAACTCTTATTCCTATATCTTCTTCGTGTTAGTTAAAATAAACATTTGTACAAATTATCTTATTGCTTATTTCCTTGTAGGTGCAAGGGGAATATTGGAATACAGTAGGCTTTGTGCGATAGTCAAATCTTTTAAAGCTTTGAGATTCCGTTCTCTTTGTACACGTAACATATAAAAAAATGAACAATGATGTTCCATTTCACGAAAGTTCCAAGTTTTCCGAAACTCACATACCTAACAAGGTATATCTCCGAAATGGTTCACCCTACAAGAAAATTTATTGAGACATAAATTGTGTATTTTAGCAAGATCTACATTTTTTGTATAGTATAATTTGGTCTATCTCTAACGGTTTACCAGTTATGCAAAAGTCGTCCAGAGTAAATACGACCACAGGGGCTATAGCCAGAAAATTCAAGATATACATTTTATTTGTCATAAAAATATCTCAAACATGTGACATTTTAATCAAAATCGTTAGAGCCATTTTCAAGAAAATCAAAATTTTCGAAAAATTTTCCATGTAAAGGGTAGTTTAGGATGGGGCTATTTTCTTCAAAATCTTCGTGTCACATCCTTGAACGACATTAAACTTAAATACCAACGTTGGTTTTTAACCAACTTTTCGTTTTTGAGCTATGCTATCCACAGACTGACAGACACACAGACACACACACGGACCTTTTTCTAAAAATGCTTTTTTTTGGATTCAGGAGGCCTCAAAACATGTATTTCCGGTGAAATCTCGACTTTGAATTTTTGGGTGGAATACAATACTTCCCCTACTTACCAGTAGAGAAAGTAAAAATTCAAACCAATAACAATATCTATGGCTGATGCCACAGCAAAATTGCTAGAAATACGTTGTGCATTTTAGAGAGCTCCACATTTTTGTATGGTAAGACTTGTGTTCGTTGATGAACAAAATTATATCACTTCGCAGGCTACTCGCAGAAAATTTAATTTGTACATTTTATTAGCCATGAAATATGTTAAACACACGATATTTAATAAAAAAAAAAAGTTGCACTTTTAAAAAATTAAAACAAGAAAAGAGCTTTCGTGTAAAAGGTAGTTTATGGTATCGGTATTTTCTTAAAAATCTTCGTGTGGCATCTATGGAAGATACTAAACTTCAATAAGAAGTAGTATTGTATTCGAATTCACAGACACATGTAAGGGTCTCTTTCACTTTTTTAATTCAGGCTTCCTCAAAGCATGTACTCGTATTCTGGTGAATGGCTTCAAATTATAACGAAAGGGTTAAACCCCTTATCTTAATTTACTTAACTAAACATTTCAAAGAAAAGCCTTGTTTTCTCCTATCACTTTTAGGTAACACCTTCACATCTCTTTCTCCACTCACACTCTCTTATAAACAATTTTCCATAAAACGTGATTTTACACAAAAAAAAATTATCGCCGCTTTTAAAATAAGTCATACCATGTTCTGTATGTTTGAAATAGAAATGCTATTACATTCACACTATTTTCAATTCACAATTCATATCATCTATGCATAGAAATGGAATTTTTGTATATATGTAACTGTTAATCTTCAAAAAGCTTAACCGATCACCAGGAAATTAGGCACGTATGTGTATTTTTTCATGAAAAAACTGTTTATAGCAACAAGTTTACTACACAATACATTACTTTCAAATGGTTTTCTACACGCTTTTCTTTTACCTAGCACATTCATATATCCTCTGTTTGTATTTCAACATACAATTGATATATTTTCTATGATTGAAATATTAATAGGACGTATTACATTCACACGATTTCCTCTACTAATTCTTCATTTACGAGACACAATCACATTTCTTTCACTACTCCCGCTTCGACGAACAAATACGAACAAGTCATACATTTTTTTTTTTCTATGTGAGTGAAACAGAAATGCGTAGTACATTCACATGGCTTTATCAACCAGCTTTTCTTCCTGTAGTACCTATTTGTTGTTGTTCAACAGTGCTTTTGCTTAGTGTCGTTCCGGTGTTTTAATAAAAAAATAAAGAAATAGTTAAAAAAGTAAAGTAATCACAATTGGTGTCAGGAGTGCGACAAAAAGCACGATATGGAACAATTGATGAAATAAATGTTAGCCAAGTTGGACATAATGGGAAATGAAATGAATTCCGGAATGCGGCAGAGGAAACAAATATGAAAGCCGAATTGGAATAATGTCAGCTACGGAATAGAAAATATGGAAACAAAAATGGGCAAATTGGAAACAAAAATGGAAGCCAAACAGAAAATGTAAACTCCGAAACGGAAAAGATGAAGGGAAAGTCCAATATGAAGGTAGATATATCGGAGAACACTAACGAGCGACTGGCCGGGGTTAAGGAAGCCATGGAAGAACTCGACGGAAAGATAAAGAACCTTCGCCAATGTGTTAACGTCCTGAAAGATGCAGTCGACGGCAACGCCAAAGAACTGAACTCCACAATGGAACAAATGCTCGATGAAAACCTCAAACTAGGTGGTTATCTATGGTGGAGGCCTGCGTTCAGCAGTAGACGTTTTACAGCTCAAATTACGGTGTTTATTGAATATTTATATCTCTTGTATCTCGGAAATCTAAATAAGTATGTTCTCAAAAAAAAAACAAAAAAAAAAACAAGATTTCACAAAAACGGCGGGAGGAGGGGTTGGGGGATGCCGAGCTAAGCTCGATCGCCCAGGTACTTCATAATAATTTATTATACAATCCAAATAATATAAATAATTTATCTTCCATCCTAAATTCCAGTTTTTTTGTTGAAATGCAATACCTCCTCTACCAGATAAATATTGGCGCAAGACAAAGAAATATAATTATGGCAAACGTGTGCACTTCTTAAGAAACATTTCATTTCACACTCCGTATTTCCTAGTGAGCTATACCTAATTCTGAAGCTCTTTGGAAACTGAATCACTGAAGTGGTATTTACAAGAGTAGAATTATTTAAATGTAAAACTAAAGTGTCCATGCAAGTTATTTAGAATTAGCATGGAGCCCGAAGGAGTAGTACTGTGGTTAACAGGTGTAGCCAGAACCCCAATTTTTTTTTTTTTTTTTTTTTTTTTTTTTTTTTTTTTTTGTCAAGGACATCTCTTTTTGACGTATTTTAAAAATAAAATGTCTGTACTGTACCCGCAGTAATTAACGATGGGTTCATCCTCCGTCATTCTTTTTCGAAACTGCAAAAAATTGGGGAAGAATTGCACATAGGTACGTTAAGGAGCTTAGGTTATGATTCGTATTCGGATACATAAAACAAGCGGGAATCGAACATCTACCCTCCCTAAGACAGTAAACCACCTTGCAGACTTGGGAAAATACGAAGATAAGGATATGGAGTACTGCTAAGGTTAAGTACATCCGAGTAACAATGCGTCTTGCAGAAGAAATTAAAACACATCTGGATGTAAGGCTTGATAAGTATAGCGAGGCTTTGAAATGAGCCTGTTATCAATACACGAATGGGCTGCGATAGAAACGGTCCTTCGCGATGGTGGACAAAGCAAAGACAAGACTTCGAAATATGGATATTTACCCTCTCGATTCCTAAGCTTTCGTCATGACATACTTTGTAAGACCTCGGAATAACAGAGTCCAAATTGATTGTTTGTGTGGGCCCAGTTTCCTTTGCCAGCGACTGTAGACCGAGGAGTTCACATTAAATATTAATCTAATAACTCATATTCTTGTCCCTAATGCTAATGCCTTGTTTGCTCCAACACTAAACCGTGTCTAATTCTAACGACAGTGAAGCGGCGGGTCGAAACAGGTGCTTCTTTTCGTCCCATTATTTATTACCTAAGGGAGAAGCCTACACCAAGTACGTGTAATTTATTTTCTATATGCACGCCCGATAGATTATTTATACAGGCACAACTGCTCCTCCACTACCTCAAGGCCGTGAAATAAGGGAGCTGATCAAAGACTTCGAGAGGTGAAAAAGGAAAGTGCTCTTAACATGTTAACAATAACATAAACAAGCCCCCTCGTAGTAACTTGCATGCCTACTTTGTACTGAAAACAATGCCTTTTCTCTACGGTGTTAATAGACAAACACTATTACTTATTTAAAGCGACGACGTATGGATGTCTGCTTCCTACTTAGCTTTCTAACAACTGCTGCGAATGATAAAGAATTATCGTCTATTTTCAGTCATTGAAAGGAAGTTAAAACAAGCATTTCTGATTTTAGACAAAAATCGTATGTAATACTGAATTAAGTGTGGAGAGCAGGGTTGCCAACATTTAAAAGTAAAATTATCGTATCGGCCACTCAAAATTATAGATTTGGATTCAAAATTATCGTACATCTTAAACCAAATGCTACAACAATAAAAATATGAGAATAACACTTATGAAAATGTAATAGTAATGTTGCTTATGATATTCGCTTACAAGATTGATGACCTCAACCAGTATTGCAACTTTAGAATTTACGTTTCTCGCATTATTTATCTGAAAGTTCATCTTCCTCAACCGTTGCAGCATTGTACAAATTTGTTGTTGAGATAAACCTTAACATCTTCTCGGTGACCTGCAGATTTTCGGATTTACCGCATTATTTCAAAACTAAGGCGACAGAATAAGTTCATTTACGGTATATAGTGCCAATCTGCTTCTAACTTTAGTTTTTATTAAGTTCAGTTTAGAAAAAAACCCTTTCACAAGAAGCTTTTCTGTGGGGAAACGAAATCACTAATAATGAAAGGGCTGCTAGTTCTTTGAAATCAGTATTTCCACCAAGGTGGCATGTGTTTAGCAGCACTTCAAAACCTGCCAGGTTCAGGAGTATTCTTTATTTCACACGGAATATCACTTATTCAGGGTTTTCTTCACTGATCATCAATTTTCAGAACAGCACCTTCTTAATTGAGATTACCAGATCTGGGCACACTGGCAAAAAGAGGATATAAGGTAGAAGGATTAGTACGATATGAAATGGTGGCCTTAGAGGGGTGGAGACAGGCCATGAGGGCATTTGTAATTAGTTTCATTTCGCTGGTGTGACAAACCAGTGAAAATGATATTTCTCCGGTATCAAACACATTCAAATTATCGTGAACCCCCATAATTATCGTATGGGTTATCAACCACGTGTACAAACATTAAAATGATCGTATGCCCCCATAATTATCGTACGAGTTGGCAACCCTGGTGGAGAGAAAGGAATGTGGAAAAGACAAAAACGTTCAATATGTGTTGGAAACCAATGAAGGTGGTTTTTTCGTTTAATGCTATACAGGGTCCAATCAAGAAATTTGATGCAATATGCCGCTAAGTCGGAGATGCACTGTTACAACCGAAGTGAACAAATTACTGGGTTTAAGCTTAATTTGATAACTACAGTCCCTTGATCTTCATACCAGCGGACTTCTTTCGTGAAAATAGCTATATGAAATCGCTCGACCATGAAACTCTGGTGTAGGTACACAAAATTAGACCTCAGCGAGCACCGCTGTAGTTGGGATGGACATCAGGGAGCACTCATATGTGCCAATTAGTCCATAGTTCGGCTATAGAGAGCTGTCAGCCTAATTCAGAGCCTCTCAAAGCTTAAAGTCGCACTGGACACAACCCAATGTGCAGAGGTTCCTTGCACAGTGCATCTTGGCGATTCGGTTAAGTTCGGCTCAACTCGCTTGCTGCAGAGCGAAGAAGCGAGGAAGTGTGTGTTGATAGACGACTTGCTGAGCAGTGGAATAGATAGGTGCCATACAACTACCTAATAATGCAGCGACCAGCTCCAAAGAAAGCAAAGAATGCCGAAAGTCCACTTAAATCAGAGTAGGAACTTTCTTATTTTCTGAAAGTTGTGACGATAGAGCCAAATGCCTCATCTATGGTACAATAATTACGAGTGTAACAAAACAATCTGTTGAAAGATACTATAAAAGAGTACACGCAGAAAAATATGGCGAAATCACAGCATAGAGGATGCCAGAGAACGACACTTAAAACCAGAGTGCTACATTTTGCAGGAGCATTCTTTATCCCAAAATAGGCTTGTACCAGTGCATTGTAGATCATTAAAACAAAAGACCAGATTTGATAACACAAAACCAAATTAACCAGTTTAAGACCGCGCACCGCACGTAAACATTATGTAGTGAGGAACAAATAGCGCTGAAGGGTGAAAGAGGGAAAGGACAAAGCGAGCGAGATAGGTGTAAGGAGAGAGCGAGTGCAAGTCTGCACTCACGTCAAGCAATTTTGTAGTAGCACTTTGTACCTTCGAACTACGATGAAGAGGAGATGACACATCGTGTCACTTCTCCCCATCTATGAAGTAGATCGAAATATAAGTCATAAGAATAGTGTGTATATCTGTTAATAAGAGATAGAAGGTACTTGAATTTAACCGTCGCATTACTCTGTATTCAGATGAGCTTGAGCTCATAACTTGTACTTCCGGTGAAGCCTTGATGTTGAATTTTGGGTGGAATGCAATACTTTATGAACAGGTGCAGGAGATAGAAAAGAAGTCGGTACGATATACAAAGCATCACTGCTTTGCATTAAGTGTCAACCCCTTCATTATATTCAAAGTAGAATATCGTTAAACATAGTATAGTGATCACTCAAAATAAACATGTTAATTACAAATGAATTACTTCTAAATTCAACCAGGAGCACAGGATATCACCCTTAAGGCTTCATCTTCCAAACATTTGGCAGAAAGAAAAAGAAAAGAAAGAGAAGGGGAATGGGGAAGAAAGAAGACTGTATTAATTTTGATAATGTGTGCAACTGTAGGGAGGGTGCCGATCTGTCCCCTACCTTCTCTCACAAGAGGCTGTGTAGTCAGTTAATGAGCATCATTAGCGCTTGGAGGAGATCATTTGCATCAAGCTGACATTAGCAATGAAGATGCCACCTAACTATGCTTTAGAAAGTACAAACTAAAGTCTCAGTCTACTCTTCTTGAACTAAAGAGGTGCGCCAAAGAAAACCTGCCGTCTTTTCCACATACATTCCCCTCCCTCCCGCCAAAAAAGAAAGGGAAAAAAAAAAAGAAAACATGAAGTTTTTCACTCCACGGAGACGAAAGATTAGAGTTCAAGAATGTCTTCAAGACATTGCACTAACTTAGCAATCCTATGACAGTAATATTTGGCTATCAATTTCAACAGCTATTTTAGAAGCCTTCTTTGATGCCTGATTTTCATAGCGAAGCTGAAGTTTAAGCGCTACCGACTAAAGAGGCTTAATACCCGCGATATACAACATCGATGACCGGCCAAATGTAGTAATCAATGAGTAGAAAAGTAAAATACTTCGCGATATATTTAATCTCCAACCTAACCTAACAAAGCTTAGTGTTCCGTTTTATGCATCACAGTTACTTTATCTTCGGCTTCAGCTACCCATAGTGGGGATACATTTGTAAAATATTGGAAACTTAACTCAACTGTGAAGCTGTGAAATATGCAGAACAAAACACTCTTTACCGCATTTCTTCCACTTACTTCATTTCTCCGCTAACTTCTCTTTATCTGTAAGTTTTTTCTTCTAGAGTTTCTTTTTTCTTCCAACTTTATTTTGCAAGGCTCCCCAATCTTTCTTCTTTCTTCCTAAAGCAGCATCCAGCAATGACAAATTAAAGTAGAAGGTTCAACTAGCACAGATAACGCCAAAAATGAACAAAAAATATTATAATGCAATTCGTAAAGTATGCTCCAATATGTACAATACGTTTATGCTCAACAGGAAATATGAGCATTATAGGAAATTAGATGACCAAGGTTACCACAATTTTTGGCCCATCTATGACTTCTATTTGTAGTTCAAGCCGGACATGTACATTCTTTTCACCCTCTATTCCTGTTTGCAATAGCTTGTGCACATAGGGATGAAAAAGGTGTTGCAGATATAATATACCATGTTCTTCACAAGGACGCATATAGAATGTAGCCTGGAGAAACAAGACTTGGGCAGAAGAAAGAATATGTTAAAGCTTTTAGCAAATTTCATGGTTCATTAAGCATCGCTTAAACACGCGTCGAAAATTAAAGGTTAATACCGCAATCATTACTGATGACTTCCTTGCCGGTTTTACAGCTCTTTGTTGTTAGTGGATTAATAAATACTGCCACTTGCTCTAGGCAACTTATTACAATGTTCTGTCCTTGACATCGCTCTTGTAACTTTACCACCGATCAACAAGGGCAAGTGCAAAACTTCTTACGGCGTTCTCAAGAGGACAAATCTCAAAATATGTAAATTTATATAAAGTGGCATCACAAAACATTAACGTTCACTTTCAAAAAATTGTAGTAGCCAAAGTAGCAGACCAAAAATGCTCATTTTAATACGCAGCTGGAACGCACGATGGTTCAGAATAATTTTGTAAGCAACATACATTTAAAAAATGAAAACTGTGTAATTTTAGAAACATTATGAAAGTAATAAAATGCAGATCTGTAAAGTCCCTGTATTGACACTCTGCAATACGAAGGCTGTCCCTGAAGTACACGATCAAACAAAGAAAGCACAAACATGTTGGGGGGAAAACATCTTTATTTCTTTACATAGTCTCCTTTTAGCTGGACACATTTTCTCCAGAGATACTCAACAGCTTCAATGTCCTATTTATAGTGAGAACCATCAAGCTCTGCAAAATATCCACCAACGCCAGATTCCACTTCTTTGGCAAATCTTTCACCACCAAGCCATTTCCACAAGTTTTAAAACAGAAAATAACCAGAGGGGGCCAAATATGGTGAATATATTGCATGAGGAAGCACTTCGAACTTTAACTCACTGATTTTAGGCATGACGATAATGGTGCATTTTCTTGATGAAACAAAAACAAAGTGTGGGTGGTATCTATAATAAGAAGCATTATTCTGGCACTGTCCTATTTAAGGCCTGACGTTAAATCTTTGGTGGCCTCATTTCCCCCCTTCCTATCCATCGCAATACTACAGGAATTGCATCTGCCTTCGGCAATTTAGCCACCTTAATACACTGCTCAAAAAAATTAGAGGAACACATGTTTAAATCAAAGCCAAAATTAAAATAGCAAAGCAATGTAAGTTTTGTCAGTTAGACATATTTTGAAGTACCGTTTAAAACTACAAAGGTGTTCTTATAAAAGTGCGCCAGTTTTTGTTTGAATACATCTGTGAAGTTGAAAAATATCTCTAAATCAAAGTGAGTACATTTTGATTTATTTATTTATTTATTATGCTTTAAAAACAGGTTTTAACAGCAATCTGCGGCATGAAATTGTTATTTTCTGTTTTCTGAAGCTAATACAGAAGAATAAGATCTCTGAATGAAACATCTGTCGCAAAAGCAGTTACGTAGATTGAAGATGGCCAATTCATTTACTTTGTCTCCAGGATTCTTCATGTCAACCCTTCTGCCATCCATAGGGCTTGGAGGCCATATATAGAGACAGGTGGGTTCCAGAGGCACCACGGACAAGGGATAAGAAGATAACAGAGGTACAGGATAGATATCTTGTCATATCACCTCTGTGTAGATGCAGATGTACAGTCAGATCTACAAAATGACATAAAAACAACCACTAGAGTGGTGATTTCTGATGAGAATATAGGAAACAGGCTGGGAATGCAGGGTGGAGATCTAGAATTCCTGTTAAAGAGCCTCATTTGAAACGCCAGTACAAGGAAGCCCAATTGAGATCTGCTCAGAATTATGTCAACTGGCAAATCCGCCAATGGAAGGATATTCTCTTCACAGACGAGTCAAGTTTTAAATTGATGGATTGTGATGGTCGTAAACTCGTATGCAGACGTCGTGGTGAACGTCTTGCTCTAGCCACTATTGTTGAACATGACAGATTTGGAGGTGGTTTGGTTATGGTTTGAGCTGGTACTACTGTTGAGCCTCGGACAGAGCTTCTTGTGGTTCCATAGGATATCAATGCAATTAATGTTTACATAATATTATTCTTCAACACGCTATACCCTCTGCTCATGGAATAGATCTTTATTTTCTTCAACAACACTATTATGCTAAACCCCATACAGTAACGGAGTACTAAGGATGTCTTACAAGAATGCCAAATTTTGGTAATGAACTGGCCTACACACAATCTTGACCTCAATCCAATTGAAATTAAGCTGGAAAAATGTGTTTGCAAGCGGCCTGCTGTGCCACAGAACCTGAGAGAACTTGCAAATGCACTAAAATCACACAAAGGCTGGTGTGAGGCAGGTCACATAGGAGTTGTGCAATTAATGCACCTCATGGGGGGACACTACTACTGAGTTCTGAAATAATCATGCAAACATTGATTAATAAACAATACAAGGGTGTACTTCACTTTGTTTTGCGCATAAGTCGATAATTTGATCGCATTTCCAATCCTGTGAAATAAAATGTTATTAGAATGCCTATTATAGCTTTACACAGCTCTATAATAATTCCAAAGCGCCAAAAATTGAATTATATCAGTATTTGTCTTGGGACATTGGCGTGAACAGTGTTCCTCTAATATTTTTGAGCAGTGTATATTGCGACCGAATGAAATTCCAGCTATTTTGTCCTGTTAAAATTGAATCACAAAATAGAGTTCTCCTTTTATCGTTAACACAAACTACAGTTCCTCGTGACCTTGTCACTCACAGCTGTTTAGTCCGATCAAAACCTTAACACGTACTTTACTATCCTCTGTCTCACAAACTGATTCCGATGAACACACTCACTAAAACTGCTTCACGTAACATATCCGACGCGACAACTCAATGTTTCTGACGATACACAAATTCTCTCAACACTGACTGCACAAACCCTTACAACTAACTGCTAACAACTGTCTCGTTCAACACATATCGACTCCGAAGAACTCGCATCTCTCGCTTTTCCATCGCTTATATAGGCGGGAATGAAATGGCGCGGATTTTTCTCAAAATTCACCTTTCGGTAAACAACCTCGGCCCGTGAACAATTTTCTCGGACAATCTAGAATAATCTTTGTTCCGGCCCTCTCCATTGTCACGCCGTCTACTCCCCGCGCAGTGGTGTGACGTAGCTTGACCTTGGCTCTCCTGTTGACGGCGGCCGTCGAATTCTTGAAACCATTTGAATGATGCAAAGGGCGGCATCCGATGTCAATGCAAAATCGTAAAAGAGTTTATGACACCGATTTTATGGCATCAACTAGAGGACGATTTAAGCAACCGACACCGTTGTTAATTAAGTTTTGCAATGCTTATTAAAGTTACAACCTCTTTTGTGCGGCGAAAGCGATTAACGCAAATTCCAACTGCTACATAAGTATGTAAAAGTGTTTACTCACCAGGCTGCAGTACCCATT
Source organism: Tenodera sinensis (assembly GCA_030765045.1). NCBI lineage: Eukaryota > Metazoa > Arthropoda > Insecta > Mantodea > Mantidae > Tenodera > Tenodera sinensis. Next base: position 60,953,120 of record CM060970.1, on the reverse strand, counting down.
CTTTGTTTTTCTCATCCCTTCTTCCTGTGATGTCGTGATCTACGGAGTAGAATTCTGTCAGCATGGCCCATTCCGCATCCGTCACAACAACAAACTTCCCACTGAAACACACGTCACACCAGTATAAAGGAACTCCTATAAAAGAAACATATTTTGTAGTGTCACCAAATGCACACAACCTCTCCTCTTTCATTGCTTAAGGGTACGCACTATTGAAATGTCTAGCATATGCATGCACTATCACATGTTAATGTTTAAACTCTACATCATGTATGAGTTGTCTTTATGCGTGTTAAATTTTATTTGGGATACTTTCAAAATTTACTTTTTTAAAAAATAACTGAATTTAAAAAAGCATACACTACTGGGAAATCAAACTATTACCCAAAATTAAGCATAATTATAATTATAGTTATAACAGAGGATCCTGAGTGGCTCTGGAATAAGTTAGTCATTTCCACAGTTATTGCTCTAATTTTTCATCCAAGTCTGAAGTATTAGCGAATTAATTAAACCGATTTATTTTCGTGTGTGCGAGTTGAAATAGTAACTGGTTTTATAGTGCAGAATATCCCTGAATTCTATTATATTAACTTGTTTTCAAAGCTTTGCATTGCGTTGCAGTATTTTTGTTTACAAAACTCTGTACTAGGTGACAAATTCATGAAGCGTATCGGCAAGAATGTGAAACTGCCGAGTTGTTTACGCGAGCCTATCGCACATATACGGCGAGACAGTGTATGCACTACCTGGCTCTGACATCTGTTTACTAGATGAAATCTGATCACTGCCCTACCAGCTCTACGTTTCATTGTGAAGTGACATGCACTTTGTTACGTCCTAGCCTTATCCAAGAAATCGTAAACTGGGAATGTCTTCAAAGGCAGTTGGACCTTGAACTACCGTCTGTGCACGGCTCTGATAGTGATGTTGCGGGAAAGCAATTCACTGAAAGCGGTGTGCCACATTTTCACGAAATATTAAGCATCTCCAATCGCCTCCCTTAGGAATCGTAACATTGTTGGAAGTCAAACATAAAATGCGACGAAAACGACCATTTCATAGACTACTTCACAGTGGCGAAAAATACCTATTACGTCAGTTAATTCAACAAACCCAACAAGCTCTAGTCCAAAATAGTTTTCACAAGTCAATACTACGGTCCAACCTTTCACCAGAAGCATGCGAAAGAAAGAATATGAAACGAGTACTTCGGGAATCCAGTGGAATATAATACTTCGCCTACTCTTACGTCTCTATGTACACCGCTTGAGGTTTATGAGCAATGAGGAGTGGTTGTGTGCAAAATGTGCAGTTTCTAGCATGAACGCTTCCTTAGAAAATGCATAATTGGCTATAATTTTTTTTTCTGAAACTTCTATCCAGGTGCAGAGAACTAACACAGACGACACACTGATGAAAAACAGGCCCAAGGGATATAAGTAGGAATTATTAGACTAAAGAAAATGTTTCAAACGAAATCCCTTCTCTCTGCAAGGACAACACACCGTTCTGCAGTAAACATTTTCCCAGATATAAAGTGTTAATTGGATAAACGCAAAAGCGAACCTAAACTATAAAACGTGAGTAAAATAATTAATGCCATAATAAAAAAGTTTCCACCAAACAAAATTAATTAATGTATTTAACAATTGTCAAATTAGGGTAAGGGTACAGATGTCATATTTTTAATTTTTCAAGGGAGATCTAAATATTAATTTGATATAAAATACTAAAAATGCTTATCAAGGTAGGTAGGTAGGTAGTGGGGTTTACGGGCCCGTCGACAACTAGGTCATTAGGGCCCGAAGTCCAAAATAAAAACAAAGAAATAAAACCTCACCCCTTTAAAGCTAAAACGTGAAAGTTAAAATACCTCAAAATGAACATTAAAATTACTAAAAAGAGAGCTAAAACAGCTAAAAAAGGAAAATTAAAAACCGATAAAAACTTACATTACGAAAAACATAAAACTGGTTACTGTTACAAAGGGTAAAAACACGAGTAAAACATCCTAAAAGTATATTTCCGCCAAGATAAAAGAAACCTTACTACACTTGCTTACCAAAATCGATATGCGCAACAAACCGCAGTACTGTATTTACAGCTACTGGATCGTTGCCTAACACGGTGCACAGTGTAAGACCCAGGCCAAAGGACTGGCGCTCACGAGCATACCGCGGACAATCAGTAAGGACATGTGCAACGGAGAGTGGGACATTGCACGTCGTACAGACAGGCTCCGGATCACCGCGCAAAAGATGTGAACGCGTGGCTCGAGTGTGGCCTATCCTCAGGCGGGTTAAAATCACCTCCTCACGCCTGGAATCCCTGCAAGATGTTTGCCGGGGTTGTACCGTGTCCTTGATTGTCCGTAACTGAGTGCCAGCTAACGCTTCCCAAGATTGTTGCCAGAGAGTAAATAGATGGCGACGAAAGTACTTCTGCACATCTATATAAGGTAGCGCACGGGTGGAATATTCCGGAAGGCGACATGCAGACTTCGCAGCCGCATCCACCGCCTCGTTGCCCGGAATACCCACATGACCTGGGATCCACGTAAAAACGAACTGGTATCCGCGAGATAACAACTGAGTTAAAAGTGTCTGTATTTTAATAATTAATACCGAGTTGCCAACAAATTGTTGCAGCGCCTGAAGGGCGCTCAGCGAGTCGCAACACACAATAAAATGTTCAGGAACTGAACGGGAGATAAAAAGTAAGAAAAAAAAATGCTTATCAATGTTCCAACTGTATCCTCCTTTAAATATCAAACACTTTTCGATAAACTCTAACCCCCTCCACCATTTATTTGCATTATCGTAAGCAATACCACGAGGGATGTTACTTCTTCGACAATTTAATTGATATTAACGAATGCTTGTCGCCATGATTATAACTATCTAATTACAAGCATGAGTTTGGAAGCAAAATTAAATTACCCAAGAAAAATTCTAAGCAAGAGGGAATTCGATAACATAATACAGTGCAAGAACGATATCATTTTTACATTCTCATCTACGTATAAGGAAAAGTCAGAAAATCTTCCATTCCATCCAAAAATTCGATGTCGAGATTTCACCAAAAATACATTTTTGGGACACCTTGCATAAAAAAAGAAGTTTAGAAAACGGCTGTGCACAGTTTGCAAAACGAATATTTAAAAGAAAATCCACCCCCCCCCCCGGCCAGGACTGCCCTTTACATGGAATATTTTTCAAAATGTTTAGTATCTCAAAAATGACTATTTTGAGTTAACCCTCTTATGTATAGGATACTTTCATGCCAAGTTAAATGTATGAATTTTCTAGGAGTATCCTCAGAAGCCCTCTTCATTTTGCATAACAGGAAAACTGAGACAAACAGGATTTTATCAAATAAAAATACATCTTGCAAGTAGTTTATATCGAATACTGTTTTTTTTTGGGGGGGGGGCGGGAGGGCAGCCATTTTCGAGATATTTATTCTTATTGGTTTCAACTTTAAAATGCTTATGTTTTTCTCAAATGAGAAGTGGTTGTTTTTTTTGGTTATTCTTTTTTTTTTTTCTTTTTTCTTTTGTCTCGGCTACGTAAAGCGAATAGAATTTGAAATTCACCACATAGCGACCAACTCTTAAAAGATTTAACTGAAGCCTAATGTATTCTCCTATTCCGGTTTAACTTTGTTTAACCCTAGTACTTCTTTATAGTATAAGAAGTATAAAATGAGATATTTCTCAAACGTTCCAGCTCCAGTGCCGAATGACGCCTGTGGTGGGCAGAGGCGGGGGACGTAGCGGCCAGGCGGTAGGCCTTGGCCCGGCAAGGGCTGTTGCCCCGCGAAGTTAATTAGATAGAAGAATATATCGTTTTTAAATACAGGTTGTACAAGAGTGATTAGAGAAAGTCACGTGAGTAGGTATTCTTATTCTTTTAGAATAATCTGAAGTGATTTCAATGCGAGAACGATGTCATTTTTTTCGTACTTTTTATTTAATGACTTCAGTGGATTACCTGACTCCATACCTCCTTTTTGTATTATGTGGCATTGGACATTTTTTCTTCCATTTATACCCGCGCCTGAATTAGCAAATTACCAAATCTCTCCACATAACAGTGAACAGAAAAATGCATGCGAATAGACTTCCTAGATCCCTGATCGAATCGAAGCAGAGATCACAGGAATCAGAAAAAAAATGAAATCAGAGGGAAAATGTCAGTAACTATTAGTTTTTAGGACCATATTTTAAAACCATTGTTTAAATAGTTGAATTCTGGTTTGTAAATAAGGCATCGATGAGATCGTACCTTGGCACAAGGCGCTCAGGTGTAATTTAGCTTAAGACATCACTGATTTAATTCCGAAGCTTTCGACAGCACTAAAATGCACAAATATTACCGACTTATATAAACTAGATGAATCTGCATATTCTACTTTGTTGGTTTAATTCGACAGGACGTTTTTGCTGGCGAATTCATGTATCTGAGCATGTAGTGGCAATATGGCGGTCAGCGTGTTTCAAACCCTCCCGCCCACATCAAGTATGGTAACAGCAGTAGCGTGGCTTCAACAGATGGTCATCAACAACCCCCAAACACTAATCACCAATTAATTGCTGCCAACAACCGGCTCTGAATGGACTTCTGCTGTCTTTATTCTGCGGCATGATGTGGCAGTTTACCAAACTTTAGACTGTCACTTTTTATTTCTCTGACTAAATAAAATCGCACAGTTTTACCCTTTCGAACATTAATAAACTCCTACATATAAACTTTACACGACCCTCTCTGCGATTACCAGGTATGCCGTATATTTATATTATTCATGTACCTTGCGTTAATTACAATGCTAATCTTGCAGGGAATGATTTCAAGGTAAGCATTAAGTAACTACTTAAATGCAACATTCGGAGACAACATCAACTGTTTTGTCGTAAGCCGATATTTGTTAGTAATGAGCATTTAAGAAAACAGACCGAGCCACTAGATCATTCAAACATAAGAGATTTTTAGGATACTCAATACGAGCACTGATATTTTGAAACCAAAGTTATTCCACAAAACGTCCACTACCTCTTATCCTAAAGGCAGTGAATGGAAAGAACAGGTTAAACCTGAAGAAACTGAAGGCTCAATCTAGTATACTAATGGCTCAAACTAAATTTGGGACAGGGGCTACTCAACTGTCAGCTTGGACGAATACCACGGTATTTCAGGCAAGATATTTGCCGTATTAGCTAGTCCTTTAGAGGGCGTACGAAGACGATGTAGTAACAGATTCTTACATTCTCACGTAGTCAAGTAGGTCTGAAGGCCCTCGATAGCCACTAGGTCAGACCTGGGCAACTGGTACTCTCTGAATGTAGGCGCGTATACCCTTCCACTAGTAGCTGTGTTTAGCAGGTAAAATTTTGAAGGTCACTCAAGCTATCCCGCGAGTTGCCCAGGCCTGCACTAGGTTAAGTACAAATTGGTCTTAGTGTCCTAATGGCACTAGCTATAGCTACCCATAATTCAGTTCACCCGAAGTGGGTGCCGGAACATTTGGGAATACAGGGCAAGGAAAGTACAGACAAAGCTGCTAAAAAGGGAACAGAGCAACCATTTATAGGACCTGAAGCAGCACTGGAGCTGTCATCAGCACCGGTTAAACTGGCTATCAACTGGTTGCTCAGCGAACACGAGAAATACTGGAACTCATATTTTGGGTTCATCACTTCAAAGCTTTCGTGTGGAGATTGGACGAAAGCAAGGCGCCAGAACTGTTAAATTTGAGCAGAGAAAAGCTTCCAAGAGCAAAAGGTCACTTTACAGTGCAACGTCCCCTTAGAGGTCATCTCCTTAGAATGGAATAGCAAATGAATCCTATCTGTACTCAGTGTCAACACGGAGATGAAATGGCTGACCATTTATCTAACACTTGCCAGCACTCTCTCACCAAAGATCCCTCAGTTTTCGGAATCAGTTTCCAAAATTTGATAAGGTTTCAATCATCACAGTCCAAAACCTGATTCAGCTTATTACGAATATCGGATTTTTCGATGACAATATGCCTGGGTACGGCCAATAGATTTGCTAAGGTCACAGTGCAGGGCAATCCCCCCAATCATACTAATGTTTATCGCTAGTTTCAAGAAATGTGCTGCACAGATACGCACCAAATAAGAATTCTGCCTAGGAAAACTTCAACATACAACGGCAAATATTTCAGAAATGGCTACTATTGTGAAACTGGTTAATATAAGTTATATGTTTAAACAAGAGCCGTAGCTTTCATGGTTGCCTGTCTCATTACGATTTTCCGGTTATTAAAAATGTATAAGAATGAAGACCTCAGGGGCTAATTGCCTAAAATTCTTAATTCCCATGCCTACTTAATACATTTCAAATATATATTTTAATCAATACCATTATGAATCATTTTTAGATAATAGTTCAGAGTGTGAAGAGCTGTAAAAAGGGAGATCCTTGACACTCTTTACGTGATATCGAGAAATCATTGCACATTACCAAGATTTCAAATAATGAAATGAAAAGTCTGATGTCTTACATTGGCATTGCTTCCCCTATACATTCTTCAACAAACTATTCGAACAAAAACTTCGTCTTTCGTCTATTTCATATTAATCGGATAAATATTTGCAGCAATGGTTGCATTAGACACTTCGTTGTACATACAAGGGTATTACGGAATACAATTAGCTTAAGGAAGGGAGGGAAGGAGAGAGGGAAGGAGGGAAGGAGAGAGGCAAGGAGGGAGGGAAAGAGGGAGGGAGGGAAGGAAGGAGGAAGGAAGAAAAACCAATGCCTGTTGTAGTTAAACAGTATTATAAAGTATTTGACAATTCAGTAAAGAATATCTCGCAAACCGTTAACATCACAAAAAATGCATTCAACACTAATTACGATTTAACAAGATCTACATTTGTTGGGTAAAATAGTCTATCTCTGGCAGTTTACAAGTTATAATCAAAGTTGTAATTTAGTTCACAGTATTGAAATTTAAGCGACAATAAAAAGAAGTTGTAAAAAAACTCATTCAGAATGAAGGCAACTTGACAGGGACTATTCAAAAAACATTCAATACATACATTCTATTATCACGTTAAAATCTTACAAAGATGGCATTTTAATAAAAATCGTTAGTCGTTTTTAAGAAAATCAAAAATAACTAACATTTTTTGTGTGTAAAAGGTAGTTTGGAGTGGGGGATTTTCTTCAAACTCTTCGTGTGACATCCCTGGAGGACGCTTAACCTAAATACCATGTTGTCGGTGTTCAAATGATTTTTCGTTTTTTATTTATACTGTTCAGAGACACACAGACGCCACTTTTATAAACGTTTTCTTTTGTATCCAAGGACCTCTAACCGTGTATTTCCAATGAAATCTTTGCATCGAAATTTAGAATGTAAGCTTACTAGGAAAGCAACAGAGAGTAAAAAGCATAAAATCAAACTAATTAAAACGCATATCTGGTAAATGGCTGACGCCATCACAAAAGAAACGGTTATTTTAAATAAATTACTTGTCTTCAATGGATCTACATTTTTAGTGCAATAGATTCTTAGCTGCTACATATGGTAAACACAATTTCTTCAATATTAAAGAGAATCTCACAGGCTTTTCTAGGAAAGTTTTAACAGAGCAAGATTTCAGGTGTTATTTCGTGAAATGCTGATAGGGACATTTAGTTAGTCTATACATGTATTCTTAAATATTTGTTACACATACCTAGTTAGTTAATGTATAAGAGTGATACTAAAGGTAATGTGCTGTAAAGTGAATGGTGGTAATACGGTGAGAATTCTCAGAAAGGATAACAAAACCCTTCTACTTGTGCCTCTAAAAGCAACAATTTTCCTACAACTATGTTAAGTAGATTTTCCGGGCTTGTGGGCCGTGGTCGAGTTGGATTGTCTTCCTCCGACGTTTCGCTGAAAACTGCGTCCAGCATCTTAAGGATCAACCTCTGTTATTTTGGTCTAACTTAGTTAGACACAACTTAACATAGTTGATAATGCCGGCCGTGAAAGCCTCAGCACTTATATTAATTTTCCTACAGTTTCAGATGAAGTCCAGCCATCGACAAGAAAATGCGCATCTCACTCAAAATATGTAGGAAATGGTCCAAAGAAGACCAAAGAGAATACGAGCTTTAAAGGCAAAAGAAGACAACAGTGAGACAATCCTCGGATTCCGATGACACTATCTCCATCTCTTCAGGTGAACTAGTTTTAGTAACTCCACTAATGACCACACACCTGAAGAGGAGAATCCTGTGATGGTGAATTCAAGAACTCAAGACCTGGGGTACTTTGGATCGTGTGACAATTGGGCGCACCTGGACTTTTCTGGTTGTGAGAATGACGGTTTCGTTCAGAATCTTTGTGCTTAAAATTATTGTGCTCTTTAGAAGTTCTTGTAAGTCTAAGCATTTCTTAATTCAATTGAGAAGACTGAAAAAAACAATTGTAATTACCTTATTTGTTGGGCAAACAATATTTTTCTGTACTTAAATTCAATTTGTTGTGTTCCACTTAGTAAGTTTGAAAATACAAGCATGTATTACACTTATGACAGACGGTGCTATTACTGTTACTGTCACACATTACCACCCAAATTTAAAGATTGCCAAAGTGCTACAATTTTGTACTTTCAAAAATTTATGTTAATTCTGCACTAAAGTTCATTAGAAAAATTGTTTTTGGTATGATCTCGAAAATAAGTTACAAAGATTGCCATGTATTTTACTATTTATGGACAAGTAAAGAAGACTGTCCCATAATACCACCTTTTCCTCTCTATGAAATGGTCGTGATTAATCGGAAACAGATAAAAACAAATGTTTTCGTATAAAATATGTAGAATAGCTATGAAAGTACTTTGTGAGCAAGGTAGAGTATCTACGAGGAAGCCAAGTCTCATTATAGGACCCTGTTCATGGAGAACGGACATGGCCCAAAGTGGCATGTTCCTTGGGTGTCATTCACAACCACCGGGATTCTCGGTGCAAAAAAAAAAACAGCGGTTCCATATTGCAGCAAAGTGCGCATTAACGCGATTCTCCCCCTACTCTCCAACATTTGCATAATGACGAACATACAACAATGCATCTGTGGTGCGTTCCCCCCTCATGCATAAACATATTATGTTACAAATTATTAAAGACGAGGACGAATTAATGCGATAATGAGTGATAATGCTCACACTGCCTCTGGAAGCCGTCCCAACCAACACTTGAAGGATGAACAGCTACTTCTAGTTTCAAGCAAGGAAAGCTTCAATTCTGTTACATTATTTCTTATTAATTTTCTCCCGTTTTAATGTGGAATTCATTACAGTGCAGCAGGGTTACAGGTATACTGTTTAAGTGCACCATCAGGGAGGGGAACCACAACTGAGTTTTGGAAATTCTTCACTTTTTATCCAACTTGGTGTTTTGAAAGTTCATTAGAACAGTCAAAGCTAACAAGTGTGCGAAACTTGAAGTCACTCAAATGTATGTTTTACTTATTTTGTCAATGAAGTAAAATAAATTAATTTAGTAAACGTCCCTATGTCTCAATTTTATGTAATACCTGAAACGTTTTAATTCACACATATGGTATATGCATATAAACATAATTCTGCGCAGTTTTAAGTGGAAGAAATATATGTATCTCTGGCCATTTTTAAAAACTCGATTATTCCTCTTTTTTAGACTGTGACATAAAATGTATTTGTTGAAGGGAATATACAGCTGAAATTTGGTAGAAATCTCGCAAAAATTGCATTTGTATTCAATGACCTTAAAAACAGCTTGGGACCACAAATTCAAAATGTTTTGTACTTTTATATTACAGATACCTATATTTATATACGTTACAAATTACAAAACACGTGTGTTTTTCATTTTGAAATTTAAAGTTTTTGAAAATTATGTTTTTTACCATATTCGTTTTGTTAAAATGTTCCACACGATGCAGTTTTGATCCAATTCATTTGAAGTTTATCATGTAGATTTCCAAAACACAAATACATCTCCCATATCATTTTTTTTTCTTTTGGACGAGTTTTGAGTTATTTAGTTTTAAAACTGTGTAAAACTTAAAAAAAAAACAGAAATTAAAATTTATTTTCTTTTTAATTGAGGCTAGTAAAAAAATATGACATATTTGTCGGTCATAATCACATAAATATAACAGAATTTTAAAAAACGGCAATTTTTTAAAATTACATCGTGTGGAGTATTTAGCATAGGATAATAAAATCCAGGTTTAACATTTCATAACTCAGAAACTAGAGAAGACATCACACTGAAATTATAAACTCGCTAATGATATAAGACAACATTGAAAATAAATGTTCAGCTAAACAGAGTGAAAATTTTAGACAATCACGTTTTCAGTTGTGTATAACGCGTAGTTCATAATACAAGAAAAAGCCAATTTTATGCGTGCATGAACTTATTAGTAAGCAGCACACGGGAACGTCACATTTCACACATTTAAAAATGACCGCACTTGAAAAATAATTTTACCTCCGTCTGAGAGCATACTTTTAAGAGAAAATCCCAATTTCGAATTTTGGATTATGCTTTGATAAAACCTCACAGAGTTTGCCTTGACTTATTGGATATTTTTAAAGTTACTGTCTTCAAATCACATATCGTTGAATTCGCACATAAAACGTGATCCGATGAAGTCTTTTGAAGTTCCTTTTTGAAATGCTATGCAGCAGTAGAAAAGCATCTACTAGTAACATTAGGTAGGAGTATTTAACTGGGTTTGTACAACAAAATAACACATATGCAACTGAATAGTATTGGCAAGAACAGGTATACTAAACGCTACCGTACACGACATTTAAAATAAACTAAATAGAAATTGACATACTGCCATTTTCACCCTGCATGCCTCGAGTGTGTCATGCACTTCTGCATGTTCTCTGGAACTGTTGGGAGTATCTCGATAAGTTGAGGCGATCGGTTGGGGCAATAGCTGTTCCTCCTAGACCAATCCATCCAGCCAGATAGTTCCTATTCCGAACATAATAATCACCTAAGCCCCATATTTATGCACGTGTATACACGTTGCATTGCCGACACTTTGGAGAACCTAGATTTTTCAGTTTTAGTAACTCCACTGATGACGACACATCTGAAGATGAGAATCCTGCGATTGTGAATTCAAGAACTCAAGACCTGGGGAACTCTGGATCAAGTGGGGCAACTGGACGCACCTGGACTGTTCTGATGTTGAGAACGAAAGTTTCGTTTAAGACCTTTGTGCTTAAAATTGTTATGCTCTTTAGAAGTTCTTGTAAAGTCTAAGCATTTTTAATTCCATTGTGAAGGCTGATTTTTTATTGTAATTTGTGCATTCACATGTTGCGAGAGTGATATGACTGTCATCGTTCACACATTTATCGAGTATGGATACGGAATGGCATCCCAAAACAGACGTTAACTCGCTACTCATGCTGATGTTCCAATTGGCTCAGCCATCGTGGGTCATGAAACAATCAATAACACATTCTTTATACTCACATGTTCTTTGTTCGTAAACGTAGATTTCATCTGAAAAAAGAACATCACAGACAAAAGTTCTGAGTTGTGAGAATTAACTGCTATGACCACAGAATAAACTGAAAAGAATTGTGGCCATCCGTGTACAATTCCTTGCAAACTGTCAGAATACGTCCCGTTTAGCATAACAGTGCATTGTGCTATATTCATGAACAAACAAGAAAAGATTCAATGACTGAAAAATCCCTAAAATGCTTCTTAGTGCTACATTAAAGAGGCATCAAGTTGTCGGCGTTCGCAATGCATGCGACGGCAGTGTAGGAAACCGGTTCTGTCCGTCTGCTCTATAGACAAAGTGTGCATAACTTTTTGGTAGCTCACCTACTAAGCTTATTCATGAATAATGCTACAAGGCCTACTCTCCAATGTATTGTTTTCCCTTCTCAATTTTTATTAAAAAATTTAATATCTGTTCCTCGTATAAAGTTATTGTCAGTAATCGTATCTATCAGTAAACATCGCAGTTTCTTATACAAATTTCCTTTCTAAATTACCATTTCATCATGACTGCCCACCTAAGTGGTGCTGTATACAGTAATAACGGGCGTTAAGCACTACTAAAATGCTTATTAGGAGCTGCTATATCTTTGTTTTCGCTCTTGAAATTCCGTTTGAGTCTGTAAAGCTTATTCCATTAAAATCCAACCAATCTTACGCAAAAGTCTTTGTTCGGATACAGTGACATTAATGAAATATGAACCATAACATTAAGCAGGTTTCAACAGCGACTCTTATCTTCACATCCAAACGTTTAAAGAAATTTCTGGACACAAGCATGTTCCAGGGAAAACCAATTTAAACTCCTAAGTGAGTAGGAATGATAGGTTTGGGGTCATTGAAGCTTACCTAAACCACCGCCTTAGTAATTAATCAAACCCACAACAAAGTTTAAATTAGCTCGAAAACTACCACCCTAGAGCATCTAAGACAGACTTTGCTACAAAATCGATATACAACTGACTCCTAAATTCCTTGAACTTTTTCTACCTTTCGAATCAGAAACTGTTCTTAAACGAAACCTTCTATTGATACATTCTAAATCTCTAAACTAATGTATGGTACAAACTGTCTCTCGTGCAGGAACTACTAAATGTAGGTTTCTCTTCCTCACTCCTTTGCACTCCAAGAAGGGATTGAATAATCCAAAATTCTCTGCAGATACATACAGAGGAAATTTCATTTTTGCATTTGTAGTAAAATTGCCATTAAAAAGGAAGGAAATTCTAATTGATTACTGAAGCTCGAAAGTTTAGTAAAAAATAAATCAGGATAAGGGTTCACAAAACATTGATTTTAGTTGTAAATACCATCCACTGCAGACAAACAATTAGGAGAGGTCACCAAAGTACGCGCATTAGTAGCGTTCGAGAAGTTACAAACAAACACTGCAATGGCAGCATTAATGGGCGCAAGAGAGCCCAAAAGCAACCTTCAGACACCGGAAAATTAGTAACCAGGAGAAAATGTGCGGTCGGAGTACAACGGCCTATTTGCTTCTGCTATGTAGGAGTTATCTTTAGTAAAGACTTATTCACGAAACATATTAACACAGTAGTCAGTGCAGCACATAGAAATCTGGGATTTTTCATTCGCAATTCATCGTATTTCAACAATATAAGACTTTTGTTTATATTATATAACTTTTGTGAGATCCAGACTCGAATATGCTTCAGTGTATGGAGTCCTCATATTGTCATATATATTGAACTTATTGAAGTTATTCAATGTAAATTGCTGAGCTATGTATTTTTAAAACATTTTCATTATTTTGCTAAGTTTATATCGTATGAGCAATTGCTTCACTTATTTGAGTTCAAACGTCTATCACATAGAAGAAATTGCCATTTGCTACTTTTCCTTTACAAATTACTTCATAATACAATTGACGATCCTAGCCTAAGGCAATATATTTTTATGTTCCAAATATTGCACCAAATAGATTTTGTAATAGTTTTGCCCTCCAAAGGGCTAATACTGATTCACATAAGTATTCGCCTGATTAAAATGCCATCACTATACAATAAATTACATCATTTAAACATTGATATATTTAATATGAGTATCACCAGTTTTGCTATATCCTGTGATAATTTATTACCTGTAGTAGATTCGTATGTTTAGTGTACATGTAGATCAATATTACCAACTTTCTATTTTGTATTTATGTTACGTTATGTTTTATGTTTTGCAGTGATTTATTTTGTAATTATCTTTTCCACCTAATTATGTAACCAAACAGGTATTGTAACTTTTAAGTGAACATTGTAATTGGGGAAACCTGTAACGTTCACATTATAGGTGGGTGGTTAGGTAGGTACACAGACAGACAGACTAACAGAGAGACGGAGGGACGGACAGACGGAGGAACGGACAGACGGAAGGACGGACGGACGGAGGAACGGACAGACGGAGGAACGGACAGACGGAAGGACGGACGGACGGAGGGACGGACAGACGGAGGAACGGACAGACGGAAGGACGGACGGACGGAGGAACGGACAGACGGAGGAACGGACAGACGGAAGGACGGACGGACGGACAGACGGAGGGACGGACGGACGGAGGAACGGACAGACGGAGGAACGGACAGACGGAAGGACGGACAGACGGAGGGACGGACAGACGGAGGAACGGACAGACGGAAGGACGGACGGACGGACAGACGGAGGGACGGACGGACGGACGGAGGAACGGACAGACGGAGGAACGGACAGACGGAGGAACGGACAGACGGACGGACGGACAGACGGAGGAACGGACAGACGGACGGACGGACAGACGGAGGAACGGACAGACGGAAGGACGGACAGACGGAAGGACGGACGGACGGACAGACGGAGGGACGGACGGACGGAGGAACGGACAGACGGAGGAACGGACAGACGGAGGAACGGACAGACGGACGGACGGACAGACGGAGGGACGGACAGACGGAGGAACGGACAGACGGAGGAACGGACAGACGGAGGAACGGACAGATGGAGGAACGGACAGACGGAGGAACGGACAGACGGAAGGACGGACGGACGGACAGACGGAGGGACGGACGGACGGACGGACGGGCGGACAGAGACGGACGGACGGACGGACGGACAGACGGACAGAGGGGCCGACAGACAGAGGGAAGGGCAGACGGACAGACGGAGGAACGGACAGACGGAAGGACGGAAGGACGGACGGACGGACGGACGGACGGACAGACGCAAGGACGGACGGACGGACGGACGGATAGAGGGGCCGACAGACAGAGAGAAGGGCAGACGGACAGACGAATGGACAGAGGGACGGACAGACGCACGGACGGATAAATAAATAAATAAATAAATAAATAAATAAATAAATAAATAAATAAATAAATAAATAAATAAATAAATAAATAAATAAATAAATAAATAAATAAATAAATAAATAAATAAATAAATAAATAAATAAACAAATAAATTTAGGGCTCATTAAGGAGTTTTTCTTATGTGTATCGCGTTTTGTAGCTTCTTTATAAACAATCTCGTTTCAGTGTAACTGCAATTTTGAGGAGTGCCATTAATGGAGTCCAGTCCAGTCCAGTCCAGGCCAGTCTCTCCGTAATCTTGCCGACCTTAGGTCCAGAATGGTGCTCCTTAATTATTTACAAGAAGGTGAGGTGAGGTGAGCAGTGCGCCATGTATAATTAACAACTTTGCACTTTAGCAGACTGACTAGCTGTCATAGCCTGTATGTGGTTATGATGCAGATATAAGCGGCGCAAGTCAACTTATCTCATTCCTTGTCTCGGCAGACATTATTGGCTATCTTCTAGATGTCAGTTAAAACCCAAATATGAACATATTTATGAAACTAAACTAACAAAGTGCTAAAATCAAAATTAACTTGAGCAGATTTCACCCACTTGCCTGGATAAATCAAAATGTTGACAATGACCAGTTCCAGTCATATTTTCAAAACAAGCATCGAAAAATTAGAATTACTACGAACTGTATTTTCAAAGCTGCAATGAAAACAGGAGAAATTATGATAACGAGCTCCAACTGTAAATATATTCCGCTCATCAAGGAACGTGGCTGATACAATTTTGAAAATTTAGAAGTTGATTCGAAAACTAAGCGAAGGGTTGTTTGCAGCCCTTTCATGTAAAAAATGCTTGCCATAAAATATCTATTGTGATATGTTTGTCTACACTGAAGAGGAAAAGAGAAGGAATGCAACCAGAATTCCACTGCACAGGAGCCAGGATGGACCGCGCATGGACGAAGGAAAATATCGAAATGAGGCATGTTATCACCAGGTTGGCAGTCCACGGATTCCACCACATGATATGCAAGAACAAGAAGTACCATTAGCCAAATATGGACTCTGATTGTAGGCTGTGTGAAAAAGCGTGTGACTGTTATCACATCGAACTATGCACAAGAAGGACAAAGCCAATCAGTGAACATGCAAACATGTAACTTCACTTGGCTATTTAGTCGCAGTTAATTGTATTACAAGTTTGTCTAATTAGAAACTGTCATTTCGGCAATTAAAAGGTTAAATATCCTTAAAAGGAAAATCATTATCATATATTCCTCTATGAATTAATCTATTTTACCTTTAAGTTCCACGAAAACACAAACATCTAAGTTTTAAAGGAACAGGTATTATTCCATATAAACATTTCACACTGTCCTTCCTTCAAATTGTTGCATAATGGTTCAACATGTTATGGCTTAACACAGATTGTTGAGTGATTTGGGAAATATGACAAAGCACAATTTCCAACCATCTCTTACATCTTCTTTGTTGACTGAGGACCTTGTAACAAAAAGTTTGCTTATTTTAAAATACTACACAAACATTTAATTCACTTATTTCTTTTTCACCATATCCTTCCAATCTGCAATATTGCATGTTCTTTTTTTTTTTTTTTTTTTTTTTTTTTAAAGATGTCAACTGGAAATGAGAAACAAAGCTCTTCCTGGAGTCTTTCTTAATATCACCAACAAGGAAGTGCGGAAAGAATACGTTTCAGTTCTATAATAATGTTTTAGAAACAACAGAATTAGCACAAATTGTAAACTTTTGTTTCAGAATCAAGGGCATTTTTTACAAAACGTGAAACGCGTTTGGAAAAAAACATCAGTTTTAGTGCTCAAAACTTGACAAACTTATAGAAAAATCTGATTGCATTACTCAAATAATTTGAAGTCAGGAGCAGTTTGCATAATGGACAATTTACAATAAAGTAACGAAAACGTTCATCCTTTTATGTAGCAACCTTCCTAGCATGTGGTTAAAATTTAAAGTAGCTGGTTAAGAATTATGGATACTCGACATTTCACCACATGGTTACCTTAAATTTTGTGTCAAATATTTTAAAACATATTGAAAATTATCATTAAAGTGCTTATAAATATTTTGATAAAAGCGTGGGCATTTTGCATTGCAAGAGAATTTGGCAGCAATTTTATACGGAAAGTTCTGTCATTTACAATAGCTAATCTACACCCAGAGAACACTGAGGTTGATAAAAATTGTTAGTGCCAATTTCAGATTTTCTTCGCTTTATATGTCACCAGAATAAAGGAGAGAGCTTTAAACGTGACAAGAGCATTTCCTCTACTGCTATATTTCTCCTACAAAGCATGTAATCCGTCTTGAATTCCTTATCTGCCAAGCGTCGGTGATATATGTAGCTCCGATTCTTGTACGCGATTTCCTCAGCCTGTTATTGGAAATTCCTCGAATGAGATATAGCTGTTCCAATTGTGGATGACGAAAGATACATATCACCGTTACATGCGGAGTTACTCCTGTATCTAGCGCAACCCACCAGATATCCACCAGAACGACTATGGAAAGGACGACGTGGACGTCATTTACAATATTTCATACACTGCTTTTGGGATGCACCACGAAAAGTCTAAACACTTTTCCATCAATGTTGTCGTCATTTCATTCTATATATTCAAGCCAATCAAAGAAAAAGATATATTTTGTTTGTTAACAAAGGTGTCAATTGCCAGAATCATATCAGCGCCGCCAGTGTGTCAGAATTTCATCCCGCAGGAGTCTTTGAAAGTAAGTCTACTGGCATGGGTCGTCGCTTATAGGCACACTTAAAAACCATTGGTCTGGGCCGAATTTGAGAGGGGGGAATCCCCCCATCCCCCAGTTATTCGAACCCTGACGTAATCTGAAAAATAATTATGACAATTAGATTTTTATTATGCTTATATACTGTGCTTTCATGATATAGGTAGTAATTTTTAAAGCTCTAAATAACCTTTGAAATGGCTTCATGCACTTGGGTAAAACAAGACTTAAAGCTCATTTTAATCAGCTTTTTTTTTCAACAATTTTCACTTTTCAAAGTGCTCTGTGTATCACAGTTTTTAATTTAATGCGTAACATTTTCATATTAGCCTCGCGTGACACCTTAAACATTGGATATAAAAGAAAAGGCATGCAGTTTGTTTGCAATTAAATATTTTTTATAACTTAAGTTGCTAACCCTAAAAAATTAAATAACTTTCTCCAGTACACTGACAAAAGCTGAACAATTCCTTTGTGTTGAAGTCAAAAACAAAATTTTAGGGTGCCTACAATAAATGGTTTCGTAGAAGGAACACTTTGCACTAACAAGCAAGATGTGATTAAAAATTAATACCTCAAAAACTGTCTGATATAATGTAAGTCTTTAATAAGTTGAATGTTTATGTTTCAAATATACTGTAAAATGTTTATACCGCTCAAAAGAAAGCTGGATTTCTGCTTTATCGTTAAATCATAACTGTAGAACTCTTAGTGCGAATGCAATACTTCGCCTACTTATAAGTACACGGTAAGAAAAGTAAAAGATGATATATTGCACACACAAAATTTAACGGCGGCTGAGAGCTGACCACTTTATAATCATATCATATTTTTTTCTTGTTGAGCAAATAAAGTTTGTGGGCGCAAATGATATTTTTATCTCCGGCTTTACATCATGATTTCACGCGCATTTAACATACAACACCGAAAGACGTGGCAAGCCTCTGAAATGGATATTGTGTTGACCAGCTTCTCCTGCCACCCGCCATTAAATTGTTTGTCTGCTATAACACACTTACCTTGGCCCAAACTCTTCAGGACTCAGGGGATCGTATAGCAGACCTCCATGTGGACAAAGAAGATTGGCGTTATCAATGCAAGATTCAGGTGTTCTCCGTGTAGGACTCCTGTTAACAAACAGTTTCAATTCATCAATAAATAGGAAAACCTGCATTACTTTTGTGTCAAACTTATTAATAAAGATGCACAGCATTCGCATATGCGTAACAGCTAAATTATGGCGAAGGTTATCTGTAAGTATGAATTCAGGGTTAGAGACTTCAGGGAATTTAAGAACAAGTAAACGAGAGTGAGAGAAAGCTATTAAAAAGTGAAATAATAAAAAATTGTGGAGAAAAGCTAAGGATTCCCATATTCTTCGCGCATCCTCTGACGTTATTGACATCTTGCCATAAAAATGTTTTTTTGAGGATTAATACACAGTTTAGTTGATGTATTTAATGTATACTGTCAACTGACAAGTAAATACCTATCTTTCACATAAAATCAGTCATTCTTCTGCACACTTTGCGCCATTCATGCATTTACAAAGTTGATAATGCAAAATTTGTTGAACAACAAATAAAAAAAAATGTCAAATGCCTATACAAATGCTGCACCAAAGTTGCTTGGACCTGAAAAGCTATAAATATGCAATATTTATATAAAGATTTATTTATATAAAGATATCCTCCCCCCCCCCCCCAAAAAAAAAAGGATCTACACATTTTTAATGAGTCTTTCTTGCTAGTTTTGGTCCATTTTTATGGTTCCCTATTTACCTACAATGCAAACAGAATACACAAGACTTGGCCAACTATTATAATGTTAGCAACAACAAATCAAAATATTATATTCTTTTTACTTTCTCTAACATGTACCTAGTAGGTATTGCATTCCACCCGAACATTCGATAACGATATTTCACCGGAAGCATATGCTTTGAGGTCTCTGAATTCCAGAAACGCATTTGTTTGCTCGTCTCAAACTTAATGTGACTTTTAAGAATATACAACATAATGGAAAAAGCCCCACTTAAAGGTTGTTAGAACACGTTAGAAGCTCAAGAGACAGCGATTAGCCCAAACTGTACTACAGCGCATGAACGACAATGTCTTTAAAAAGCGTCAGAAATGCGGCAGTAGAAGAGTATTCCCAAAATCTATTATGACGAATGGGCTTATTTTCATTATATTTGAAACTGTAATTTTGAGAACCTGAATAAGGGGTACATGTCATGGCTAACATGAGCCTTTAAAATGGATGTAAAAACTATGCAAAAATCTGAACATATCTGTAACAATTTTTAATGCTATTGCTTATTG
This sequence comes from Tenodera sinensis, assembly GCA_030765045.1. NCBI lineage: Eukaryota > Metazoa > Arthropoda > Insecta > Mantodea > Mantidae > Tenodera > Tenodera sinensis. The sequence continues at coordinate 60,933,178 of CM060970.1, read as the reverse complement.
AGTACAGCCAATATTGGCATACCAAGAATTTTATTTCCAAGTAATGCGGAGCGGATGTGGCAATGGTAAAGTGAAGGCCTGAGGCATAGGCAAACAACAGAGGTGCTGCACCACGACAATGCGCTCGCGCATTTGGCTCTCCTTATTGAAGTACCCTTGTCAAGAAGAGCATAGTGGTTGTAAAGTAACCTCTACTGGCCTATTTTGGCATTTGCTGAATTATATTGTTTCTGAGGATAAAATCTACCCTGAAAATATTCCCATAAAGATTCCCTGACCACCAATAGGAACTAAAGCCTGTCTTAAAAATGCATCATCCCCCAATGCTGAACACTGAATAACGTGTAACGTGTTGGTAACGTCTATTAACAGTGGAGGAAATTGTTTAGAAAGGAATAAGCTAATTCATACCCTTGTAGCATATATCTCAGAATTGAGATTCCCTTGTGCTCTACCAGGAAAATACGAATCAGTTGGGGAATTTAATGTCATACTGGCCAGTTGCCATGGTAGCTCAATGGTTAGAGTAGCCGCGAATAGAGCGGACGATCTGTGGTTCAAATCCCCGTTATTGCATTGAATTTATCAGTCCTGATTCTACCTCTCAAGTTGATTCAGTTGCGTAAAATGTAAACACCATGTTTTGGATAAATTATGCTTCCTTTCTGAAAATTATAGATTAATCGGAAGAAACCTCTGTGCCAACCGTATAGAGAAGCTTTGCGTACAATAACAATAGCGTGTATGCTTTTTTTTAAACTGAAGAATTGCTTTACTCTTATCCACTATAGCAGGGGTCACAAATTTCATTTTCGAAGTGCTAAAGGAAGTTGAAGTCCGCGACCATTTAACTTACGAAGTTATTCAAATGGGCAAGTTCCTTAAACTCAAATATACACAACACAAAAAAAAAAAAACAGTAAACATTAGATAATATTAATTAAAGCATAAATTAATTTAATTCTGAAGCAAGAAAAACAACACGTGTTAATATTCTTATAAACAAAAGTTTGGAATATTAAGTTATAAATATCAAATAGTAAAATATTAAATATGTAATTGATAAAAGCAATAATACTAATGATGAGAAAAGTATTCACTTAATGGAAATGAATCACACAAACTTAACAAAACACATTTTAAGTATTAAAAGTAATACTGCACTGAAAAGTAATTAATTTTGAAACATAAAGTTTACATAAAAATGTTCCTTGTATTATTCGGTGTGATGTTTTGGTGTGACAATTGTCCGAAATCTGGATAAGAATTCCTGCAAGCCCTTTTCAGCAACTCTCTTAATCGTATTCTTTGATTAATGTGATCTAAATTTGTTATTTATAAATTTTATTTTTGAAAATACAGTATCAAAATGTAAGTTGGACCAAGAAGATAACTCCAGATTGCTTGATTGTACATTTTAGCTTGACAACTTAAATTTAAATATAGCAGTTGCTAACCAATCAGTTACTTGGCGTTTTAGGAAAATAGTACAGTGAACAAAGCAAACTATTTAGTACAATATCACGTTTCGGCGTACGCCGGAAATGTTGAGCTCAAGACATGCCCTTCTGCACATGCATTCCTTGGTCCCGGTTACACAGATCCAAACATACAACTCCGGTCTGTAAGATTCGATAGGTTATGGTGAATATCTTGTGAATCTCTTGCTGGCACTTTATTTCTCTGGCAAGTGTGTGGTTTCTCCCTGAATATAGAGATAGTAGCCTTCCCCTTTTTTTAAGCCGAAGTAACACGGTTTAAACTGAAGGGGGATTGGGACGAAGAAAAACTTTGTCCATCCGGACATTTCCATTCTTATGTCTCAGGGGAGCCGTGGTGGAAATGCGGATTAATAAAAACACACACAGAACATCCTTTTCTAACGTAAATGGAGGTAAATATGACAGAAACGGGGGAGATGGAATTGAAGGGAAGTAATTTCAACTACTGTGCCATGTTTTGATACATACATCGCCCTTCTCCGCTCTTACAAACACAGCCCAGAGCAGTAGTTATACAAGTAGCCGACAAGAAGAAAAAAGCCTAAAACATAACAACGTTGTTGTGTTAGTATTGGAGGAAACCAAAATCTACACTTGAGTTTTCTGCAGTAGCGCGCTTATAAAAAAAGATGGCAGGTTTCAAAGCCGTTAATTTTTTTCTACTCTTATTTTCACGCTAAAACGTAAACCAAGAAACACAAAGATATTTCCGGGAAAGAGAAACGTCAAATTCAGAAAGGGCATACAGGATGGTAGCACGTCATGCTGAAATCTCAGTATAAATTATCACCCAATATTCTCCCCCCCCCCCCCCAAAAAAAAAAAAATCCAGCTGCTTCTTCAGAAAGCTAAAAATGAAGGTAAAATGTTAAGTTAATGTAGGTAACTTCACAATCCGGAATTGAGGTTAACGAATTGGACGACCATGCAGCGAAAGAAGCTAGTACATAGGTACAACTAACTCCCCTTACGTGCCCAAACAGCCCTATACCTGCAGTGCCCTATACCACATCATACGTTCAAAAAATCTAATGTGTGCACTCACATAACTTTCTCTATTCACTTTTCCACAAACTATTCTTTAAAAAGAACTTCTCTTCTACCGACCTACTTCATATTAATCGAGATGACACCTTGTAGAGTGAGTGAGTGAGTGAGTGAGTGAGTGAGTGAGCGAGTGAGTGAGTGAGTGAGTGAGTGAGTGAGTGAGTGAGTGAGTGAGTGAGTGAGTGAGTGAGTGAGTGAGTGGTTTAAGGGCCCGTCATTTGGGTCCGACATTTTTAAGAAATGCTTTATTGAAGGTTTCCTTGTAAGTACAATGAGAAGAGAATACAGTGGGCTTACGTGATAGTCAAATATTTTAAGACCCGGTAGATATGTGCTAGCTTTGACACTCCATTCTCTTTGTAATATATCCAGGCCATAAAAACGAGAAAATTCAAACAAATAACAATGAATGTCCAAGAAATTCTTCACTACAAAAGAAAACAAACTGGCATAATGTGTATGGTTTAAGAACTACTTTTTTGAGCAATTAGATTTTGTCTATCTCCTACGGTTTAGAAGTCATGCAAAAGTCATCCACAATGAACAGGACTTCTGAGAACATTTTTAGAAAATTCATGATTCATTTGGCATGAAAGCATCTTAAACATATATTTTAATCAAAATCTTTACAGTTGTTTTTGAGAAAATTAAAATTTTCGAAAACTGTTCCACGTAAAGGAATACACAGGCTTTTATAATGATGCCTTTTTTGGATTCGGAGAGCATCAAAACATGTATTTCCTGTGAAATCTCGATATCGAAGTTTTAGGTGGAATACATTACTTCTTACTATACGTAGTAGAGAGAAAGTAAAACAGATACTGGCTTGTAAACACGAAATGCAAACTACGAAATACAATATCGAACTGCCTGAAAATGCTATTTGGACAGGATCAATTTTTAATATCCTGACTAAAAGTAGACCACTCCATGATTACATACAACTATCTTTCAAAACATAATATTCAATTCGCCAGCAGCATAACGCATAACTAACCAACAAGCACATCACCACCGTGTGTGTACCAACTTTACAACCGATAGGAAAGGACTATCAAATATGCGTGAACTTCAATCAGCACTGAACTCCTCTCCTAATTGTCTCAAGTTGACTCAGCTCTTCAAAAGTTAAAATATGCATAAAATGGGATATTTTGTTATAATTGTAATACTCTGTGTATAAATAATAGTAAATACGCCCCTTTTATATGCACCGAAATGTGTAATGAAACCATTTCTGGAAATGTTTATCCCGATTAGTGTGAAGAGGACAGAAAAATACGCTATTGTAAGATGAGTCTAAAGGAAAGATAACCACAGACATTGAAATTTAGAGAAAGTACTGCGACCTACCTATACTACGAGGCCGAGAGAAAAGCTCTAGTATAGGAACGAAGAGCAGCAATTCACATATTCAAACAAAATGTTTTCATCCTCCATGTGAGAATAACATGTTCCCTGAGATTCTGACAGAATGTTTTTAATCTTGCACGTCCTTAGTTCCATGGGTATAATGTACTGATTTAGTAACCAGAAATAATATACGAATGTCACATAATGTTACTAAATCGGTCAATTGTCCACCGAGGATGCCTGCTCAAAGCCCCGTTTTTCGAGCATAAACTACCAGGTTTTGTAACACCAATACTAATCTCACACTTTGCCATCTTTGGTTTTTCTTTTCCTGTCTTTTTTTTTTTTTTTTTTTTTTTTTTTGGGGGGGGGGGGGGGTGACCAAAGAAAGAGCTTTCAGGCGGACGATGAGGTTGCTGCCGCAATTTGGGAACTCTTCCGAAACATTTCTTGCAGACAGTCATCTACCGCTTGATTAAACAGTGTGAAAGGCATTTATATTCTGTTGGTGACGGCTTTTTTCACTGCTGGCAAGATAGGAAGTGGGATTACTTGATCGAAGATGCGCTACTCTAATAAACAAAATGTTCAGTTTACATGCAGCTCGGGTACCTACATCTCAAGATGTCACATTTCTAGGCTGCAGATTTCTTCAGAGTAATCCGTTGTAGATTCAACCTGGGGGGCCTTTAAAAAAAGGCTATTCAGTAATTGCGAGGAATTAATTACACCTCGGCGCGGTGTTTTAGGCAGTTTTTCTCGCACTCAATCACCCGTAGAAGGCTTGGAACATTAAACACAGAAGACAGTCATTGTTATTGACTTCTGTTGAATTACTAATTGATACAGAGTTCATTTCATTGTATTTCTACAATGATTTAGGGGACCATGGACATTTTGTTAATGCCAAAATTTCACATTATATGTGCAACGGAATAATATGCATCACAATCGTTCTGAGACCAAAAATAGGCCCTTCATTATGCTCCCCACAATAACCACATTGTTCCACCTTTCCTTTTTCATCTTCGTCTCCGGTATGAGCTGGGTGCAATACACTTGACCCGCATCCTATTTACGCTTCACCTTTCGAATGGATTCCTCAGCAAGCAGTTTCTTCGCATCCAACTTCAGGCAGTGTATTTTCCTCTTCCAAATTATTCCAACAGTATTAATTTACTCCCCCTTGGTTAATTTTTATCATGCCTGTTCATTTTATCCGCTTCATTTTTCTACATATCTATACCCAATGTTTTTCTTCAATACGTTGCAGCGTACAACTCCCTGCCCTACGCCATATTCCACAAAAACCACTTCACAAATCTCTATTTTAGTTCATAGATGTTCCTTTAGCTATTAAAATTTTCCTTTGCCATTACTGTCGCGATTTTTGACAACTCACGTCATTTATAACTCATGCTAAGCGTCTAAAGACGCCCACTTGCTGCACTATTTCATCTGGAATTCGCCAATGTAGTCTGTCTGCCTTGGTTGCAATAACCATAGTTTTTCTCTGCTTTAGTCTTTATCCCGTATACTCACTTATCAATTTTAGTCTCTTCGATATAGCGCATTTTAACAGGATCATCGCTAATGTGTTATATTTGATCATAAATGCAAGTGATGCTCATGTTGTTTTACGCTGACATAGAGTAATTCATGTAAGTGCTGTTAATTTGTTACTGTTATTCATTATCTGCAGTGTGAATCATTTTTGTGTTAGCACCATGTTAGGAGAGCTACATTGAATTTAGGTTATTCTTTATTCCAAATTAAGTTTATCTGGTCATCACAAATATGAGCTATATACTACGTAATGCAGTTGTTTTGTGCATGTTCCTTGGAGAATAACAGCTAACAACTGATTACTCTGCACTGTCGCAACGTAACAAGAAATCTGTATCTATAGTTATGGAAAATGTTCATCACTCCTCTCAGAGGAAGATTTCATTACAAATAAACCGTAGCTGGTGGAGAGTCAACACATTAGCGAACGTATTAGAAGAATTTATTCGTTGTGTACCACTAGTACTTGTTATGAATACATACTGAATTTTCTTAATTACTTAAATTAAACGCATGAAAGCTATTGGTACTCTCCTGTTACCATATCCTAGATATATAACAGTGGTTCGCCCACATGTTACATATTTATCCAGAAACTCGTCGTTACCATCCAAACCAAAATTTCACGTTAAAAAATCCTTTACATCCTTTTGAGAAGTGCAATTCTTTGGTGCTTTTCTTATCCTTGTGTTTGGCACTATTTAGTACATATACACATATATAGATATTATAATAATTTTGCAGAATAGTTTCTATTTTCAGTCGTTTATAACAGCTTTGCTTTTTTTAAACTCAGTCCAGCTAAGAATCTCAGAAACTGTGTCCTACTTCACTTGTTTTCTTGTTTTACTTTGAAGATTAGAAGTAACTAAAATGTCCTATGGAAAAGTTATCAACGCCTCACAGGGTAAGATCAATGAAGTGAGTGAGTGAGTGAGTGAGTGAGTGAGTGAGTGAGTGAGTGAGTGAGTGAGTGAGTGAGTGACTGAGTGAGTGTCAGGAGTTCCATTTCCTTTTTGCCTTCTCTACCACTTACTTGTGGCAAATAAATTGTTTCCCAACCTAAAATTCGATACCAAGAGGAGCCCAATGACCTAGCTGTCGACGGGTCCTTAAACTTTACTCACTAACTCATTCATACCAAGATTTCATCGGAAATACATATTTTGAGTCTCCCTTAATAAATGCACTTTTAGAAAACCGTCCGTGTTGGGAGTATAGAAGAGGGAGAAGAAGAGAGGAGGGAGGAAGAAGAGAGGAAGGAGGAAGAGGAGAGAAGGGAGCAAGAGGAGAGAAGGGAGCAAGAGAGGATGGAGGGAGGAAGAGAGGACGGAGGGAGGAAGAGAAGATGGAGGGAGGAAGAGAGGACGGAGGGATGGAGAGAGTAGAGGGAGGGAGAGTCTCAGAGGGAGTTACTGAGGTGGAGAGAGTGAGAAGGAGTAATGAGAAATAGAGGGAGGGGAAGGAAGGGGGAAAGTGAGAGGTGAGGGAGAAGAGAGTGAGTTGTGAGGGAGTGAGAGAGATGGAGGGAGAGGGAGGGAAAGGGGGAGAGGAAGGGAGAGGGAAGGAGAGGGAGCGAGAGAGCAAATATCTCAGTTAACACCAAACTCGATCTTAAGTTCATCCTCTTCTAAGAATGCAATACGAAAATTTTCGATAAAATCCTCATTCCAAACTAACCTTCCCCCCATCTTGTGGACATGCAAAAACAATGGAATTTTTACCTCATATAGCGATAATATGACTATCGTTTAAGCCTATATATTCCACCTGTAGCTGCAACGAAATCTGCAATAAAACCATTTCGTCCAATATCTATATCGATTAACATGAAACAGACGAATAAGCTTTTGCATGAAGAACTCGTAGAAAATGGGTAGTAAAGAAAGTACCTTGAATGCAACACATGCTTTACTTTCGGATTATTGCGCCCTTCTTTTGAATGGTGTTCACTGTCCTACTCTGGAGACTAATGCTTCACAGTGTGATGTAACTCCACCAGGTTGTGCGCAGTTACTGAAGGAAAGGAGATTCAGAAACTCAGAATTAAAGCATTTTAAAACGGACTTGTATCGGTCTTGCTTACGGAAACAAAGTGGACTTAGGGAATAAAAAAGCTCACTTATATAAACAGGGGATACTCCAAGCATGTAACTGAATCAACGAGGAACACATTGTGCTAATCCTCGGGAAAACTTTCAATTACAGCGGGAACTTCCCTTGAGAATTTCCCGAATAATCAAAGGTGAGAGAAAAGAGGGGGTGGGACGCAGAAGAAAAGGGGAAAAAATTAGCCTCTGTAAAAATAGTGAAAACGTGAAGCTACATGGAAGTGGTGTGCAGAACGAATACCTAAAAATGGAAGGTTTAAGGGCAAAGATTTTGACCACAGAGAGAAAGGTAAGCTGAAGTATGGGGTTTCCTAGATCCAAATACCAGACTAACAGAGCGATTAGAGCTGTCAAGGACAAGCGGTTTACTCGTACGCTTCATATGATACATAATGGGACATACTCGTTTCTTCAAGCTCAATCTGTTCCAAAAGCAGCAAAGAATATACCGAAAAGCTATGGTTAAGCTTCTAGTTCATATATCCTAACGTGGCAAATGGGCATTTACTCGTTCGAGAGTTCACATCATACTGTTGCTAGGCAAATTGCTTCAGTGTGTTAGGGCAAATGAATGACACTAGGATATGTCGTACTATTGCATTTTCAACTTTTGTTTCTACCGACTGTTACGGTCTAAACTTCCTTTACTATATTACGTTACACAATTCGAGTTCATCACATTCTATTCTGTCATTCACCTAAGCAAAATATACTAACATATGTTCCAAAATAAATATTATACAAGTTTTATGCACAATATGATTCATAATGTCTGTGAGAGAAAAAATCTGATGACTTTCTCTACTCCTGTACTAACCATTCTTACAAATCCTTATTTCTGTATCTTCATGTTAGTCGAGATAAACTTTTGCAGAAATCATCATATTGCTTATTTCCTTGTAGGTGCAAGGGGAATATGGGAATACAGTAGGCTTTGTGCGCTAGTCAAATCTTTTAAAGCTTTGAGATTCCGTTCTCTTTACACGGCTAACATAAATATGAATAACGATGCTGCATTTGAAGGAAGCTTTAGGTTCTCCAAAACTCACATAAATAACAAGGAATATCTCCCAAATGGTTTACGCTAAAAAAAAATTCATTTGGACATAAATTACGTGTTTTAGCAAGATCTAAATTTTTTTGTATAGTAAAATTTGGTCTATTCTTACGGTTTATTAGTTATGCAAAAGTCATCCAGAGTAAACAGGTCTACATAGACTATGGCCAGAAAATTCAAAATATACATTTCCTTTGCCATAACAATATCTCAAATATATAGTATTTTAATCAAAATCGTTAGAGCCACTTTCGAGAAAATCAAAATGTTCGAAAAATGTTCCTTGTAAAGGATAAAGGAGCAATTTTATTGAAAAAACATTAAACTTAAATACCAACTTTGGCTTTGAATCGACACATACACGCGTGCAAGGACCTTTTTCTAAAAATGTTTATATACATTCAGGGTGAAATCTCGACATCTAATTTTTTGGGTAGAATACAATACTTCCTCTACTTACTATACGTAATACAGAAAGTAAAAGCAAATTCAGAGACATGAGTATTTAAACATAGAAGTCCTAGCGCAGCTGCTTTTCGTGAGCCAAAGCTTGTCTTCGGCCGCTGTGTCTTTCACCTCTGCCCACGACAGACGTCATGAGTGGGGTGCAGAACTGGAGGATGGGACGTGGTCAGCGCCTCGAGCCCTCCCGGTCAGTTATGCAGCCTTCGCGACCTGGGGTCGCTACTTTTTTATCAAGTAGCTCCTAAATTGGCCCCTCAGGGACCTAACGAGGGTGAGTGCACCCCGTGCCAGACCTCCCAGCGGGGGAAAAATCCCTAAGCCAGTACCCGGGATCTTCTTCACAGTCCTTCATTGATTTAACTCTCTTCTTGCACTTGTTGATGTGATATCCTTCGCACAGATTTCCGCATAGTTTGAACACGCAATTGTCACTTGAGATGTGGTACTTGTCATTACTACACAATTTGTAATGAAAACGAGAGACCTACACACTCGGTGTGAGAGCGGGACACCGAGTTCTGAACGCCCACATACTCGTATATGAGCTCATTTGAGTTCAAAAGCTTAAACGGTATACACAAATTAATATGTCCAATAGTTTTAGTCACAGAGGAGGTAAACAATCCTACCTTTCCTTATATAAGAAGGAATAAACCCGACTGAAATGTAGCTAGAGTAAGAAATGAGTTCACAGTTGCAGGGTTTACGTGTTTTAGACAGTGAAATGTGACCTGTATCCTGAGGACAATGCCATGATACAAGAATTCCTACGCAAACAATTCCAGATGTGTCTACGAATTTTCTGAGAGGTAGAAACTTGACAAAAATGCATTTCCTTAGAAAAGAACCGTGTGTGGAATTAATGTGTTCAATTTCATATTTGAATCATAATTCCATAAGCTTAAGAGTAGAAATTCCCATTTATACTTAAGCCGATAACAAAAAAGACGGCATACATAACATTTAGTTATACAGAATGGTTAAATTAGACCTCCCTCGCAGAACCAATTAATTAGTCTCCATATAATAAACGGTTACAGAAGAAAATATGAAATACTTTAGTTACAAAGCAGCATTTTCCTCAAAAAACAAGAAAAAGTTTCCCCGTACCAAATAAGCATAAACCATTTGAAATTATTTGTTTTAATGAACAAAAAGCAACAATTATAAGATTGGTATTTCTAAACATACAACGTTGATCTACAAATCTTCACAAGGGACATTAGCGTTACCGTAACTGATTGCAAAAGACAATAACAGTTAATGGACCTTTAAAAGAATTTGTGAGATTGAATGAAAATAAACACCTAATCCCAGCTTACCAGAAGATACACAGCAAAAGCATTTTAGGTCAGAAATAAAACCGAAACACAGTCATAGAACAAAGAAAAACGAAAAATAAGATTGTACATTTAAGAAAGAATTATATCCAGAATCAGTGAAGAGCGGCAATAGGAGCAAGAATCGCATTCATATTTGCTAGTAGAAGACTAACAAAGTATCCTAAATAGCATGTTAATGTGCGACAGCACAGCAGTACAGAATGATGATTTGATGCCCAATGCAAGAAATTCAAAGATTACAGAAGAAAAGTAAAGAAGTGGCACAAAGTCTAGGCGAGGTAGTAAGCAAGTTGATACCTGTAATGTACCCTATGTGGTAACATGAAATGTCGGGAAGACAGAGGATGGCAAAGCAAGCTTTTAATGGAAAAAGAATGTATGGAACCAGTGGAATTCTTGAAGGATAAACTAAGGAAACGAATGCAATGCTTTATGTGGAATTCTTGAAGGACAAACTAAGGAAACTTTAATGCAATGCTTTATACGAAGCATGATACTGTATAGTGCAGAAAACTTGGTCGTGTAAGAAGCGAGGAAAAAGCAACCGAAGCCTTGAAATAAGATATATAGAATAGAATATGTGCAATTAATAGACAAAATAGGTATAAACCTTGTTTTAAAAACAACGCCCGAAGAAACAGCACTGCTGTAACCGATAAGGAATTGGACAATGGGATGAAAAGAAACAATTAAGAGCAGCACTGGAGGGAAAGCGAGGGGAAGAGCGCTCGGAACATGCGGAAAGGTGCCACATGATTAGACATATCAAGATAAATGGATAAGGAGACAAATAAAACGGAAAATGATAGAAAGGAGGAAGTGGGTGTTCAGTGAACAGCCTGTCCTTATGCCTAAAACTATGTATGATTTATTTACTCATTGATTAACCCATCCATTGACGAAGTGATCCTAACAAAATGTTGATAGTTCAAAATGAATCAGAAATACACATTGTGAAGGTAAATAGCTAACAAACAAAAGAAAAAAGAACTGAACTCAGGGTGAGTCATCCAAGGATGCTCGATGCAATCAGAAGAAAGGTCCATGGATCGCAGTATCGTCCACAGGAATTACGCAACATGCTTCACATTGGTCTGCTGCGTTTTATTCCCATGAACTGCTGAATTTAACTGAAGTTCAGTGCTTTGGATGCCAAGTTGCTTGAAACAGCACTTCTTCGACAGTGAACGTCACAAAAACTGATCTACATTAACATTTATCACTGTAAGCCTCTTCTGAAGCCATTTCTTACTTTCCTCAAGGCGAGAGAGATGTGCAAGCAATTCCAGAAAAGAGATGCCAACCGCACGAACTGTTTACTCTCATCATGAGGTGCTGCTAATTCTGGGAGTGTGTTCCCTTCAGCGAATTTCTTGACAGAATCACCACGCCCTGGCGTACAAGAAAAGGGCCCGCGTCCGTCGTATTGTTATTAATGATCATCGACGTGGCACCGAGAAGCTGCTGAGGGCAACTTAGAAACAATATCAGGCGCGTCGCATATTCAATCATAATCAAATATAGATGTCAGCAAGAGCCAGGGGCGAGAGAGAGATTTTACAGCATAAAGGCGGTAACGACGTCAGACAATGGACGCGTTACTCTGGAAATTTTGGGGATAGATTGGGCGGAGAGAAAAGAGAAAGGAGGGAGGGAGGACATTTTGAGGATTTGGGGTGGCGAAATGTCATCCACAGATGAAGTAAAGGCTTTTAAAAGCTTCTGTGGTAACAGAAACACTTGCTTATTTCTTTGTTTAGTTAGACCTAACCAAACATAAAGACGCTATAGAAATACAGATCTCAGTTTAATTAGTATTAAATTCGGTTACGAAATTAGAAATTTCGCAGTTGTACTTCTCTTCGGAGTAATACACCAGTTCCCACATGCTAGAAAAGCAAACACACAATTTGGCAATTTTCAGTGTTACCTTGGATGGTGTGAACCTTAGGTGACGGCATCCTAGGCCACTGTACCATCAGCTCTTATTCATTCGCATTTCATGAGCCAAACCCGACCTTTTCCAATGAGACGATTAAAATCACACCGTAATACTAAATGGAAAAAAGCAAATTGCCCCAACATTATATTTAGTGTTGAACCTACATAAAAATAAGCGTTATTGTAGACGGTGAAATGCAAAGGATACTGTCAAGAATACGATAGTTCACTGTCTGCATTCCATTCTCCATATTCTCCTTCCTGCTTTGAGTCTTCTCACCCGTTTCCTTCTCCACCTATAGAAATCAGAAAGAACTGAAAGGCGAAGAACACTCATCCCTTTCCCTTCTTCCTTTTTCCGCTTTTCTACTTTTTCCCCTGTCTTTTCTTCGCTGGCCTGCCATTTGTGTTTATTTTCTTTTGTTTCTTGCACTTATTCATTGTTTCTTTCTCAAAACAAAAGTATTTTATAAGAGAGATTACCAAATGAAAACGGTTGGCACTTTCAAAAGTGACAATGAACATGTACTGTCTCAAGGTACCCTCCGAAACTGTAAATGAAAAGTTGATCGCCAGGACTAAAATTAAAACATTTAACGCAATATACAAGAAACAAAGATTGCACTTTATAGCACTAGTGCAATAAAATTGTAGCCAACTTTAGTTTCCAATCTAATCACATGACAATTATCCTTTGTATTTGCACATGTTTAATAAACTTGGTTTGATTAGTTTTTACATTTAATTGTATTTTTATATAACTATCTTATCTATCCACAATTCAAATCATCGTGCTTCAATTTAACGCGGTGTTCACCAGGTAACCTCTTCCTTGTGTCGGCGGCCTTCTACTGCCTTGATCTGAATCGCCATTCTTTTATTTATAACCAAATAATAGATAAAATGGCACTTGGTTCGAATATGGATGAAACTGAATTCAAGATCCGAACGAAATTCTGGAAGCCGTCGGAAGGTTAACATTGGAAATGCTATCTAAAAAATCTGATGTGTTGCGCTCACATGACCTTCTCTACTCTTGTACTAACTATTCTTACAAACTCCTCTATCTTCATGTTAGTCGAGATAAATGATGATTTGTGGGTTTAAGGGCGCTCAACTTCTGGGTCATTAGCGCCCTTCTAAAATGCATGGCAATAGCCAGATATAAACTTGAATCAAAAATAAAATACTAGTATCAAAGAAAAAATACACTTACACGTAATAACAGCGGTAATAGCCTTATATAAAACAATGTAACAAATATGTCAAAAGGCATAAACAAATATCTAAAATTTTAAATCCTCAAATTGATATTACACTCCGCTAAAAACTTAAAAACTCTATCAACCGCTGTTTTGTCGTCCGCTAGGACCTCTGCAAGTCTGACAGGCAGCTGCAGAGAATCCCGAAAGTACGCTAGAGAGCAACACTCCAGCAGCATGTGGCGAACCGACAAAAGGCTGTCACACAGTGGACATAGAGGCGCAGGGTCCCTTTTAAATAGGTAACCATGCGAAAAATTGCAGTGCCCTATTCTTAATCGAGCCAACCTAACCTCCTCGCGACAAGATCTGCGACAGGAAGTTACCCAGTTTACCGGAAGTTCTTTCACTTCTCTAAGCTTATTACCGCGGAGAGTTGACCACTCGTCGTGCCAGGACGACAGCACCGCTCTCCGCACTTCAAGCCTAAAGTCTTCCGAAGTAACATGTGAGATGGTAATACTGGGTTCTGTAGTTGCTGTCTTTGCTGCTAAATCTGCCATTTCATTCCCCAGCAAACCTACGTGACCAGGAATCCATGCACACACCACGTCAACGCCAGAAGCGTGTAAAACATGGAGGGCGTCCTGGATACGTTGTACAATAGGGTGGGGGTTGTACAACTGACAAAGGCTCTGCAGTGCACTAAGGGAATCGCTCAAAATCAGGCAGTCACCTAATTTACGACGGCGAACATACAAAACGGCTCGATAAATTGCATAAAGCTCTGCAGTAAAAATGGAAGTGGTATTTGGAAAACCGAATGTATATGGTTCGGTTCCATAAACATATGCACATCCAACACCGTTGGTGCTCTTTGACCCATCGGTGTAAAGTCGAGATGAACATCTTTAGCCGACTTTTCATTTTTGAGTTATGCTGTTCACAGAAAAACACACACACGCACGCACGTACGTACACGCCCACGCATGCACACACATTTTTTCTATTATTATTATTATTATTATTATTATTATTATTATTATTATTATTATTATTATTATTATTATTATTATTATTATTATTATTATTATTATTATTATTATTATTATTATTATTATTATTATTATTATTAATTATTATTATTATTCAGGAGGTCTTCAAACATATATTTCCGGTGAAATTTCGACATGGAATTTTTGGGTGGAATACAATACTTCCCCTACTGACTATACGTAGTACAGAAAGTAGGAGTAGTATGATATAGGTCAGGATATAACCGCCTCATTGGCTTAAGTAAGGTAAGCACTGCTAGCGAATCAACAAACATGGGCTGTCGCGTGGGGGTTTAGTTTAGTACTATAACATTATTTTATTGTTAGTTTACAAATTTCAGAGTTGTCTAAAATGAGTAGTGTATGCCATTAACGGTGTCACACCTTTAACGCTTGTATAATAAATGTTATTCCACTGAGAGACGATTTATTCAATTCTTTCTTATATACTGGGCACAGCTTATTGGGATACCCCAGAAAACAAACTTGACATTTTTCCTCCATTATGGCGCGGTCTGGTTATATTTGGTGATATTCCATCTGTTAGGCTGCATTAGTGCCGCCAACTGTTCGTAATATATAACCATGGTAAAGCTACGTCCATAGTTGGTGTTAATGAGTCTGTTACGTTGCCACAGAAGTCCTTGTTTAAGAACGAGTTGCAGAGAGGCCAACCGATAGATTTTAAAACAAGATTCTGTTTAGACGCCATTGTTGGCATGATTTTGTCTTGAATTCTTTTACAGCAATATATGCAGTTGTAGTTACTGTTGTTATTTTTGTGTTCGCTACACAGCAGCGCATTAAATATGTATTATGATATTTAGCACTTGCCAACATTTAAAAGTAAAATTAACGTACCAGCCACTCAAAATTATAGATTTGGATTCAAAATTATCGTACATCATAAACCAAGTACTACAACAATAAAAATATCAGTATAACACTTATGAAAATGTAATAGTAGTGACGTTTGTGATATTCACTTACAAGATTGATGATCTCAACCAGTATTGCAACTTTAGCACTTATATTTCTGACACTATTCGTCTGAAAGTTCATCTTCCTCAATCGTTTCAGCATTACATAAATTTGTTGTTGAGATAAACCTTAACATCTTTTTGGTGACTTGCAAATTTTCGGATCTATCACATTCTTTCATAAGCTGAGGCGACAGAATGAGTTCATTTACCGTATCTAGTGCCAATCTGCTTCTAACTTTATTAAACCCAGTTTAGAAAAACCTCTTTCACAAGAAGTGTTTCTGTGGGGCAACGAAATCACTGATAATGCAAGGGCTGCCAGTTCTTTGAAATCAGTATTTCCACCAGGGTGACATATGTTTAACAGCACTACAGAAACTGTCAGGTTCAGGCATGCTCTTTATTTCACACTTAGTATCATTTATTCAGAGTTCTCCATTGATCATCACTTTTCTGAACAATGCCTTCTTCATTGAGATTATCAGATCTGGGCACACTGGCAATAAGAGGATAAAGGGTAGAAGGACTAGTAGGATATGAAATGGTTGCTTTAGAGGGGTGGAGACATGCCATGAGGGCATTTGTAATTAGTTTCATTTCGCTGGTGTGACAAACCAGTGAAAATATTTCCCGGCACCCAACTATAATACATTAAAATTATCGTACACCCCCATAATTATCGTACGAGTTGGCAACCCTGCTTGGAAGTGATTTTATCCAAAAGTGTTATTGCAGAACAAGATTTGCCGAAGGTTCTTTGCTGTATGGTAACGATGTTCAAGCATTATTATCGTTTGAAAGTAAGATACTTTAACCTTGTGATATTTGGAGATAGAAATTATGTACGTTGGCAGGAGTGATTTTTGGGGTACTTTCGTCTGCGGTTTAGTGTAATGTCGGCCACATTGAACTCTTGGGAAATGGCGATAAACTGTGTCCACTATAACAATTTTCAGGATGCCGCTGGGTTCTTACGTTGCCCAGTCACATCAGTCCGCATCAGTTTCAAATTATTGCTATTGTTATTATTATCATTATCATTATCATTATCATCATCATTATCATTATCATCATCATTATTATTAGTATTAGTATTGTCACCGCGCCCGCCGCATCTGATTGCCAACACTGGGGAGGGGGGACCCAGCCAGTCGCCTGCCTGGCCTAACGACCTGCCGCCGACAACAATAGGAGCGTACGAGACAATAGCTATTACATGGCGGTGCGGTTTCTGGACCGTTCCGCCACGGGCACTCCCGAATATTCTACCTCCAGAACTTTCCCTCTGTCTAAGGACCTATATAAGTCGCTGCCAAGCACCGGGGAGTAGGAAAAAAGACGTATACGAAGCGTTGAGGAGTCGTGCCGACTAGTAGTTCAATCTGACAGTTCTTATTTGTGAATAGCAGTAACTGGTGTTTTCTTCATTTGTTACAGTATTATTAGTATTATTTATTTATTATATTATTATTATTATTAATTATTATTATTATTATTATTATTATTATTATTATTATTATTATTATTATTATTATTATTATTATTATTATTATTATTATTATTATTATTATTATTATTATTATTGTTGTTGTTGTTGTTCTTCTTCTTGTTCTTATTGTTCTTATTCTTGTTGTTGTTGTTCTTGTTATTGTTATTATTATTGTTGTTATTATTGTTGTTATTATTATTGCACAATATTACGAGGATCCAGCTAAGACACACTGTCTTGCTTATGAAACACCCTTAACTTGGGAATTGACGCGCACAACAATGGTCTGTCGCTGTACTGACTCACTTGCTGTCTTTCATAGCAATGAAAAGATGCAGAGATTTCTGTGGTTGAACCCAGCAACTCCTTGTTCACAATTCAGAATCTTCGAGCAGTTGCCCTATAGATTTTGCTCTTCCTCTCCCTCCTCCAAGTCTGTTGCAATAATGGATCTAACAATGCTGCAACCTCTATGTTATGCCTCAAGGGCAGTTGCTGCTAAAATCGATGTTTACAGGTGGAATTAACTTTAATAAAGCTTAAGGCATGTCCACAACAGAAAGCTGAGGCTGAAGGCGGTACAGTTAAACGACAAAATGTAAGACTTGAAGCTTTCACGGCGATGATTATTGATTAGGACTTCTCGGGTTACCAGCCGTGTGATGTTGATGAAGTTGCTCGAGCAACTGATGAAGGCCACAGAGTTAAGATGGCCGAAAGCTCGAGCAACTTCATCATCACACGGCTGGTAACCCGAGAAGTCCTAATCAAACGACAAAATGTTAAATATTTAGCAGATTACTGCAATTGGCTAATACGCATAAATGATTTGTTCAAAATGGCATTTTTTATCTAATGTTTCATTTTTAAAGCAAAAAAGACATCGAAGTCGATCACAAATAATGCTACCTAGCTAGAAATTAAAGTTATGAATCAAATGTGATTTTAAGTTGGGCGGGGACGAAGTTATTAAAGTAGCGTTATATCTGAATATATAGTGTTCGTGTCGCACGCAAATGCCAAATGTCTGAAAATGCATGCAGAATTTCGTGATGAATTAATGAATATAAGCAAACACGAGATGTGCAATTGCAGAACTTGGTGCTATGATTATGACAATTTTCAGTATAAAAAAGCAGGAGATTCTCCACATAGTAATTAACAACTATAAGAAAACAGTGGGGAAAAGTCATTGCAATTGCTACTCCAGTGGTGCGTAGATGTACGCATTCCACACAACAAATTGCAAGGTATTTCAGCTTATGCTGATCAGTAAGAAATACATTTCATCATTGCGGTTATTGCGGAAAAGACAAAATCAGTACATGGCTACAAAGCAGAGGTAGTGAAAAATGTTTGTTAAACTATGGTAACTCCAAGACAAAATGCGGCATCTTTGTGTAACACTTTTTGAGCGAACTGTAGAATTCCTTTGTCTCTGAAACTATAACAGGTACTACGTGGCACAACAGCCCATCCGTGCCAAGGCCTACCGCTGCATCCCCCACCTCTGCCCACCATAGGCGTCACGAGTGGGGTGCAGTACTAGAGGAGGGAATGTTATCAGCGCCTCGGTCCCTTCCGGCCGGTTGTGCGCTCCTCTCGACCGTTTTGGTTTATTCTTCTGCGTGAACTTTTAAAGACTTTTACGTTTCAATATAGAAGGTCGAATAAATTTAACTTTCCAAAATTTCCAAAGGAGAAAAAGAGGTTACATCAACATTCTCTTTCACAAACACGTGCATTGGTCTCCTAAAAAGCTGATGTGTTGTACTAACATGACTTTCTCTATTTTTGTACAGCCATGGAAAAAATGATTGAGCGCATTAGAAGAGCAGAAGTCCCACGTCGTGTTGCAGCGCGGTTTACAAAGGTCGATATTTCCAACCTGCAGCTGAGTTTATTGATAGTCTCTGTTCCATATGCTATCGTCTGTCGGCCACACAAATAGTGTCTTGAATCACCACTCGCGTTTGTACAGTTACTCACAAATAAGGGACTTGAAGGGCACTCCCAGAAAATTCAAGATAGGTATACATTTAATTTGTGATTAAGATATTTTAAACATATGGTATTCAAAAGTCGTTAGAGCATTTATGATAAAATCAACATTTTGGAAAAATGTTCCAAGTAAAGGGTGATCTGAGGAGGAAGGATTTCCTTGAAAAGCTTCGTGTCGCATCCTTGGAAGATGCTGAACCTAAATATCGTTTGGTTTTTAACCAACTTTTTGTTTCTGCGTTACGTTATTCATAACCACAATATTTATTTGTCGTATTGGGTGGCTCAATGGTTAGGTGCTGGCTCCCTGATTGAATGTTGCGGGTCCAAACCCAGCACAGACCAATAGCTTTTAAGTGTGCTTAAAAGCGACAGCAAGAGTGCTTTACAAGAGTAGAGAAAATTATGTGAGTGCAACACATCAGATTTTTTCTTTCTTTTTTCTCTCTTTCTTTGCCTTTCTTTCATCTGAGATACCAATATGATCATAGTTTTAATTTCTGTATCGGTTTTAAAAGAATCTCTGAAAGATGAACTGCTTGCAGTTATCAGTTCTGTTTTCTGAAAGAAAAGAAAGACAAGCTGAGGATACAAAAAGCCCTTCTACTTCACAAATTTGCCTCTGATATATGTTAGCTTTTCTTCTTTGCATATTTTAGCAGCACGCTACTTGACTAATGACCCTAAGAGAAAGGCATTTAATTTTAAAAATTGTGCAGTTTGAACAAACACTCTCGAATTAGTGCCTCTTTTGAATTATGTTGCTAATATCTCATGCTTGTGTCACTCATTCTTAAAAAGACCATATTCTGCACCCTGATGGACCAGGGCACAATAGAAAAACATACTTGGCAACGAAAAAAGAAGACCTACCATCCCCCTTAATGTAGATTATCCGGTACAAATCGCACCCCTTCCCCCGTCCAAATGCTCCAGAATCTCGCTAATGTACTCCCGGCTCCCTCTTCTGCTCAGAAGGAGCAGCGGAGGACAATGCATGACTTTTTTGCACTCCTTTTCTTGCCCTGACTCGTCCGCGCCACCCCCCCCCCCTTTGTTGAAAAATGACAACATGCAGGACTGAAGGTCCGGTGATGGGTAGACTGGCATATTTGGTAGAGGAGCAGTTCTATGTTATGGAAGACATCAAGAGATTGTACTTTCTGAAGAACAAAACTTCTGCACAATGGGGACAGAATACGAATTCAACACGAAATAAGAGTTGAAGTCTAGTGAAGTGATAGTGAATGAATTCGCTCTATTTAGTGCAGTATTTTAAAATATTAACCTGAGTACTCTCTTTAACAGTTGGGCAAACTAAAACAGATTCATTGGCAAGAGAGGTATATGGCCCGAACGGAAAAATGTTCAGAAAAGAATTTGTTAATCACAAAAACAGCAGCGCGAGTTATTCCCATGCAAAATTCTGCCTCTACAAGCAGCGACATTTCCTTTCACGTATTCGTGTTTCAAGAAACAAAAAACAGAACAAACACTTTGCAACTCAAAGAAGCAAAGAAACGATATGGAAGGGACTGTGGAAAAAATCGTGTGTTATTACATTTTCCATTAACTATGCCACAAATTGCTGTTATGCTGATGTGGCAAAAATAGTTCAATTAGGTTTTCTATATCATAACTAGAGCGCGGAGCCGCATGCGTCACTAACGATACGAGTTAGTTGCACACGGAGAGTGAATGGTGTAACCGGTACCGCGCACCCGTCGTACGTACATACACGCGTATCAGTAGACGCCGAAAGCTATGTACATGCGCGAGTAGCAACAGTAGAACCCATGTGCACTAAACTTGTGGCGTACACAATCTTCCGCCCTCTACTCATGACATATTGTAGTTCCAAACTTGCTTCCATGACACGGATTTTCATGTATGTCTCTGATCGAACCGTCTTGAGTTCTTAACGGAGTTGTTTTTTCATATTCTTTCAGCATCAGAATTGCGGTTTCAGTACTCCCGGTTTAAATGCTTCGAGCTACTCGCTCAGTCAATGGGTGGTAAAATCATTCCCTGAGCTAAAGCAGCCAAAATATTTAATGGCGGGTGGAAGGGGCTGACCAATAGACCTCCAATGCGAGGCTTGCCAACCCTTACCGGTGTTGCATACTTAAACACGCTGTGAAATCACGCCGTAAAGCCGGTGATATTTGCACCCACAAAACTTATTTTGTAACAGGAAAGATTAGTGGTCATCTATCACACGCCATTAAATTTTGAGTATGCCATAATATAATATACAGCAAGCAGATGTCTCATTGTTTTCTGGCCTAACACAAGGCGATGGTTAAACCTCAAAGCGTCGCACAAGCTCATAAGCATATTTTATTTACAACTAAGCGATCCAGAAACTGAATGCACATAATAGTGCTTCCTTCGTCGGGGAAATAAGATTTAATTGACCGTATCTTTTGGTCTTGCATTGGTTTCACTCAGCACTCATGTAAGCCATGAAAACTAAGCTACTGGAGTTAAGACTGAATGACTAGTGTTAATGACCCTCTGAGCTCCCAGATCAAACACCAAGAGGTGCTTATTTGGAAGTACTGTGTTCAGGGGTAGTAGAAGGGATGGAAATAAGAATTTAGGGTTAATGCCAAGTAAGCACTTTAAAAAAGTGACAGTTAAGTGAGGAAATAAAGCGGAAGTGATATAGAACTAAGAAGAAAGTGAATAAGTGAAGTGTAGGAAATTATTAACTAGGAAACATAAGAAAAATGTGGGGGAAAATAAATTTTAAAATGGAATGGGTAATCTAACGTGGTAATGATCTTAGGGGAAATAAAGTATAAGAGAATCTGGTGAAAATATGGGAATCGAAAAGATGAAAGTTAAAAAGACAGATTTGAACAAGATTAATCAACTGTTGGCAAAGAATAAACAGCACACGTCATAATTGCAGAGGGCTGTCACATGACGGAGGGGCTAGGGCCCAAGTTCATGGGCATCCCAACATGTATTTGCAGTTGTCACAGCAGCGATATACTGCCTGCTTTGGTAGGAAGAAAGAGCCTACCAGCATTAGCCATAATCTAAGGATTTAGAAAGCGGGACTGAAGGCAGAGGCGCCGCCGGCTGCGGCACGCGTGTACAAGAGACTTAAAAATACCGGAGGGAACAGGAGGAAATAAAACAAAACAAAGAAAAATAAAACAGCATTTCCATGTGGATCGTGTTGTACATTTCGTTCTATCACACACTGTCTCCTTACAGTTTTCATATTACATGCGTGCACCAACAGATGACGTGACTTCATCTATCGCCTCGGCAGATATTCCTTCCGTGTGACAGAAGAAAGAAAGGAAGAGCAAGTTTTGCCCGGAGGAAAAGCTGACAGTCACTCCGGCGCTTCTGGAGTCCCTGGTGTATGTTTCCGGGACATGAGATATGGGGAGAGGGGACGAAGGAGGGCAGAGGGGGTTGTTGAAGGAAAGGCTCATCAGTGTCAGTGCGGTCCTGATGCTGGTCGTGACGTCATTAGCTCATCCATCCATATAACCTCACTCTAGTGCACAAGCGAACCAAGAAATCCAAAAGTAACACAAAAACTTATACTTTTGATTCTTTATTGTTTCATGTCTCCCATACTTTGACCTTGTAATTTTACTAGTGTAAGGATTATCTGCTGCAAAGAGATATCATTAACAAGAAACATGTCAAATTACGACGATATCAAAAATAATGCAGACTGCGCATGCGCTTTCTCTGACGGTGATGAGATGTTATCTATATCGTTCTTAGCCCGAGTCCTTCAGGCAGGATCAAACTGCCTGTCCTGTATAAATATTACAGAAGCAGTTGAGAAAAATCTGTCACTGCACGTTAGGTCAGTGTCTAAGATGAACAGATTATATATTGAAGTTTTATATTGTGTGCATCCACAGGAAATTATGAATTGCTTTCTTAAGCGTACAGTGATACTAACGGGTGATCCAAAAGAATCTGAACCGGCTGCGTTGTGTTTTGTCTGTACGCATTGTCGGCGCTCGTCGCCGACTGTCGCTGTCATAGAACAGCGCGGATGAAACCATACAACATTTTAAAACTACTTTTAAAGGCTTTGCTTACCAATGTTATTAAAGGAGACGCTGAAACTAGCCACCGTCGTTGTTCATACCTCACCTCTTTAGGAGAACTATCCATCACTCGCCGTAGTTCACGTTGAGAAATGCTGGCAATTTCCTGGCGGATATTTTGTTTTAATACTTCCAGTGTGTCTGCGTTTATCTTGTACACTTCATGTTTTAAGTTTCCCCAGTGATAGAAATTGCAGATCCCCTGGAAATCCTTCTGCAAATCCACTTTCACTAGGGGAGCTGAGTTAACACATAGAAATCACAAATACACGCTGTGCAGTAGAAAACAAATGCTGAGCCATAAATACACTTAATGACTAAGTACAGGGCAGAATAATAAACCATTTCTAAAGCAGAGAAAAACAAGCCATCCATGTGATCTTGTGCATATCAGCTGCTGTTATCGGTTTCCATCTGCGCAGCGGTTATGTTTTTGGATCTTTCTGTACAATAGACCGCTGCACCAATTCCTGATGACCAATGCATTTTCTGGAACGTCATATTAGCCTAGAAAATTAACGACATCCAAAGAACAAGATCATCCATCTCTCGCGTATGATTATCAAGATGCTACTGACACTGCTCCTCTTGGCATTAAAGGTTTCTGAGCACTAGTGAGTAGAACGACTACATGTTTGTGGACAAATGTGTGTCAGAACCGACCACAGGTGCCGTAATCTGGTCCGTTTCTCCGGGATAACGCAAAACCGCGAGCCAATGTTTCATTATTATCTTTCACCCCGGCACCCAAGAGTTACACTTCAACCAGCTACAACTTTGGAAAGCAATAATTAAATTACAGAGGATTATTTTAAATAATGAACAAAGTGTCTAGCAATTAAGTACACTGAATTAGCGTTGGAAAACCCTAATCTGAGAAATGCCTTACGGAATTCTCTAGCAAAATACGCAATTTAGTGCCTTTACAGCTACCAGGTACATTTCCTGTATCACTCATGAGCTCATTTCCAAAGGTAAGGCGAGCCACTTAAAGAGGACCAGTCATATGCTACCAGAAGTTACGATTCGAGCTGCGCATTTCATTTTATTAGTTCGTTTGTTATACTAGAATAAGAGTAATCCATAATAGAGACAAACTAAAATAAATAACAAAGTATAAAAACCAATCTTTTTCCCACAATTTCTTCTGCACCTTTCTTCAGAACCAATCTAGCAGTGCTTTGAATTAATATTTTTTAAGAAAAGTGATGCAGATAGCACGTTAATTAAATTGTATTAAGAAACCCCGTAGCTCCGCACGCGTTTTCGTCAACTATAGATAGGTATATGTTCTCTCTCCCCTTTTCCCACTCCCTTTCACTGCCCCCTTTCCTTTCTGTGCAATATATGCCATTGATACGTGGAAAATGGCAATAAAAATCAAAAACAACTTTTCTAAGCATGTTCATAAAAATTAAAATTAAAAAATACGAAAATTAGCAGTAGGTGTAAATATAGCCTCCAGTTTAAATGTTAGATGTGGATTACTATAGTCTATAAATGACCAACAATCCCAGTTGTTACCAGATTGGTACGATAATAAAACTTTTTACAGCATACCGAGGAAACCAGTAAAATTAACTTACTTAAGGGTCATGCAAAATGATGTGGCCTTTAGAAACTTATTTACATGCATATGTAGAATTCGAATTACTATAATGAAATTACTATATGGAATATGTAGAAGTACTCAGAGATTTTTATATTGACTTTGCTGGACATATCCGCAGCATCTGGCTAAGGGCCAATTAAAGATATAAAACTTACAAATGCCGAGCTCATTGTACTTTGTTTTCTTGTGATCTGCTTGCTTAGCATTTCTTTGTTCATTGTTACACCGTGGCAATCTTCGTGACTACGTTGGACCTACTTTAGAACAAAAATATTTATTTTACACACTCTCTCTGTGGAATAACAACGAAAAAAGTAGAGGTATTCTATTGTGTATTCTAATATATTTTAGTAATTTAGGAGTCACAAATTTAGACGATTTACATTTTTGCACCAACTAGAACACAAATGCCTTCAAAATAAAGACCATATCATTTATCATAGAACGCGGAAAGGGTCTTTAAAATCATCCATTCGAAATACCTACACAGGACTGAATGTTGAGCTTCAAACATAAAATACGTACTTTGTGTTTCAACGTAAGCCACTTTTCAAACAAATATCATGGAAATGCTTAGAATTATTGCCAGTATAACTAAGTTCATTTATACCGGATACCCTCACATCAAGTGGAAAAACAGCACACTAACCAAAAAGAGTTGAATCTCTTTTAACTGGCCTAGAATCATACTGTGGCATACCTAAATCAATCATCAGGACAGAAGTATAGCTTTAGTGGAAGAAAGAATTGTACAACAATGGTAAAATCCTCTAAATAAGGGCAGATTCCTAATTGGTCAACCTAATTTAGCTCTAGCTAGATCATAAACCGTACAGATGAAAAAGGGTAATTATGTTACCAAGACATTTCAAAATAAACTTAAATGTTTGGAATTTTACTGGGGAGATACCTAATACAGATTTGTGAGCAGATGAAAGTAGCTAAGGAATGTCTCAGACCTCACACTTATATTGGTCTAGAACAACGTAGTAAATGGTTCGTTTCACAGGTGCTCGATTTGCAAAGCTTGGATCACAGCACACGCATTTAGGTAAAATTCAATTTTCTCCCACATCATGTCAACGCACCTGCAATGCGAAGCTTCTAAGGCAGATTTGTTTCAAAGAAGAAATTTACACACAACAATTTCCAAACAAAAACATTGTGTGTTACATCCACATGGCTTTCTCGAACCATTATTTAACAAATTATGCTTAAAAAAGATTATTCATTTATTTCATTTAAACGAGATAAACGTTTGTAGAAATGCATTTATTACCCATGTATTTCCTTGCAGGTATGCAGGTAGGATCACTTAAGCGATAGCCAAATCTTTTAAGAGCTCGTCGCTACGTGACGGCTTTGAAATTCCATTTCCTTTGCCTGCCAGGAAAAATGGGAAAATAAAATAAACCATTAACGACTTCTCATAAAAATATAAATTTTGGAAAATACAAACCAATAACAAGGAATAACTTAGAAACGGCTAACTCAAAAAAAAAAATAGTATAAATTGTGTGCTATACCAAGATCTGCATTTTTAGTAAGATTTCGTCTATATTGTATGGCTTACCAATTGAGCAAAAGTCATCCAGAATTAATTGGGTTTCAGAGTATATTCCTACCAAATTCACACATTTCATTTATCATGAAAATATTGTGACAAATAAGTCCAGTTAATTTTTCTGTCACTTCATTTCTCTTCTAAAACTGAAACGGAAAACGACAGTTATGTTTTATCGTTAACACAATCGTCGCCACCTTGCATCTCACAATCTCACAGCTGTACTGTCTTATCATAACCTTGACATAAAACGGCAACGAAACTCCTGTATGATGTAACAAACACATCAGGCTTTTTACCAACCGAATGCATTTATATTTAACTCCTACTCCTGTATTGGACTCTTGTCTTACTGTTTGTTTCATGGAAGAGGTTTCCGAGAAATAGCGTTGGTGCTCCGTCAAACGGTTGACACTTCTAATAGATTGATCGATTTTTGTAAATAGACTCACATTTACTTACTGGTGAAACGTCAAACAGAAAGCTGTTGGTGTATTACAATAACAAACTGCTCAATTATAAGGATATACCCGATAGGCCATACGTTTCTATCAAATTTGCATTTAATTTAAACAACCAGAAAGAAGTATTTATGTAGGACATAATATGACGGTATGCAGACAACTCGCCTATGCTCAATTTTCGACACGTCATTTGTATACTCGTAGAGTCAAAGTTCTGAGATTAGACTCAATTCCTCCTTCAAACTCTTCTTTTTCCCCATCTGAATAAATTCTATATTTTGTTATTCCTTACCCTGAAAATACATTAAATTTATATCCGGGGAACGAGCAGATAAATCTTTGATTATTTAATGTGGCAGAAAATGATCTCCAGCTAATAACTCTAAATTCACTGCAAATGATTGCTACCGTAATGCAATATAAGTAAAAGAGAAACGTTTACCTAATTTAATGTATTACTGCTTTCATTGTTTACATTTACACGCGTTGGAAGTGGCAATGACTTATGCATAAAGACAAATTAAATACTGTAATACAAAATGTAGTCTTTGTAGGCCGCATTTTAGTGAAATTAAAATTCGTCTATGGAATACTGAGACAAGTTTTAATTAAGTATGATAAAGCGGCATATTGTATTTTTACTTTCTCTACTACTATAGTAAGTAGGGGAGGTACTGCATTCGACCCAAAAATTCGATGTCGAGGTTTCATCGAAAATAAGTTTTGAGGCCCCCTGAGTTCAAAAACAACATTTTTAGAAAAATGTGTGTGTGTGTGTGTGTGTGTGTGTGTGTGTGTGTGTGAACAGCATAACTCAAAAACGAATAGTTGGTTAAAAACCAAAATTTACGTTTCATATCTTTCAAGGATGCGTCGCGAAGATTTTGAAGAAAACTGTTCCACCCTAAGCTACCCTTTACACGGAAAATTTGTCGAAAATGTCTCTAATGACTTTGATTAAAATGCCATATCTGAGATATTTTTATGGCAGATGAAATGTATATTTTGAATTTTTTTACTGTAGCCCATGCAGTCCTGTTTACTCTTGATAACTTTTGACCACTGGTAAACCGTAAGAGATAGACCAAATCTTACTATACAAAAAATGTACATATCGTTAAAACACACATGTTATGTCTAAATTCAACTTTTGTTTTCTGGAGTGGTCCATTTCGGAGATATTCCTGGTTATTTGTGTGAGTTTTGCAATTTTTGAACATTTCTCAAATGGAAGGCAGTTGTTCACTTTCTCTTAGCCGTGCAATGAGAACGGAATTTCAAAGCCTTCATATAGCGAGCAGCTTTAAGATTTTACTATCACTCAAAGCTACTGTATTCCCATATTCCCCTTCTACATACAAAAAATTATCAATAAGATAATTTCTGCAAATGTCAATTTCGAATAACATGAAGATAGAAGAATGAATTTGTAAGAATAGTTCGTACAAGAGTAGAGAATGTCATGTGAGTGCTACACATCAGATTTTTCCTGTTATATCTAGATCCTCCTTACGCGCCATAAAATTTACTTTGCTTTGCTGTACGTCCTTTGAGTGTTAAATAAAATATTCTGCTTCCTTTTGCTTTCACTGAATGTTCAGGACAGCTTATTTAGTTGAGAATGTAGAACTCACAATTTGTTGTCTTTTTGTTGCAATAAATTGTGGGTTTTTAAAATTTAATTTACAAAAACCGTTGGATCTATTGAAATGCGCCAAAGGAAAAAGTTGTCGTTTATTCAACTTTATATGAATATAGCCATAAATCAAGAACCTTCAGTCAATAATAATTCAGCCAGGTGATGATAAACTTTTTTGATAAAAATATTTTTTTTTCTAGACAACTATAAACATTTCAACATTTTGGTATTAGACTTTGTTGTTATTCACAACATGAGAAATTCACTGTTAAAGTCTGGTAGATCATTTCACTTCCATCCATTCACTAGATCCATTTGTTCTTGAAGTACTATATTTTATCATATATATTTTTTTTTTTCAATTTATACATAATATGTACTGATCAATTATGTAAAAACAATATAATAACGTAGAGATACGGAAACTCCTGAAACATTCTGTACATACTTCAGGAAGTTTTAGTGCATGTAAACTTTCGCGTTACTCATAAGCCACTCTAGCGCGAGGGTGGTCATAGGAAATTAGAGCGTGGGGCAGGTTTGTGGGAGGAACCTGTCTACTGAAGATGTCCAGCTCCCCCTGCACCTCTTGCGACTTCGATCTAAGTAATTGATCTCGTTCTCGAACTCGTGAGAAATTAGCTGCACATCAGAGCTGCCTTTTCCACGTTCCCTCCTTCCCGTCTGACCCTTGCATGTAAATCCAAAGGAATGCACCATACCGTTCGGCACTTTATTTATTCTTGCTGAACTATTGTGTTTCTTGGATGCTCATTAGGGGATGTAAATGTTAAAAGTGATATATGTGATATTTCCTTGTTTGATGTGTAATACATAGTGTATTGGGGTTTGAAGCATTTAACCTTATGAAAACAGTCATTTAAATGAAACGACCGTCTCTTTGAAGACCGTTTACCACACCAACTTGTTTTAAATTCCCAGTACATTATACTTATTTTTTAAAAAATGGGTATAATTTTTTTTTCTTCTCATATCTCAAAGCCATGAACATTTCAGAAGTGTGAAAATTATTAGACTCAAGTACATTTTAATAATAAAAATGATTTTAAGTTCTGAGTTTGAAAACCTTCACAAGTCTCAAAATCAAATCTCCACCTTAAGTAAATGGCTATCAGCTGTTTTTCATTATACTTATTTTGGTCGAATGTCATTGAAATAGAAATTTCTGTTGGTAAAACATTATTTTTGCAGCCCATGGGCTCAAAATTTTACACAGAACAACGTTACAGGTCGCAGAACAAATATCTGGTATTTAATTTTGATATGTTCGGAGAATGACAGAAAACTGCCATCTAATTTTCATTTTAGCAAAATTTAAATCAATTTGCTACACTTCATTCAAGAAAAAGTATCTGCCTATCCAGTAGTACAAACTAAAAAGTTGACTGTAATTTTATTCTATACTTTTTCATACAAAAAACTAAACCCCGGCGCAACAGCCCATGAAGGGCCAAGGCCTACCGCCCAGCCGCTGCGTTCCCCACCTCTGCCCACTAGAAGCGTCATTGGTGATACTTTTTCATATACAGTCATCTAATTATGTAACCATTTATCATACAAAACCCTCAATATCTTGGACATAACCTTGGATAATAAATATCTAAAGCTTTGCTTTGAGTCTAATAATTTTCACACCTCTGTAGTAACGAGCACAAGAAAATCAGAGGATATAACTGAGTACTCCATGGAACTTTAAAAGGGGGTCGTAATTTACGTTAAATTTTAATTATTTAAAAAGTTACGCCTGTATATACCCTTTTAACAGAAACCACAAAGCAGAATTTAAAATTCCCGCCTATTATAAGATAATCTGTAGAATTATATTTTTGTGTATAGCAAAGTTAGAAGCGCTGAACATTTGGCTCGAAAGTTAAATAAGAGAAATTTTAAATTTATTTTATTGAAAGAGAAAACTGAGACACCGTACGCAATATCAATAACAGTAGTTCAGTGACAAGAAATACAAAATTTTAACCTCTGGTAAGAACTATTTTCTCCAAGCATTCTATTTTCTTTAAAAAATGCCCACGAAATGTAACGTGCTTGCAATTTTTCACGCAGATCGATGTTATTACAGCATATTTTATGCTGTTCATAGCATGACCAGGTAAGTAATACACCTTCTGGTTCGATTAGACAACGGCGCCTTACTATATGATCGCGTGTATCATTTCAAAAACTGATTGTTCGGCATACAAAACCTGGAGTTCCAAAACATGAAGTACGATGTCGGATATGTATTTCGAGTAGCTCCTCACTTCTCGTTCCCATATTGGCAGCATGTGTGGTTCACGATATGAAATATGTAATAATAAGCACTATTAATCACCTTAAGATGTAAAAGCTTTCAGAGTTTGCGGACTATATGGGTTTAAGAATGAAGCATTTCTCCCTTTACTTCTTCCGACGCATTTCCTTTGTTGTCATCAGACTGCGCTAGTGGGCAACAATTTGATGGTACTGCGGGAGCAACACGAGTTTAATCAAGAGACTACAAGCATCCTGTGTGCTAAAGGGATATAAGTGCGTTAGTCTTACGCATACAAACAGTTTTCCATGATAGAGGAAACATACCAAAGTTACCGAAAAACCTAGGAACTGGTAACCTCTTAAACTACATCTAACTGCAGTAAGGAAGTATGTATTTTAACAATAAAAATCCATAAAACACATCTAAGGTAAAAAATAATAAAAATAAAACGATGTGTTACATTCGAATAACTTTTTCTAGCATCATGTTTTATTTGTATACAGATTTTACTACGTGTTTTATGTGTAAGCTTATTTTATGTCCACTTCACATTAATCGAGATGTTTGCAGAAATAGATACGAACGGGATACAGAAGCCTGAAGCAATAAATCAAGTGTTTAAAAACGAACACTACACTACCCTTAAAATTCCAAACTCTATGCATGTCATCGCGAGAAACAGCTGAATGGTAGTAGCAGTTCAAAAAATGACAAGAGCATTGAGATATCGTGGTTACTCGTTTGAATATCTCGGAAATAGCTGAGGCCACACAAAGGTAGGTTTAATTAAATTGTATAATTTAAAGACATAGGCATTTTTAGTCATACGAGTTTCGTTATACAAAATCCCTTCTGAATGGTCTGAGACCGCCTCCGTAGTAGTGGTAGCGCGGCTACCTCTGGCGCGAAGGATCTGCGTTCGATGCTCGGCATCGACATGGGGATCTTTCCCCGCTGGGAGGTCTGTTCCGGGGTGCACTCAGCCTCGTGATGCCAACTGGGACTTCATATGGCGGCAATATAACTAGGTTCCATCAAATCTTTGGTGAGCCTGAGATCAAGGATCACTGATGGAATCCAGGAATCTATCTGTGGAGTGCAAAAGCCAGCGAAGGGTGACTAGCAGTGGACCCACCCCACCGACAAGGTAAAAAAGGAATAAATAAATAAAAATAAAGACGGTCTGCCAGGCTATTCAGAGAAATTTCAAGATATACACTTTATTAATCATGTGCATGTATTAAACATGCGGTCTTTGATGAAAATCGTTACAGCCGTTATTATCGACATCGAAGATTTGGGAAGAATACAATAGTTCCTCTATTTATTTTAAGTATGTAGCAAAGAGTGTCAAAAAGTCTTCAAATTATATACATCGTACAGGTTTGCGAATGAGTGCAACACATATTAGCAACAAAATGATCTGTAACTGATGCCAATGAAGCCCTTAACACACACACGTGTCATGCGGAGTACAAATGGAGGTTTTAATGTCACTTCCAACAGGATGAGAGAGGCGATCTGTGTTACTGACTGCATCTCTCCCACAAACTAAGCAACTAATCCATCAAGACCCTCCTCCTTTCACTCCAGCAGTCGAAATCAATCTCAAACAACATAAACTAGATCCTTTCGCCCACGTCACAGATCCAGAATAAGTATTACATGCCCACATGTTTACACAAAATTTCGCTAGATTATTTACGTACATACAGAGTTACCACATATGATATTTCGGGTTTCGAACTCGTGTAGCTTGCGTTTAATAAAACGTAGAAACAAGAAACTAGAACATATGTAAATATAAACCCAAAAATGTTGTCACAGTACCTTGCAGATATTCCATGTAAGTACCTTTGGCAACACGGCACACATCAAGTCTGTATCCCATTTCTGCACAGGTATGTTCCAGCAATGATGCTCAACTGATGTGATGGGCTCTTAGATCAAGAACAATCTGGGAAGAGGTGATTTGTTCAAAGAGGCAAAGGTGTCAGATCTGGCGAACGCGAAGGCCAACGAAGAGGTTCTCTATCAGTATCGCCAGCAGGGTCAATTCATTTGTCCGGTAGCCTAGCGCTGATCTCCATGAGATTTTCTCTTAAAATGCACTTTCTTATCGTAAAATCAGAGTACCGCTAACATACTGATAGTCCACAGAGTGGCTTTACACCAAGTCTTCTTGGAAAATGTCGAACAACATTACCAATTTATTAACATGGTGATCGAGAACACAGAACGCTCGCATATCCTCTACACTAGCCATTTTGTAACTTTCAACAATGTGCATTGTACTTAATTACGCGTCATTATTTCCAACTGGAATACTATAACCAAAACTTTGAGTTCCTCTTTCCATTGGTACTAGTTTCATTTTTCCAAGTTTCCGTAATCACAAGTTACACGTGTTCGAAAACCGAAAGGTATTTGTGGAATCCTGTATTTTGGAAATGTTGCTTCAGCGTTGTTAAAAGCAACAACAAATGCAACCACTGTCTCCAGGTTGGACATCGTGAACAGGACATCGTGAACAGGAAATCAATAGCTGCACTTTCATCTTTCTGAACATCTCTAGCTGGGGTTCAGAATGCTCTGCAAAACATGGAAAATTAAGTGATCGCGTATTCTGGGATGTTCATGAACATTGTTATTTTGGAACACGCGGCTCAATAAGATAACTGGATAGTTAGGACAGTACTGGCTCAGACCACTTCCTTGCAAAGTCTTCTTACGATAAAGACATGTGCCAAATTGAATTCATGAAACCAAACTTTCGGCAACCAGTGCTGAATAATACTGAGAGCAAACAAAAAATTAGGAGATTCCTAAGTCTAGCATACATGACACACTCATAAAGCATAAGCATCGTCGAATATATATTAAACATTAAAAAGTGATATGAAAATTTCAGGCTCAAGGGTACGCTCCAATAAAAGGGTTATATTGGTCAAGTACTAAAAGTGACTAAAACAAAATGTTTAATTACTTAAAGTGCTATGTAACTTCAAAGTATTTTAAACATAAAAGTCCAAAAACGTCAATTTTAACCAAAATGTGTTTTTGGGAGAGGGGACACACACCGGATCATTAAATTTCACGTGTATCACCCTTTTCTCTTTTTTAACGTGCACAAGATATCACTGACAGACTTCTTTAAGTGGAACTGGGAAGTGTCAAATTATACAATATATATTTATAATTTTGTTTTATAAAAATAAGTCTATTCCTCCCTCAGATTATACCTGACTTATTCGGTGCCTGGAGAAATTAAAACCTTTAAAAAATTCATTTAAATCATACTATGCATTTTAAAATTCTGCTTTTCCTAACTTTTTATTAAAAGTCTTAGCATTTATTGTGTATCTCAGGAAACTTTGGAGATATTTTTATTTAACTGTTCTTCTGGTTTCTATGAGGAAAAACATAATACAGCTAAGGAGTAGTATTTGTGGAATTTATAAAAGTGGGCCATACTCTTTAAGAGAATGCATTTGTGATATTCCTAAATTATGCAGTTTTCAATCAAAGCACCCTCTCCTTGGAAGGAACTAGCAACACAATGTGAAAACTTCGTTTTGATACATTGATTGGGCATTAGGATAACATATTTCATTTTATAGCACCTGGTTAGTCACAAAGCTGTCAGATAACATGTTTATAGCATAAAGGCTGACAACATAAATGCGTTGAATTAAGGCTAACAAACAAAATTCACAGTTTTCTGAAACTATTCTGACCATTTCGGGAAAAAAGTCCTGAAGTTTTTAATACATATTAATGTTAATATATTACTCATTAACCTAAATCGATACATGAATATTATGTGTGTGTTAGGAGAATCAGATAACACTTGAAGAAAACTGAGTAAAAACTTCATCGCGTGGAGCATTTTTATCCAACAAAACGTACATGAAGTCAAATGCGAGTAAAATCGGATTAAAAGTATTCGCATCTTGTCATGAGTGAAAAGATTTAGAACATCGTGTATGCGTCGATAGGATTTAAAATATTCTCACAGAAGAAAGGAAGGGTTTTCTGTTTTGGTTTGTTCTTTTAGTGGAACTTTAAGGCAATATCATTTTTGAAAGATTTTGGTAAATTTAAACAACAGTAACCCTTTTGTCAAATTTCCATTGTAATTGTCGCGAAACCATATATTTCAAATATATAGACTACTAACAGCTACTAGCAGCGCTTGG
Source organism: Tenodera sinensis (assembly GCA_030765045.1). Lineage (NCBI taxonomy): Eukaryota > Metazoa > Arthropoda > Insecta > Mantodea > Mantidae > Tenodera > Tenodera sinensis. The sequence goes on along the minus strand of CM060970.1, from coordinate 60,898,222 downwards.
TGTGTTAAAAAATATAATTATACGAGAGGTAGGATCGGAACAGAAAAATTCAATGTCATAGCCGGGATTTGAACCGCAGCCCTTCCGCATCACGCGCGGCTGCTCCCGGCTGTGGCATTGAATTTCTCAGTTCCGATACTACCTCTCCAACATTGCTCTCAACATTAAATTTGTTGGCATACATAAATAATAATTACTAGAATTATATATTTGAACACGGTAGCTTTTGAAGTATTGAATATTTTTTTGAAAATTAAAAGCAAATAGTTTAAATCTTTCATCAGAGATAAAAATATTTAGAGGCTGAATTGCAATGTCGAGGCGTAGTAAAAATTCCAACTTTCTGCTTCAAGCAGTTTCTGAGAAAAAGAAACCCAAAAATGTCAATTTTTGTCGTTTGTCTCTCCATATATCTTTAAGGGTCAATATTTGTCCAGACTACCACACACATGCACACGGAATGTCCCAGAGAAGGAAATGCATGTTCTGATATTGCAGCAACTTTTTACATTGATCTATCAACTAGAGCCAAAAATAATCATATTTCCTTAGTTTAGTGCACGACTAAAGCCACGCAACTCCCATTCCCCTTATTAACAGCAGTGTCACCGCGCCCGCCGCATCTAATTGCCGACAACAGCAGTGTCACCCATCGCATTATTGTCGGCACTACCGCAAAGGAGCCGAAGGAAAGAGACAGAGAATGGCCGCATTGTTGGGGCGCTTGCCGAAAGAGAGAAAAGGATAGAGGCTACTGGAATCTTCTACTTTGTATCTCACCGCAATAAGTGAACGTTCCTGAAGCTTCCAGAATAGTGCCTGGGAGATATAAATAGCGGTAAAGTGTGAGAAGAGTCAGTCAGACGTATGTGAAGGTTGAGGAGTCGTGCCGACGGAGAAGAGTTAGTTCTTTGGGTTACGAGTTCGGAGCCGTGCTGTTGGAGAATCGAAAAAGACTTTCTTGTTGTTGCAACGAGTGTACAAAGTTACTGTTTACGGAAATAAAAGTGTTTCTTTATCCCGGCTACATCTGTCTTCTTTACTTCACACCCACACCAAAAGTTACAATAGCCTATTTTCGTCACTTTGCTAAATGTTGCAGTCCTCCCAAAAGTGCAAGTTTGAGGAAGCAATGTCTGTACAGCAGCTTTCTACATAAACAACCCCGTCCACATACAGTGGATTTGCCCTCATCTGTAACCCTTAAACCATCGGCCACCCTATTCCTGCCCCCTCCCCCTCCCCGTCCGTTACTTAAGCACTGGACACAACGCTATAACATCGCTAACAAGAAAAGCAAGCAGGAGAGCAACGAACAGGCATCTCACTCAGAACAAAGTCGCATTAAGTACATACAGATTAGATATACTAGGAGGAGGGCAAAAAACTGAAGGGAAGGAAAGGGGTTGGGCATTATGTACCGAGAGCCTTCTGTCTTTAAACGAGGTTTCCGTTGGACGTGACTCTTCAACCAGCCTTTATCAAATACTCATTAGAAGAATGGGGTGGTCCTGAGATTACAGCTACGCATGCAGATGTTAGTAGCTGCCTGTGTCTTTCTTTCAGACGTGCTGCATTTCTAACTTCATTTGTCGGAGCCAAATCCTACAGTATAATTTAAACTGGGGAGGCCTACCTGTATATTTGTGCCTCTTCTCCTTCTGCTCAGAAAAAAAAAATTTGATTTCGAAATGAAATTAACTCCATTCTTCTAAGTTTTGAGAAAATAAATTCAAATCTAAAACTTTTCGACCAGAAATATATGTTCCTCACAAAACTTGCAGTGCAAATCATACATGATTCACTGTCTGGGCTCTACATACAATTATCTCAAAGTTACACCAAATTTCAGGTCTACAGTGAAGACAAATCAGTGATATTAACATATCCTGAAATGGGAAAGGTCCAAAGATATGAGAGTTGCCCAGTAAAATCACATTTTTCAGATGAGAGAAAACAGCGAAACAAAGCACTGCGTGTTCGTGTGCGCGCGCGTGTGTGTGTGTGTTTGTCGGCAATGATGTTTACTCGTTTACTACTATCATTCTTTGGGATTGTGAATGACCAAATATTGAACTGGAACCATTAAAGGTGTATATCTTGTAAATGACTTACCACAAAAAGGTATATGGAACAAATCGTTTGTTTTAAAGAGATCTAAATTCTTTAGTGTCAAAAGTGTTTGTCAATCGCTTTAACGATACCAGTTATATCTACAAGATTATACAGATATATCTTCGAATGATGGAGATTTCCCAAAGGAATACTAGATGTGCATTTTATTTCTCACGTGAATATCTTTAATGTATGGTATTTTAAATAAAATCCTCTAAACTATTTTAAAACAATCAAAATTTTCGAAAACTATTCCTTGTAAACAGTAGTTGAAAGTGGGAGGGGGTTTCTTGAAAATTTTCGTGTCGCATCTTTGGTAGATACTGACCAGACTGTTCGTTATGAGTTAAACTGTTCACAGACACAGAGGTACAGGGGCATTTTCCTAAAAAATATTTTGAACTCAGGGGGCTCAAAACTGCATTTCAGGTGAAATGTCGCTATTCAATTGTCGGGTCGAATGCAGTATTTACTATGTAGGCGGTAGAGAAAGTAAAAACTGGACAGTATTTAAGTCCACTTGTTTTGCTTATACCTACATAACTTTATTTTGTTTGAAGAAGAGCAATTATACCTATCATTTAAAATATCTTTAAAGGCGAGAAGCCATGAAGTACACAAGAGTTGAGTGGTAATTACTGCCCTTTATTTAATGGACTATAACATTAGTTCTGGCATTCTGAAGCAAAATTAACTGTTTTGTTATTCGAGAAAATTAAATCAAACCATCGCAGACATGGAGTTTTCAAGCAGATACCTTAAAAACAACAGGAAACGACTTTTAACATCCGTTTACTAAGAAGCTTTGCAACATTAGCATTAACGAAACGCTATTCCGAGTCGAGATACAGAAGAGGACACGAATGTTAACATGTGCAGGGGCTTTAGCTGCATTATCTGAGTGGGCATGTTGGATATTCTGCATCTTTATTTCGAGAAAGCTTGATATTCTAGTTGTGTCCCTCTACATTAGCGAGTAACTGGTTGATTTGCTATCACTTAACCGGTAAAAATCCCTGAACAAGAGGCTATTGCCCCTGGAAAAGAGACACACACAAGCCTTAGGGTGGACAGACGAACGAGGATATAAAAGCGAAACAACATAATCCCGCGGCCGTGACAGAGGATTAGTCCGCCATGTCACACGGTGGACAGGCCTTGCGAGAGGAACGGTCGACCTCGTCTCTAGTTACTAGCAAAATCTGCATCAGAAGACAGACTGGCTTCGTCGCTTCGATCCAAACACCTTTATCACTAATGTACAGCATTACAAATTTATTTAAGCACAACACCAGCTTCAACATGTATCTTCAACACGATTTTGGTTAACTAGAGTTTGAGAAAAGTTCTTGGAAAAGTAACTGCTTGTTTAAAGTTTTGATGGCATATGAAATGTTTGGGTATTTATGTTGTCCACTCCAGTCACACGTGACTTAGTTGAAATCAACCAAACATGTGTATAACAATTTCATATTTCAACCAATGGCAGCATTCATTCGCGAAAAATTTATCACATTTCATTAGCACCTCCTCTGCTTTGATCAGGTTAGAGAATCTAGCTGCACTGTGCCACAGATGCGAAACAGAGCCGCTGGGTTTAAATGTCAAAACTGGCTGACTCCCGCTTCGGTGAAGATTCTAATGTTGAAGTAGATGAAATAATTCCAAGAGGCAAAGCTCAGAACACAGAATACAACAGGAAATATATTTGGAATCAGGTAGAGGTATGTATTGAACAAAATTATAAATTAAGAGCAGATATTCCAGTTGTTAACATTGCCAACATTAATTACAACATTTACACAACATTTCATAGGCTGCTACATCATCCTTTAATTCGTGAAATAGTTTAATACATGCAATAGTCAAATTCTCTACATAAATTAATAATCAATCGTGGCATTACTAAAGATCTAGGCTGGAAATCACACAGTAAATTATATCACTAATAAAATAACTAAAGGATTATTCATGTTATGCATCCTCGTCAAAGTATTGAAAAACGTCTTCACTGAAGGCAAACTATAGTCATCTCAAGTATGGAGTCTTGCTGTGACTTACGTCAATAAGTTATCAATCTGACAAAAAAGGGGGGGGGGGAGGGGAGCTATGAGGAATATCTCAAGTTTTCTATGAGCCCTCTCTTTCCTAGAGGAATAAAAAGGAATTGATGAGGATTACCTGCGGAGCTCTGCCTAATACCCATTGTAAATCACGTTTTATTGAGTTAGGGATTCTTACACTTCCTTGGATTGAAGGAATTTACATGCTGCAGTACCTTTTTGTAGTGTTTAACGCCCGCTTCGTCCACCACAAATCCCACATGCGGTTGCCTGGGATCGACCCGGGCCGCTTTGGATACTGTAGTACTATTCACAATTATCCCACTAGGACTTAAAAATCTAAGCAGGCATAAGTTCACCAAGATACAAAACAGCGATAAAACTATGTCTAAATAGTTTACCTGATTCGCTGAGAAACTTCCATCGGTCATTTATAAAGGAAGAAAAGAAATCTTATTTAGAATTCCTTCTATAAGGTCCAGGAATTTTATTGACTGTACATAAAATAACTTTGGCTTATTTTATTTATTGATGTTGCTATACATGCACATGCCATTGGCAATAAAATATACAGGTGGGTCTTCTCACCCTGCGGATTGAGAAGTTATGCAATCGTGGCGTTTTACAGGCTATCCCGTAAACACTGTCCACTACATCGCGTCGTATCAATGTCGGTCGAAATAACTGCTTTGCACTGCTAAAGGTACCTGAAAGTTACTTGATCTCGTAGTGCAACAGTGTGCGCAGGTCGCAGGTTCAAATGCTGACATCTGTAGGTATTTATGTTTAATAAATTTAACCAGAACTTATAGTTTGGCTTGGAAGTGTCGCTTCACTTTATCGGTTTAACTATGTAAATTTCATGGAAACACAAATTGTTATTTGTTAGAATAAGCTTTAATGAACATCATAAGTAGGTAAGTGCAAACATTGTAATTATAATTCACAAACATAAGGCATCATTACACAATATTGGCTATTTAAAGCCATTCTTTCATACAAAACAAAGCCAATAAATTGTTCTGAGAATTTACAAAATGCAGTATATACAAACTAGATTAACTTTGCAAGCTCATATTATGAACCAAAATGGTGCCTTTAACAGTGACTAAGGACATCACGCCGGACCATCACACAGATAAACCTTTAGAATTTACTCGTTTCCTCTATATGGTTGCAGTAGATGTTCGAATTGTTTTCTACTCGAAAACATTGTGCTACAGCGAACACGAACGTATAGACAAATCCACTTTCTAGTGCATTCGGATAGAACACGTGATTTGCTAGAACGTTCTCGAAATATAGACAGAACTGAATAAAAACCCATTTATTCGCAGACGTGATTTGAACTTCCGACCTTCCCCATGATTTTCCAGCACGTTAACCATTACGCTAAAAGAGCACGATAACACCACCGTAGCCCTAATCAGCGGGCTGGTGAATGCGGTGTCAGCACCTGCATTTCGCATCGTCTTTTGCCTAGTTTCCAATCCGCAGGATGAGAAGAATCACCCGGTATAATATAATCTAACTGGTAGCCCAACCTGATAGGTTAAGAGAACGCAGGAAGACAAGGAAACTTCATTGTTAGGCTTTTAAACATTTTTTTTCAGTCCGTTTTTCTAGCTCATTTGATTCAACAGTTATACAAAATTCCTCTCGAGTAAAGAGAACTTCAGAGGTTATTCTCAGAAAATTCCAGATATACATATTGCCATCTAAATCTCTCAAATATGTGTTATGTTAATCAAATCCGTTAGGCTTTTTCGAGAAAATAGAAAAATTTTAAGAATCTTCTATGGAAAGAGGAACCTTCTTGAAAATCTTCATGTCGCATCTTTGGAAGGTCCACATGGACTATTTAAGGGCCTTATCGTTATTGATCCTGTCACATATGGAACTTTTTCTATTGGGCTTAGGGAACCTCAAAACATGTGTTTCTGGCAATATTTCGGTACCGAACTTTTGTGGGATACTATGCTTTCCCTACTTAATGTAAGTAGTAGAGAAAGTAAAAATTTGCAGCGTACATAGGTTTATATACAAGCAATTATAAAATGTATTTCTCCAACGAGGAACAAAGCTAATGTATTTGTACTTTGGTTCAGGAAATCAAAAAAGAAATAATGAATTCTTTTACATTTGATCAAACCTCGTAGCACATCCATAAGTATTAATCTCAAAATAGTTGAACAGAAAATTAATTTTAAGGCCTCGTGAGAACTAACGAAAGTGTTTCTGTTGGTAACGCGTAGACAAGCACTTTAATTACGTTCTGGCCAAGGCTCTCTATCTCTCTCTCATATTTGAAATACCAGGGGAATAAATCGCCCATTTGGGGAACAGTTTTTTACGTCTTATCGGAAACCGCATCATTTCATTGAAAGCAGCAACCGGTGCAGGTTTCAGGTTTTGGTTTTGTGGTTCTGCTTTTAAAGACTAGCTCTTACCACTTACACGAACGATGCGCAGTCCCATCGATATTAACTTCAAATACCGAACTCGGTGGCATTACCCTGCCTACGTCCAGTGGTCTACGAAGGACACTATAGTATGACCTCCGGCAAACCTAAGAAAGGAAACAAATGCTTTCAAATTTCGAAACAGTTGTTAAAGTTACATTACTTGCCGTTTCATTGTTCCGAATTAACGCAGCGCCAACTATCTTTCAGACCATTATGTATTACACCAATGACTATTAAACAAAGGGCGAGTGCCACTCGAATTGACTTGTTTATTACCTAAAGATCAAGGTTTATATCATACATTCGTCGCCAATAAAGATACCCATACCTATACCTATTACGGCTTAGACCAAAGGCAACGTTTAAACAGCACTTAACATACAGGTCCCAACAGATTACAAATTCGCAGAACTTAACCAAAAAATTTTTCAAATAACTTTCAAATTTATCTTTACTTCTTACTACGTCGAAATTCGTCTTTTTTCCAAGTTGTAAACTGTACGTAAAACGGAGCTGACACAATTGCAGTTCGCATGAAAGTAACTGTTGGCACATGGTCATAGTTATAACCAAATGACTTTGTTCGTTATAAAGCTAATTTTATACATATATAATGTCATTAGCAATATGCACGCTAGCGAACTTAACTCCTTCGTGGACGGAAACGTTATGACTTCTGCGCATACATAATTGTGGATCTTCCCCCACCATCAGCCTTTCAGGTGAAGTGTTGCCACTGGGCAACTAGGGGAATTGTTCTTGTCTTGCCTCATGACCTATATGAGATGTTATTTATGCAGGTTGGTAGCTATGCTACCAATTGATCAAACTGCGTAAGATTTCACGGCCGGTGTCCTTAAATAGAAAATGATTATCCGGGCTCCGCATCAGTCGTCGCCGAGACTAGCAGAGTACTACGGCCACGTCACTAAGTATGGAGATTTTCCACCAGACCACGGCCCACAAGCCCGGATAATCATTTTCTACTTATGTTACTAATCGTTGGAATAGTTGGTAGCAACGTTACTATCAATTTTTGGAGTCCGTGTTTACATGTTTTCCCAGTCGAGTTCTAATTTATAGCCATGGTAGATGTGAGTGGTCAGAGTTACACTACTGAGGAGCAATTAGTGGCAAGTGTGTGAGTGCACGAGCGATAATACAGAGCAGACAATGAGGCACATTGTGGCAGCATTTCAGGAAAGAATTAATAAGGCACACACACAACTTACGTCAATTCTTTTTTGATGAGTTGACCACTTCGGGAATAATACTTATACTTTCCTCAACTGCTAAGTCGCTACTGATTTTTTTCTCGCAGTTATGCAAAGAACATGGAATTTCAAAGACATCCATAGCGACACACTCGTTAAAAATATGACTCGCTTTACTTACTGTAGCCTACAACGAAATATGTAAATGTGTAAAAATAGATGGGTTAATAGTATGTAGAACACACTTTTTTAAGAATGGTTTGTAGAAGAGTGAGTGCAGAAAGTCATGTGAATGCACACATAATTCTTTAAAATACATAATTTATTTCAAATAACTCTTTTGAGGCATCAGCCGTTTCCCAGGTAGCCGTTAATATTGGTGTGAATTTTTCAAACTTGGTCAGTTGTTTTTCGCTATGCCATGGAAAGTTTGTGGAATTGGAAGGCTAACATATAGCGGTTCGCTTTCAAAATCTAACTATTCGGTTTCCTTCACCTCCTTGTACAGCCATGGAAAAATTATTGAGCGCATTAGGAGAACAATATTTCAAAGTCCCAGTTTGCTGCACCGTCCCTTTCTTTATCAGGAACAAATAAAAATACGAGTGGTGATTCAAGACACAGTCTATTTGTGTGTCCGACAAAAGATAATACATAGAAGTATTAATAAACTCAGGCTGCATATTGGAAATATCGACTTGTGTAAAACATGCAACACGACGTGGCACTCTGCCCTCCTAATGGGCCCAATAATTTTTTCCATGGCTGTACCTACAACTATATGCGTAATGCATAGGCTGAAATGGATTAACATGAAGTAGATAGAAAAAATACACTTTCGTAGGAGCAGTGTGTGGAGGTTCAACAAAAAATAAGTGACAACAGAAAGAGAAAGTCGTGCGAATGTAACACATACTCGTGTTTTCATTGCTATTTCTTTGTCCAAAGATCTTTTTGCTTTGATGGAATGTTAAGAATTTCGAAGTTTCTTTCACTTAACCTTGTAACTAGATCTAATCCATAATAATTCACAAATGGAAGATTGTTGAGTTTAATTAGCTTCCCATTTTGTTAAACGTTTTAATATAAACAAGCCATCTGTACAAGATCTACATTGGCAGAATTCTGATAATTCTTCTAATTAAATGAAAGAATCAAAATAGCAATATTAGCTACATCTGGATCTATCATTGACTTGACAAAAATTAAAAGAATAGTCCATATACGCCTAGATCAAATCCTGACAGATTAATGGTGAATACCGCTGCACTCTTAACCAATGCCACTGAATTTTTGCTCCTTTTTTTTCTTTTTCCTTCCTTCAATGTTTCGGCCATCTTGTAAATAAAAACTTTTTATGCGAGATGAAGTTATTTATTTCTGTAACAAAACAGTGAAGGGTTCAATGGTGCATTACCTTCTCAAAGCGTGGAAATACCTAAAAAACTTTACACAGGATCTTCATCTACCAAATTCTTTCTAAGCGTTGTGTAAATTCAATCAACCATGCGTTACAAATTTCTCCATATAGTTCTATGTACCTTTTATTTTGCTTTTAAATATACTATAAAGATCAAAGCACTTCCTTTTACGTTTTTCATAATACGCTTTAGGCAGAAAATAAAAGCACAAAAGTTTGAGCTCCGTTGGAAGTTTTTACAAAATGCACATCAGATTCACGTTACAAAGCGAGTTCATAGAATGCTGACAAACAAATGTTTTGTTCTTTAAAGTATTTACCTTAATAATATGAAATTAAACTTTTAAAGTACATAATGCCTGATCCAAGGAGGTGTTCACACCACCAAATAAACTTGTTTTCTCTAATCAAGAAATCACTAGGCTAAGATCGTTTTGCTACGTATATCCTAAAACTCTTCTATTAAAATTAAAATAGATACTATTATCCATTCTATCCCGCATAAATGTGTAATTCTGATTAGCATACAATTTCCATGTTAGATGAATTATAAATTTTGATCTGACCTTAGTTTGGAGGTTATAATATGAGAGGTAGTTTTTATAGCAAATTCGATATCGTTATTCCAGAGGGAATCGACTTTTTGAACTCCATGAGCAAAGCAAAAACGAGCACTTTTAGGAAAAAATCTGATGTGTTGCACTCACATGACTTTCTCTACTCTTGTACTAACCATTCTTACAAACTCTTATTCTTCTATCATCTTCGTGTTAGTTGAGATAAACATTTGAAAATTATATTATTGCTCGTTTTCTTCCACGTGCAACATCAATATAGGAATACAGTACGCTTTGAGCGGTAGTTTATCTGGATTAAGATGAATTAAACAGAAAAATAAGCGTTTTTAAAACCAGTTTGTACAAGAAGAGTAGAGACAGTCGTATGAGTAGACACATCAGATTTTTTAAAAAATACTGAACGCCCTTAACTTATTTACTGCTTTATGTACATTAATTTTCCAACAAACAATGTAGAATTAAGTAATAGGCCATCAGATTAACTAAAATTTGTTGAAGGAGTCAAAAACGTACCCAAATTCGTAAATTCGTAAATGTTTTATACATCATAAAAATAATGTAAAGCTATCGACAGTGAAAAAGAACTAAATGTATCATTACGTTTTTAAATTTGTCTCTACTTATAAAGGTATAAGGTTCGTATGAAAACGGCACTGCAAACCGATGGAAAATTGGCAAATTATTTCCATTAACTTGAGAGAAAAGTAAATCTCTCAGAGATGGAGATGAATAGAAGTTCACAATCCTTTAAAGAAGGAAATGGAATAGAAGCTAAATATGGTGAAAGTACTACGCATACTGACTGTAATTGTTACATTCAAGAAAGCAGCCCATTGGGAACTAAATTTAACACACAACCTGATTTGCACGTCACGTGGGGGTTAATATCTGTTTCTCTGAAACAAAGACACCCTGAGGCTTCCTCAGACAGCTTTTATTTCGTTGAAGGACGTGACGCATATCGTATAGTTAATGTCCCTTAATTAAAGTGGAAACCCTGAAATGTTCGCAGTCACACGTGATTTTATGCAAACCTATGGCAGTAATAACAGTAATTTATCATTGTTTAATTAGATGGAGACGTAAAGGCTTCTCAGGCTACTGACGTTTTACAACTAACGTAAATTACATAGCGAATCTTAGTCGGGTTGCAGCTTGAAGTTCCCGCCAGACATTTACGTCCTATTTCGCTACTGCGCTCCGATAGAAAACCGTGTCATTCGCAAGGTCCTTATACAGAGTGTTAAAACAGTGTCCATTAATTTAGATGATGCTGTACATCTAAAGACGATCAAAACAACCAAATTACTTTCAGAGATGAACAATAATTGTTCATAAATATGCTCGCATGATATCATTCATGGCCATGCATTTGTCTAGCCTACAATACAGCAGACTACCAGCTAATAATACCTTGATTGACACTCCTATCATGGTATACTGATACACTGCAAGAATAAGAAAACAAAGGTTTGGTTGTGGATAAAAGCACTATGGTTGCATTGACGCCCCGTCAATTGTCTTAGCAGGGTCAATAATGTTTTGATATATTTCTGTATCAAAGTAAACATTAGTTTGAGCTTTGCTTTAGTCACAGTTTAATTAGTGTTCGCGTAAATTTGTGTGCATACCCTTTACTCTGAGAACGTACCTGGTGAAATTGATTGAATTTGCTGTTTGTTACTGTGATGTTTGTATGGTAGAGTACGAACTTAGAGCCCACGACTATTACTTCAGACGTCGGAAAAGTGTTTTAGAACCAATGTTTAGCCCGCCTCTGTAGCGTGATGGTTAGCGTGTCTGCCTCATGTTCAAGAGGTCGCGAGTTCGAATCTCGCTTAGGGTAAGTTATCCGGGTAAGGTTTTTTTCCGAGGTTTTCCCTACCCTGAGAACTTAAAGCTCCATGGACCTCGGGCTCATTTGGGCATCATTTCACCCATTTCATTTCATTCATTCGTCCGATATGACACAATGTTGGAGGACGTTAATTCAAAAAAAAAAAAAAAAAAAAAAAAAAAACCAATGTTTATCAGACATTCTTGTCTTGTCTAGATGCATACTATCACCTAAAATGTTGGATATGCACCTACTTTATAATATCTGTAGGCATCCATAAATCTGACGTCTTTAAAAGTTTGTACGGGTGTATAACGCTTTGAATGAATGAATAAATAAACATGGAATCAATTGCAACTGTAAGCATCCTATGGTTCTAAAATTAGTAATTTATTTTTACTTTCTTTACTACGTATAGTAAGTAGAAGGAAGTATTGTATTCCGCCCAAAAATTCGATGTCCAAATTTCACCGGACATATATGTTTTGAGACCCCTTGAATAAAAAAAGCATTTTTAGAAAAAGGTCTGTGTGTGTGTGTGTGTGTGTGTGTGTGTGTGTGTGTGCGTGCGTGCGTGTGTGTGTGTGTGTGTGTCAGTCTGTGGACACCATAACCCAAAAACGAAAAATCGGTTAAAAATCAAAGTTAGTATTTAAGTTTAATGTCTTTCAAGGATACGATACGAAGATTTTGAAGAAAATAGCCCCACGCTAAACTACCCTTTACATGGAAAATGTTGATTTTCTTGAAAATGGCTCTAACGATTTTGATTAAAATGTCAGATTTTCAAGATATTTGCATGGCAAATGAAATGTATATTTTGAATTTTCTGGCTATAGCCTATGTAGTCCTGTTTACTCTGGATGACTTGAATAACTCGTAAACCGTAAGAGATAGACAAGATCTTAGTATACAAAAAAAATGTAGTTCTCACTGAAACACTCTTCATGTCTAAATAAAGTGATTTTGCAGAGTGAACCATTTCGGAGATATTCCTTGTTATGTCAGTTTCGGAAAACATAGAAATAGAACATCGTTGTTCATTTTTTATATGTTAAGTGTACAAAGAGAACGGAATTTCAAAGCTTTACAACATTAGATTATCGCACAAAGCCTACTGTATTCTAATATTTCCCTTGCACCTACAAGGAAATAAGCAATAAGATAATTTGTACAAATGTTTATCTCAACTAACACGAAGAAGATATAGGAATAAGAGTTTGTAAGAGTGATTAGTACAAAAGTAGAGAAAGTCGTGAGAGTGCAACACATCAGATTTTTCCCCTTCTTTCTTTTATCTTCACTGAAACATATTCTCCGATCAATCCAAAACTAACTATAGATATACTGCATTCGTATCCGTTCTTTCTCAAAATGAGTTACGATAACATTTAAAGCCTTGCACTGGTTATTAAATATTCATCAACGAAATTTGAGATATTGTTCCAAGTGTCACAGAAGAACGTGTAAACGGACGTACACAAATAACGCATATTCCTTGGTTTCTATGTAGACCACCCTTCAAAAGTAATTTACCTTACATTACAAGGAAGCTGGACCGTTCCGAGGTACGAACAGCTCCCAACAACTTTTGTGGCTTCCGATAATGTCAGGGAGTTCGGTCTGCGGGAGCAACAATCGAATTTTTTTTTTTTCGGATGATCGACCAAGCTTGTCAAACTCACACGCTCCGGGGAGATGCGAAATTACCCAGTTCAACAGCGGTCCACCAAAGTCACAAGACATGGGTCCTCTCTTAAACAATGCTTCCTCTATTACCCTGCAGTAATCACGGTTAGAGGGTGAAGATGCAATATTAACAATGATAAAATAAAGTTGAACCAAAAATCTTGACGAACATTTAATATACAGGGTAGAAAAATATAATTGATGATTTAGTTAGATCGTGTATTACCGATGAAAAGCGTTTTTCTGTCTAAGGGAAGGTTCGTTATAAACTCAGCCCACCACACTTTCCCTCTTTTCCACTTCCGCTCCTCATAAGAATTTAATGTTGTCGATTCATCTGGTATCTGAAAATCATCTGATTTATATTACCTGTACTGACGCGCCAATGTCAGCTGAATCAGTAGGCACCAAGCGGACCCAAGCACTCTGAATCTAACTTTGAATCTGCCTCCATTTTACGCGTATACGCAGAACTGAATTCATCTGTTATCTCTAAAAGCAAACAGCATAGAGAGATGCGAATATGCAATCAGAAAGGTTTTTACTTCTCCTCCAATCAGTGTCTCTCTACTCTATGTGATCGAACATGTGATCAGTACCATTTACTTGACTGTATAGCAAGAAGAAAGTCGATTAAATTTTATGCAGATAATAACTTTCAATGATTCATGTATTCTGACTAATGTATACCGTGTGTTCAATAATAAATAACTCAAAATAGAGAGATGCGACAAAACAAAATATCTAATTTTACTGGGGATTGATGCTTGAAGATGTTTAACTGTTACTGCTGTTGGTAATTTACTTGGAAGTTGCTCAGGGAGTGGACAGAGTGCGACCTCGCAAGGCTTGATCGATCATCCGTGGAGAAGAGGCGAACGTCGCCCAATACCACATCCGGTAGTGACAGTAGCATAATGAGTATAAGACTGTGATACTTTCCTCAAAGTAAAAAACTACTCCTACAATAACCGCATTGTTTAGCTACCTGTCTCGGGGTTGTGAACTAGACCAACGGTTTGTTTCTTTTCTGCTGTTTTTTTGCCCTTTCATTTTGTCAGCATTTGATGTCACAAAAGGGTGTGCATAGAGCCCACCCCCGGCACATTTGTGAAAATAGTTGTCTGTCAGATAATAAGTCCTCAATCAATATTCCTCCTATAAAATGCTTCGTTTTCTCTAATAAATGCATCCCAGGGATAAGCCTTTTAAATGAAGCGTATAAGTTGTCTAAACATCATAACATCGCAGAAAGATATCAATAGAACAAAGGCCCTGTATAAATATGTCTGTCTTTGAAACGCATACAGAATTCAACAGTCTCTAAAGATCGATTCACAGATCTCGCAAAAGTATTCAACAATGTAGCAGCACCAGCGCATATTTGGGGATAACAGATCTGAAGAGCTCTCGCACTTCGACACAAAATCTTTTGTACTATCCATATTTCCTATCATAGGAATTCGAGTTCCTTGGAGCTTATTAGCTCCAGGAGTCCCTTTCCCGAGATAGGGTATTTGAATCTACCCAATGTTGAGGCCCCAAAGAATCGATATCTTCTTCCCCCAGAACCTCGCAATCTAATAGACAGGAGGATATTCACAGTACGAGGTACTGAAGGACATAACAATATAACCAGAGAAACTTAGAACATTGTGCAAAAGAGAGGCAGTCTCAGCATCTGGTAAGTTAAGAACATTATGCAAAAGAGAGGCAGTCTCAGCATCTGGTAAGTTATGAAAGAAATGTATGAAGGCACTAAAATAGACATATGAACAGCGGTTGGAAAACATTTTCAAATTTAGGCGTTGCACAGGGATATTAGCTCCAGGAGTCCCTTTTCCGAGATAGGGTATTTGAATCTACCCAATGTTGAGGCCACAAAGAATCCATATCTTCTTCCCCCAGAACCTCGCAATCTAATAGACTGGAGGATATCCACAGTACGAGGTACTGAAGCACATAACAATATAACCAGAGAAACTTTATAGAACATTATGCATAAGAGAAGCACGTCTCAGCATCTGGTAAGTTATGAAAGAAATGTCTGAAGGCACTAAAATAGACATATGAACACCGGTTGGAAAACACTTTCAAATTTAGGCGTTGCACAGGGATGCAAGATATGACTAGCGTTTACCTTGGAGAGCTGCAAGGACATAGAAAAGACAACTGGTAAATTTTAATATAAAGAATGATTTTAAGCAGAAACAATTTCTGAAAACCGGCTTGCCCCGTAGCTCAGTCAATAGAGCACCTGCCTGCTGTGCAAGGGGTCCCGGGTTCGAGTGTACAGCAGTTGCGCTCGGAATTCATCAGTTGCGCTCCAACCCCTTTATAACAGATACAGGTAATTACACGAGTTGCGCTACGAACACACATCGGTGTTTGTTATACAAGGAAGAAATAAGGCATAAACTACATAGTAGTCATTTCTCGCTCGAACTGTATGCAGAGGTAGGTCAGTATTCGGAGCTTGCATCACTAAACAGTTGCCAACTTATGTACATGGTACGCTTGACGCTTCTCGCTTGTTCTCGTTATTGAAAATATGTGTCAATCTCTGTCACCACCCCTCGCGCGATCGCCATACGACATGGTTCAAATTGAGCATATCTTAACTGAGAAAGGAAATGATTTGATTGTAGTGAACAGGTTTAAGTTTAGAAAAGATAAAGTGACACGGTATGGAGTGGCTTGGAAATGCACCATTAAAACGTGTAGGACAAGGCTCCATTTAAATGAAACAGCATCAGTCACAATCATGAGGTAAGTTTTAACTTAGACAGACAAAAAATAAGTAATAGTGTGAAACGTAGAGCTCTTAATAATTTATGTGAAAGGCCGTTGAAACTAATTAGAAGTGAAGTTTCAAACTCAGGAGCTGATTCTCAAATGCCGATGTTAACAGAATTCAGCAAAACGATTATCGTGTTAGGAGGCCAATACTGCCATCTTTACCCAACAATGTGCATGAAGTACACACAAATTTAGAACAGATGTCCGTATTAAGCAAAAGAAACGAAAAGTTTGTTGTGATTAGCGATGGCGCTTTAAATGCTGTGTTTTCCAATGACATCAATCTCTGCCATCTTTGTGAACATGATAATATTTTTATTGGTGGAGCTTATGAGTATTGTTGTAAATGTTTTATCAGTTATTCACAATACATTTTTTAGAAAGTGTGTACCATTAGTGTTTTGCTTTTTACCAAACAAATCAATGATACGTACGAAAATATGTTTCGTGAAGTTGTCCGACTTTGCGACAATATCAATTGCAAATTTCAACCGAGATTTGTTGTTGCAGATTTTGAAATTGTCATACATAAAGCCGTGAATAAGGTATGGACTTGGTCGTCCATAATGTTGTAGATTTTATCTCAGTCGTGGTGGCGGAAAAAACAATCATTGGTCCTTGTATCTGAATATGAGGGAATTAAAATTGGAAAGTGGTTACAATGGACTTTCAGTTTAACATTCTTTGATTCTGCTGAAGTTGGAGATATTTTTGTTGAGTATAACATCTGAAAGAACAACAAATGTATGTGAGGTGTTTCATAGAACTTTGTAATTACATTTTACCAGTGCATATCCAAATATTTACAAATTTGTAGAAGCAATGAAAGAAGTCCAAACCAGCACTTACATTAAATTAAATGATACTAAACATTATAATAGGGTTAATCCAATTTACAAAAAACGCAAACAGTACATAGAATACCTAGTTTTAAAATACAGACAAGGAGATACAAGCAGCCTACATTTTCTGAAATTATTACTATAAGAACAAGGTTGAATCTGTTAGGTGTGAGTTATGATATAATACAATTTTTTACTTTCTGACGAGTGTCAATTTATTGGTACGATAGTTAAACAGCATTTTGAACCATACTGGACTCCTAAATCCTTGCAAAATGGGAAGGAAATGCTGAAGTGCAAAAACTGACCGCAAGCGCAACTGATGAATACCCTATCTAGGGTAATCTAACCGCCGAGCGCAAATGATGTACTCCGCCGGGTTCGATTCGCGGCAGGAGGGGGGCGATTTTTCCCCAGACAAGATTATTATTCTTTATACTCCCAGAGTGTGGAATTATGCATGAGTGTGAATATTCTTCTTCTTCTTTACCTGATTAGCCTCCCTTTATGTAGGACTTACACCCTGGCCAGTGCCTAGGGTCAGACGCCTGTCAGGGAGCACAGGAAGCTATGGACCGGACAGAGTGAAGACCTGGAAGCGGTGGTCAGCCAAGCACCAGGTATGACAGTGAGGAAGAGGATGATACGAAATGCAGGCGAAATCGATGATTAGAAAGGGTTGTGATGGAGTAATTGATGGACTGAGTGGCGGGGAAAACAGGATAACCCTGAGAAAACCCGCCCAGACGCAGCTTTGTCCATCACGAATACCACATGCGGGTCCCTGGGTTTGAACCCGGGCCGCCTAGGTGGTAGGCGAACGGTCTAACCGCTCGTTCACGGCGCCGCCGTGTGCATGAATTCAATGTTTAAAAGCCCTAATAACCCAAAATTCATTGTTACAGAGTAACACCATTGCCGATAGGCCATACATTCCGTAGGAGAGGCCGCCAATAGTTGTTGTAGTTAAAAGCGGGATATAAATGGAACAATTAAAAAAATTTTAATCCTGAAAACCCTTTGTTCAAAGATAAATGATTACAATTTCTGACAATGGAAATACCTATAGCAAGGACTATGAGTTAAACAACGTCGAAAAACTCTGTAAGTACCGGATTTAATCTTTCTAAGGTAAAACAAGTGATGGCATTTAAAGATAAATGACCAATAAAGTCTAACATACTGCTTGAAAGTAGTTTAATATAACATTTTAAACCATCTACATTTCCAGGCTGCTATATATCAAGCAACTTATGACGGCAGAAGTTTAATCAGACATGTGGAGCAATAAAATGAGCGTTCAAGGAAACTAAAATTGAGACACAAATTGAATTTCATGGAGTAAACGCCAATAATTTATATGGAATTTTAGCTGAACCTCAACAGAAAAGGATGGTCAAAAAAAAGAAACCTAAAATTCTTAAGAAGAGTAAAGGCGTAACCAGAAAAAGATAAAATAAGAAATTAAGTTAAGAAAATAATGAAATTTAAACGACAAAAACAGATGCACGGGAACACTCGATTGGATCACTGAAAGAGAATCAAGATTTATTTTAGATTTTGAACCAAGACGAAAGAGAAACCCTAAAGGGTCTTAACGCCATGGCGGAAAAAATGGTATAGATGGTGTGCTTTAATGAGCTCTATATTTTTGTCTTAAAGTTTATAGCTGTCTCTTATAATCTTCTAATAACACACAATTACACAAAATGTAATTCGTATGAGGAGACCTACACAGGGTACTCAAGATATACATTTTATTAGACATACATTTATCAATATATGGAATTTTAATCAACATGTTAGAGCCACAATTTTTTAGATAATTTAAGAAAAAGTTCCATATGCAGGGTGATTTGGACATGTCTAAACAATGCCCGACTAATGCATGAAAATTAATTTATGTGAATTTTCGTTTTGAGTGATGCTGTTCTCCCTTTCTTTCCCTATGTCTCTCTCGCTCTCTGTCTCTCTCACACATGCATGCGTCCATATATACATGCACACAATAATTTTTGTTTCATTCATGAAAATAAAATACTGGTTTTGGAAATTAATAAGATTTTCTTTCCTCTAAAGTTCAAGAGGTCAAAAGTCGCCGATATGACCCTGGATGTTAAAGGCGGCATATAAATGGAACATTAAAAAAAGACCAACATTTTATTGTAAACTACTTTAGGAATTTTAGACTGATTTAATTAGCAAAGTGTGAATACAAAACTTTTATTTTGGAAATCTCTAATAGGTCCCATCCTTCTCAATCGTTTCTTGTTAATTGTTTAATTGTTACTAAACTTCCAAAAATTAGTGTAAAAAGAAAAGTAAAATATCAGATCCTTGTTTTCGGTAAATAAATGGGGCTGATTTTACAGAAGAATTTATGGGCCAAGTAGAAGCACCAATGCTGGAAAACAATACATATTTTCCCAATACAAGACATCCAGAATGTTGCATGGCCAGTATTCTACAGAATCTATTTACAGTTGGCAGGTAAATGAAATGGCTGTTCTTCATTTAACAACCATCAGCTAATAACATCAGGTGGCCACAATATTACAGTCCTTGTTTTTACTACCAGTCTACATGTTCATCTAATTCCAATACACCATGTTCCATCTGTTGGAATGTTGTACAAGAACACGATCCGTGATGGAACACCGAGCAGATGATTTGCACACACTGTTCTGCAATTCGTAGCCTTATAAAATACACAGAACCAAACCGCTGCATGACAACCACGGTGCAATTACATCAGATGAACGACCTTGCGGTAGCGTCGACCATCAAGCGCCCTTACTGAATTCCTAAAACCGTGGGACCTCATGCTAGGCTGCAAGTTCGCTCATTTTCAGTCTCTTTGAGGCCCACAAAACACGCATTTACCGTAACAGCTCAAGAGAAAAACTGTGTTTTAAATAGTAGATATCGAAAGCAAAAAGGAAAAGGAACAAAAAGGTTCAAACAAACACGGATTCGTAAACTAAGCTATTACAAAATACTGTCAATCTGTGTAATTTTGGAGTGCAAATCTAAGAAAACGGTAAATACAAAAGATATGGTGTGTTGCTCAACAAGTGAACGCATGCTCTCTTCTCCTACACACATTATTCCTCCTCCCAACCCCCACCCCCCTCCACTGACCAAGGCAAGCAGAACCAGACCTCTAGTCAGAGGCGGATGGGGCGGAGTATATATTCAATGGGAGGACGAATATTTTTGTTTTATAGATAAAGACGACAAAGTTAAGTGCTTGATTTGTAGTAAGACTGGTGCTTGCAGATTTATACCATTTCCCTTGCTTACGTTCCGTGTTCACGATAAATGTTATTCTCCTGGAAAAATACAAAGAACTTTTGAAGTAATTGTGCAGTCCATTCTCTTCACAATTTCATGACTTAAGAACATTTGAAACCAAAATCCAATTACTTTGCACTTCAGAAGTTTCCATGTAGTGAGGCTTCACACGAGCTATAACATATGAAACTACTTGTATAGCAGAATTCCACGACCGTAAAATGTTCTGAGAAAGAAGGGTAGGAATTATTTAAGTCTCTGCCTTGCTGTGAGTATCCGAGATTACGTTCGTCTGCATATAGTTTAATGGCACTCTTTGGCTCCACTTATATTTGCGAACAAACATTTCCAATCACCTTGCGTGTCTTTTGTGACTGTGCACTTCATCTTTTGCACCAAATATTTAAGACCTTCTGAAAGTAAATCGTCCCAAAAAAGCATCCTCATAAACATCGTGGGTAAATCAGGAGTAGAATACCCCTTTGATTGGTTGACGCCACACGTGTGTCTTAACGAGATCTAAATTTTTGTGTAGTGAGGTGTTTCCTATCTCTTACGGTTTACCGATTATGTATAAAAGTCACTAAGAATGAAGAGGACTTCAGACTATTCGCAGAAAATTCAACATGAGCATTTTATTTGTCAAGAAAGTATCTTAAAACATACTGTGACATTGGGCTTGGCGCACAACAAAGGACGGACGGACCAAGCTACTTCACGTCACATGCCGGGCCGGCGAGCGGCCAAACATGTTCAAAGTCAGGCTGCCTCGCGCGACTATTGTGTGTACGTGACTGTTAACAATCGAATCAGCAGAAACAAAAGGAACGTTCGCGAGACTTCTAGCTGCATCATTTACGGTGTGTTTGTAGAACTCGAGAAACGTCCGTGGGACGTCATCCCCAGTGTATAAAGTGGCCAGAGAAGAGCAGTGAGTTTTAGAGTTCACTTAGGGACATGACTACGTAAGTGTGCCTGTGAGTGCAAGACATCTGTGCGTGTGTCGTCAAGTTGGTACGTTATAAGAAGATTTAACGACGTCGTGAGTGATTGTACCGTCGTAATTGGGGTATGAGAGACAGAGGAAGTGAAGAAACACACCGAAAGAACTGAGCAAGGTTATGAGAAGAAAAGTTGTGAGTTGTGATAGCACGAAAGACTGTAAATTGTGTTTTAAGGCGAGAAGAAAACTGTGTATTTGTGGTAAAAGTGATAAAAAAAAGTAACCATACTGATTTTATTTGTCACAATATGTTAGGTATTTTTATAAAACCTGTTAGAGCTACTTTTGAGAAAATTAACAAGGACAAAAAATGTTCATGTAAAGGGTAGTTTGAAGTGAAGAGATTTTCTTTGCAAGCTTCCTGTCCCATCCCTGGAAAACGCTTAATTTAATTTAACCGATTTTTCGTTTTTGAGTTGTGCAGTTCACAGACGGACATACAGAGGCGCGCGCGCAGACACACACTCCAGGGAGAATCAAAAGTTGATTTTGACGAAAAGTCGGTAACAAATTTTGTCATGGAATGCAATACTTTCTCTACTTCATGCGGGTAAGCAGTTGATCTAAAAACTCGTTACGTGACCATTTGAGCTGTTTCTTGCGTACATTCACATTTTACACGTGATAGTCATTTTCAAAATCTTTAACTAGGAGTCCCTGGTTATCTTCACATTCACCGGTTTCCCCCATTTCGTTGATTATTGCCACTGCAGGTTCCTGTATTATGTAAAAACGGTGGGGTCTTAACTACGGGACTAAAGAGAAGGTGAAAACGCTTTAAATTTAATTCACTGTGGTTACCAGGGCCTGGATTTTGATCTAAAGAATATTTAAAATGATCCTGAAGTATAACTTTATGATGTTAAAATGTATTTAAAGTTATCTAAATGAACAAAGAATTACTTAAAAATTGCTTTCAATTATTGATGTTGCACATTTCACTTGTATTTTATCACTAAATACCTACTGAATTACAATTAGTTACAATCGGCTACTGTAAGTTTTCAAAATTGAAGGACCGTTTATTGTCAACTAATGCGGACTTGGACATTGAGAAGTTTCTTTAACGTAGGTAGAAAGCACAAGGCACACTTAAAACAATAAATATTGTGGATTTCCAGCTCTTTTTCATCGAGAGAATGCTTCTTACGTCAACAATCATTTCCACTGTTCTTATTCAAGATATTTTCCATTTTAGCAAAGACAAGTTTGCCCACTTCACCTTCCGCACGGCCTAGATTACTTGCAATAATGATTTCACCAATTCTATTTGATTTTTCAGTTTTGTTTTAACTTTCGGCATGACGAAATACAAATATCACCTCAAACATCAGTTTCTGCCCTGTGAAAACCGCGTTGTAACAGCATGCACATACGAACCTCAAAAGTAGATTCACTTTCATTCCTTTAGAGGACAATTTTCTTATAATAGACGTGAACGTTTGGTTGGATTATTCCAAATGTTTAACATACAGAGCCACATTTATACAGATTGCCAAAAATTTTTAGATAATGCAATTCTGAAAGTCGGCTCTAATATAAGAATGCAACCAAACTCGAGAAAAAAACGACAAAAACCTGGATTTGTTCTTAAAAATTACTTAAAATGACTTACAACCTGTAAAAATCTATCACATGCAAATTTCTAAAACTGCAGAAAAAATTGTCCTTAGAAGTGGTGTATATTTTCCACATAGTATCGAAAAAGCATCGGAAAAAAATGCAAAGTTATCGAAATCCGGGCCCTCGTGATTACCTAGCTAACAACTGCACGATCATTCCGATAATTATTACAGGCTATACTACTTGGGAAGACTGTAGGGGACGGCGAAGGCAGAAAAAAATTAGAAAACAATGTCATGAGGAAGTTTACGAATTACACTTTCAAGGTATAATGGGCAGGAATCGACCGAGCGTGGGGGCGCCGCATCAACGTGGGCGGCTCGCATTCTGTAGGTCCCGGGTTCGATCCCCGGTGACCGCGCACTCTGACTTGGGTTTTTCCGTGGTTTTCCTTTGCCACATAGGCAAATGCTGGAGTGCTTAGTTTCATAATTTTATTTCTATTATTTCCCTTCAAGTCAATTACTTAACATCTCTCAGGTATACTTTGACGCACTTGGTGTATGGTGGTGCCGGACAGATGGCGCGGATGCTTGCGTTTTGTAACTGCTGTTCTCGGCGCTATGTGGCGTTGGGCGGTCGCTGTCCTCTCCTGTGCCACACCGGACCCGCAGGATGATGGCTGCTCAGCGGGGCCTGGCGCGGAGTTCAGCACTTATCAGGGACTTCTGCGCGTCTCTGTGGTCCGGCTGCCTGCAACACTGAGGCATCCTGCGGTTTTCTCACTTCATACCTTCCTCTCGGGCATGTTAGCCACAACAGATCTGTGTAGATAGCAGTGCGCTAGGTGACTCTCCCGTATATATTCTTTACCCTTTATAGGCAGGATTCAGTATAAAAATATAATAATTTCATAAGGAATACAGGTTTACAGAAAACAAATTAAGCGAGTTTGAGTGACAACTTAAAGCAAAAAATTCCCAAGGAAAAACACGAAACTTGCTAACCTAATACCGGACTTCGACCCTGAAGATGATTTACACGGACAGGTTAGCTGTTACAGCATGGAAGTATGAAACGCATGCGCAAATGAGCTCGAGAACCTAAGGCTACCTATCTGCAACTTAAGAACTGAGAAAAAAACCTACAAAAAACCTCGCCCAATCAGAGCTGAAATCGTAACTGAAATTCAGTTTTATTCATGGACGCTCTTTAACTGACGATCTCAAACTCGGACGTGGAAACAGCTTAATTTTGCTCAGAGGTCTCTATCAGGCTCGAAGTTCTTTTAAGTGCCGTAAATGCAAGACACGGGACTACCGGCTTTACTTCCCTTCCAAAGGAAGTTAAGCTAAGGATTTTTGCGCTCGAAAAAAAGCCACCGCCCTTCGCCGTGTTTGAACGTGGGACCTCGGGAACCAGAGACCAGCACGTTGCCCTTACACCATGCAGGACGACACTGGAACCGCAGCCCGCAGTCCGAAAGCAAGCACCGATCTTAAACGTTTATAGGCGAAACTACAAAATGCGCATTTTCGTGGCCTTGATATTGCTTCACTGAAAACCATTTTTGCGCGCATTTATCTGAGTAACACGCAGTAATCTAAGCTTTTGTATGAACAATCCGAGGAATTTCAAATGGACAGAGAAAGTAGTTTAGACTGATACACAATGCATTTCTTTTTCACTGTAAAATGTTCTCTTATGCGCTTTGCGTATAAAACAAACGTGTTTTTTCATGTCTGATGAATTGAAAGCTAAACCTTAAAGCCTAAAGCTTTCCAGAGAGAAATTGACACTCCCTTTCCCCTAGCTTTGTTCTTTAAGGGATTTAGGTCGGGATTGCGATGAACTTACGTAACGTGAATTAACGCGACGGGACGTAACGGGAAAAAGTAACGCATTAAATGGAGCAATTTAGGATCGACGTAACGTTCTTTGGCAATGCCAAACTTTTCCTTCACGTTACGTCAAGTTTGGAGGTCACGTGACTATTTGAACCAATCGGTGAGCAGTGTCATGTAGTAATAAATTGCGCTTCTCTAAATAATATTTGCATCAAAACTTTTTTGTTTCTTCTGTTTAGCTCCTAAACTAGGTTATGGCCATCTCCATAGTACTTTATTCACCGTTTAAAAATGTTTTTATTTCATATTTTCGTATTCTCTTTCTGTTCATTTTTGGGAAACATAACCTCTGATTAGAAAATGTTCGCCATGTCTGCCGAGTAAAAGAATAACCAATCAGAATCGTTCCCATTACGTTAAATGCACCCTAATAGATCTAGTTTCTTACTTCACGTACGTTCCGTCGCGTTAAGTAAAGTTCATCTTAATGCCGGCATAAAGGTTCACCTGTATAAGCCAATAAGTTTAAATGAGTAATGCAAATCTAAGTCGTTAATTAAACGGATAGATTTTACGGGACAAGGCATATTAGCCTTAAATTAAAAATAAAAGATGTTGTGACATAACCAGGTGTAATCTTACGATGGCGTGTTATTTTGAGAGAAATTACATGACATGATGAGTCAGGTCGATGCACTATTTAAATTGGCAGGATATCTGGAAGAGGCGGGTGCCGAGCCCGTGCCGTGGCAGCAATTTCCGTAGCCTCGGGTGCGACACTTGGCAGGTTCAGGTACAAACGACCGAGACATCCCGCCAATAATGTAGCAAGAAACGGCTTCTCCAAGGAAGTTAAACATCATCCTTTTCTGCATGAACGCGTCCTCTAAATGTACAGTCATGTTCGCTACACTAAATCTTAGCACAATCATCGTCGGTTCATCAAAGCCCTCCCCGAATCTTTTCTGCTATATAATAGTTATTCACAAAAAACGGAGGTAAAGTGGATAATTTGGAGCTTTTTAAATTAATGCTGTATAAGCAAATGTTTTGTTGTTTTAGAGCCAACGGCTTAGAATTTGCCTGGGGTGTTCAAGGTCATCTTAGGAAGGACTCAGATGAAGCGATGTCAACTGTTGGAGTTGTTAAGCAGTGTGAGATTGTAGAATCTGAGTGAAAAATGCAATGCCTCAGCCGGGATTTGTAACACCCATCTCCGGTTCTCCATGCCGAAGCTGCTACGAGCTGCAAATTCTCCAAATGATTCATATTGGAGTATACCACCTCAAAATGAATTTGAGAACGACTTGTGGTTTGCTGTGCAACATGATGAGTCAGCAGAAAAATTTAAAGTCGTGCCGGTATGTTGCCATGGCAGCTCAGTTGTTTAGAGGAAGGGCACGAGAGCGGATGAACCTTGATTCAAATCCCATCTATGGCATTGGATTTTTCAGTCTGATTCTACCTCTCCAACTGAGGCAGCTTCCTTTGTAAGCCCTGATAATAATAAAATACAAAACGAGACACTGAGAAGTTCTTTACATATTTTATAAATATGGACGGGTAAGAAAGATATTGCATAAGACATTTGAAATATGTATGTTGATGTTAAAGTGTGAAGGCTTTCTAAATAAACTTCACATCGATCCGTTACCACGACCCTTAGAGGATCAAATAGGAAGGGGTCTTACAGCTTGACGACTGTAGCTATGCCGAGGCCTACAAACATCTATCCATATCTGATACGAGTAGCACCTCAATGCGGGGCCAGATTAAATAAGACGAAAGTAAAGAATCATATAAACATATAAAAATTCTGCAATTATAAACCCCGCTACACAACTCAGCATACACACAAAATGCATGTAAGAGCAATTATCAATATGAAATAACGTCCAATGAAAGTATGGTGTTGCATTACTGATATTCCTTCTGCGAGGACTGATCAACAAAGACTGAGACTGGCCTTTTTTAACAGATGTTGATTACTCCATCCTCGAACACATAGTGCAGGCCATTCTTTGTCAGGTCCTTGAGAGAATTGCTTTACTTTTCTTGAGCACTGCTTCACAGTTCACAAATCGAATACCCTGGAGCTTGCCTTTAATGAGATGAAAGATCAGGGGTATAAGGCTGATGTGGTACACAGGTTATGTTGAATTCAGCCAAAAACATCATTACTATTTGCGACGTGAGACCATGCGTCGTCATGATGAAGACACCACCCAGTCCGATGAAGTACTGATCATTTCCTTGTAACGTGTTTCCTTAGTTTAGGAAGCGGTGTGCTGCTTCAGCAATAATGTGAGGGGAACTGCATGCTGTAAATCATTCTATTACAGTCAACTCCATTTTGATCCGAAATACAAGCAGGGTCTAAAATTACAGCATTACTAACAACCTACCAATATGTGAGTGCTGCCGCTTATGGACATTTTGAAATTCATGGTAAAGACACGAAACCTTCAAGTAAGCTTAGGAAAAAGTCAGTTTCAGTCTGTTGACCAGTCCTCGTATGTTCCAAATGAAATGCAAATTCCCAATACTACCAGAACTCTTGACAACAAAGGCTGCATTTGGACATGGGTGTTCAAACAGGACAAATATGTTTATTTTAGAATATAAAAAGCATACAAATGGTCTTATACGAGATAATATGAAATATCATATGCCGAAAGAGCAAGCCTATATATATTTAGTGGCACTGATTTAGTTGCAGAAAAGGCATCCATACAATGGATGACACGCGGCCTCCACATATGTGTGTTCCTGATCAATGACCAACTCACCGATTTACAATGTGCAAGGAATTCCGATTTGAGTGTGTTCCTGAAGGAGTGTCATCTCTTAGCTTGTCCTACGAGTTAACAAGATGATCTGTACAACGAGGTGTCAAGTTCCATCACAAGCCGATACAAAGTTTGCAGGCTTACAACCAGCTGACATTTGTTTTCCCTCATACATTTAAGGGCATAGTGATGCTAACCACAGATATCTTTCAATGTAAAACATGACATTAAGACAACTTCCCTCGCCTTTACCCATCTGTATATTTTCAGCTTCTATCCACACGGTATTCCGGTGAGTATCCAAGGATATTTCATGTATTTACAGTAATGCTTCAAAACTGAACTGGCGAAAGTTGTCACGAAAAACCTAACGTTACAATCACACTTTATCCCAGGTTCTTTAATTTTATTGCTATTCGTACAAACTATTCATGCAAAAAGTTATTTTTCTATGTACCTCGGACTGCTTTAGCTAAACACCTGCGGAAAATGCTTTATTATAGATTTGGCTGTCGATATAAGAGGGGGCCATAGGGGGCTGAAGCGAGTCAAACGTTTAAAAAGCAGGTGTCATAATATGCTGGCTTTGCAGATTACTACGAGAAATAAAAGAATGGTGATTTAGCACTTCAGAAAATATATTCGAAATTCAAAGCAATGAAATAAAATTGGAATTAAATTTCCTTAAAAATAATAAAATGAAATTATATTTAAACTACAAAATAAATTAATGTACCTAATCAGAATTGAAGACTATAAAAATATGTTTTAATAAGACATTTCTGTTCGATAAGTTTTTGTCTAATGCTTATGGTTTAACAGTTACACAAAAATATACACATTTCGTTCCGATTAAATAGAACTTCACAGGCTATTATATAAAACACAATCAATAGTGTTAGCCATGCAAATAACTTACATATATGGTTCTTCAATAAGGCATTCTTGATCAAATATGTAAAAGTTTCCAAGTAAAGAATAACGTGCAATAAGGGGGCAAATGTCCTGCTCTGTAATCACTCTTGCGATGTACCTTAGCGATAGAACCACCCTATTTACTATCATAAAATACGAATCGTTCTTGTTCACCATTCAAATGAAGCAGTTCAAGAAGCATTGAAGTCTGACAAGGCTGGAAGACTTATCATTCAAGAGCGACTTCGTTTGACACCTCATTCAATACACACAGGGAACAAAGAAACTAGATAGACGTGTTCCTCCCGAGCCCAGGGTTAATTAGTAGCAACTAAAATCGATGCTGTGCTTCAAGTGGTCTGGCCACAAGAAAAGTTTATCTCCAACGGCAGTAGGTACCACAGCCTTGCCAGGCGAAAGCAACAGGAAGCGAACGTTGTGACGAAGAACTGTGAAGCGAACGCAATATCAGTTCATTAAAAATCAGTGTTTACAAGGAACCGTTCATTTCGAACAACTCATTCATGAACCAACCATCAATGAGGTAGACATCAGAGAAATGCTACTTCCGGGTGATCGGTCAGGAGAGCTTGTCTGTCATATTGACAGTTCGTTTGCCACTGTACAGTAATGCCAACCGTAGCGGAATGAGACGAACCTAACTCATTTCGTTGACTGCCACGCAATGCAGTCCTCTGGTGGAGCTCTGAATTATTTATAGGCAACCCTGATAGTCTACGTATGTGTACGCGAAAAGAGATCAGGAAATATTTACACAGAGCACTCCTGTTAGCATTCTTCTAATCGGCGAACTGTGCAAATTTTGGAACTGCAACGAGAATAACTATGAATTTACGATCATTACAGAAGTTATTCGACAGTTAATTCTTTTTTCAAAAAAATATTTTCCCTCTCTTTTGTTTCCTTTTAACTTTTGACAGCATTTGGAAATAACAAGGAAAAATAAATCAGGTATTTAAGAGTTAAAAATTGTGCATTCAGAACACTCGCCGAAAGATAAGGCGTGGAAAGTGCACTTTCAAAACCCAGAAACTTTCTCTGTCCGGAGAAAATAAGCTGAATCAAGTTTCCACACAATTGCAAGAGGTTTTTCGCTGATCCTTGGTCGAAATAAAAGGGAAGAGTGGAACAGTGCCAAAGCAATTTCGGATAGCCAACGCTTTTTCATCGTATGCGATCGGTGCAATGCAAATATAGCTTGGTGGTTTTTATACCTACACAATACGAGAGCTGTGAGCCGGAACAATGATCTTTTGTCTTGATTTCTTTCCGCATCGCGTGTTTCACTTGTTTGTCCACTAATATTCACAACTATCTTACAGTATTGACATTATCTAAAGCCATACGGAACTTCTTAAGCGATTGGGAAGAAAATCGTTTTAACGCACACAAAAAGAGAAAGGATAGGCGAATGGTTGGGTGAAACATTTGCAGCGGGAAGGTGAAAAAAACGGTTAAATTGGTAGTTGCGGGGTGGTAATTTTCAGTTGAATGCACACTCCAGTCAGCACCCAGAGCACTCGTGCGTCGTAAAGCCACGTGGCCGTGGCTATGCAACATCACATGTCAGTGGCCGCTTAGCCAGGCATAAAGCTCGCGTCATATAACGAAACACTTATGCTGACCTTCGTCTACTCCTAGAAAAACCCACCGCTATGAAAAGAAAAGAAATTATAAAATCACCAACGGTATCCAAAGTATTCGCCGTAACCTCTCTGCATAAGCTGTAAATCTGTGATTGTCACTTTTCTTCTGTCGATGGCAAATTCAACGCAAAGAATAAGTTGATTGAAGGTAATGAATGAAGAGCCAAGACCAAAACTGAACTCATACTTCAGGTAAATGTGGTTCAGGAAAACACGTACAACACAGTAAATTGAAAGAATTTTAGGAGAAGTAAAGAAAGTTGATGCGAAGAAGACTCCTAAATAGTTTCTATATAGCACAGCGAAATCAGCCGGGACAAGCAAAAATTACATCTTAGGGGAACAGGAAAGGTGTATGGCAGAGGGTCCCATAAACACCCAAACTCTTTAACTTCTACTTGG
The DNA here is from genome assembly GCA_030765045.1 of Tenodera sinensis. NCBI lineage: Eukaryota > Metazoa > Arthropoda > Insecta > Mantodea > Mantidae > Tenodera > Tenodera sinensis. The sequence goes on along the minus strand of CM060970.1, from coordinate 60,867,720 downwards.
ACAGTACGGTAGAAAATTGATGCTTATAGGAAGAAAAGCACACTTGCGAATTCGAGATGAACTAAAAGAAAAAGTTGGCACTTTATGATAATTGGAGTGCATCATTTTAGCAACATGGGCTGTTGTCAAAGGATAGAAATACCAAAAGAATTTTTAATAGAAGGTATTTTTCAAGAGAACGCTTGAAGAAAGAACTAATGAGAAGATTAGTAACAGCTGAACTTTGTTGGTCTTCAAGATCTTATATTTGATATCACATACATTCCAATACGTGGCTTCATGGGAATGGTCTATGACATTCACCAGTCACGCAAGCATTACAATAACCACATAATGGAAGGTCCTTCTTCGCAAGGAACTGTAATTAGAACAAAGCGTACAATTTGGAATTTCTCCGCGGTGATGACCATGAATGATTGTCGGTTGACGGATCCTTTTCAATGTTACGTGCTCGGCAGTTTCTAGCGATCAAAATGAAAGATTAGTCCGTTAGTTTTTGGGTTTCTGAGGTGCTATCACGTTTCTACTTCATGATTACGCCGAAAACGATTGACCAAACTACGCCTGGGAAGAATGAAATCTTTTGCATTAGCTGGAGTGTTATGTATGGCATTCATAGATCACAGGAGGGTCCATCTTGCTGCCGTGCTACGACACCGAACGATACCCCTACAATTCCAAACAATACATCTATGATTGAAGAGTAACTAAAATCCCTCTTTCCACAGGACTGCTGAGATGCATTTGACCAGATTTCATATATGCGTTTATTTAATTTACCCATTTCTCCGTTCGCTTTATAGCCTGGAGAGGTAGCGACCTAAGGTATTTATAACACTTGTTTGTCATGAGCTGCTGACATGTATACAGGTTTTATGCCCAGCAAGCATTCGCTACGTTAGAATTGTCCTTCCGATGCCTTTAAGCCTAAAGTAAAACGGGCTGACAGAAAACCTCATCGAGGCAACGACGCGAGTTGGTGTTCCTCGCCGAAGTCTAGCGAACCAATAGTAGTACTGGAGTAGCCATCTTAAGTAAATTACTAAGGCTAAGCACAATATTTCAAGCTGAGATCTATCACTCTGAAGTATGTATACAAATCCCAGGAAGTATGTATACAAATCATTAACATTTTAATTTTCAGTAATGGGAAACTGCTTTTTTCCTTCTAACGCACACGAGCTTTCTTCTAGAGTAATGTGGTAATAAAATGCCTCAATGCCCTTGCCTCGTATTAAAGTTATGACATTGAATACCTAAAGCTCGACTTATTGAAGGTAATCAGCAGCACTGTTGCTTTCGCCGGGCAGAACTCAGTATCAGTAGTAATTTAACAATGTCGACAGGAATATCTCTGCCAAATTCGGCCCAGATAACAAACCATCAAATACGGTTAAAATTTTTTGGAAAAATATGTTAAAATCTTATATAGAAAGTTTAATTTAAATTTAATTTGATCACTCATCAGTACGGCCATAAGCAACAATATGAGCACTAATTGAGAGCATCGGAATTGAGAACGCATTTAAAAACTTTGGGAATCCGCAAGGGAAATACTAACCCAATCTGTATAGTCGGATTCTAGAATATGAAGCACTAGAGTATGTTGCACAGTTTGAGAACTGTAAAAGTAAATCCTAACATTGTAAACTGGTCCAGACTCCCTAAAAGCTGGCCAAAATTCGAAAATAAAACGGTGTTAAAATCCATTACAAAGCGCTCAGTTTAAGAATAATGAACTGGGATATTCCTTAAAATGTCCATCACTCGTCAAAAGCCCTCGAGCACCATAATTATCCACGTGTTTCAAGCAAGAAACTGTAAAGTTCCAAACTTAAACACCAGTAGGTATGTGTTTGTTGTTCGTATATCATAATTGATTTGATTTCCTTTTTCCCAATAAAGGTTCTTTTTTCTACTACCGTATGCCGCAAAGATTTCTTCTTCTAAAGACAGTTCAATTCCTTCCCTTATAATCATTAAACTAAAGCTGCTCGCTTTTATTGGTCTTCTCCAAAGTAAATTATTTCCGATGCCCAAGAGGCGAGGGATGTAAGTGACTCACTTGTTTAGGCCTATTGATCCCAAGGTCGCGGGTTAAAACCCTGCCCAGACCTGTTGTCAAACATGTGTATCAACCTCACGGAACTTCAAAGAAGTGGTAACAGAGTATTTTAAGATAACGTTAAGAAATAAAGGTACAAATAGAACAATTGCTGATATTGAGGCATTTCGCTCATAAGTCACTCTTAAAATGCGTACAACACAAAATTTAGGTAGTAGTTAAATATTTGGGACAAAAACACTGAGGACGATATGGCAAACGTCAATAAAAAGAAGGCTGAGAAGAATAACAGGACCAAGCATTGGAGGAATTTGGTGGAAAAATGCTCTAGATTCCAAACCCTTGTGAAAATATAGAGTGTCCACAAGATGGGGGGAGGCGTGCCGGGGGATGTTGGACTGGAGGAAGGGGCATATGATTTATGGCGTAAATCAGAAGGCAAAAGGGTGGCAGGCGCGAGAGAGGGGACGGGGGTACGTTGGCCATAACTCAAAATGACCCTCAACCTCAACTCCTTGCTTTGCAGTCCTCCTCTTCTTCTTTTCTTCTGCAGTCCCACTCCTCCCGCCCCAATACCAGAATCAAGAGCTGCTACCAAACCATTCATCATTGGGCCAAACGCTCTGCTTTCGTGCCATACCCTTCTTTTTATTATTTATTTTACAGTTTAGGGGAGAATTCCGGGTTCTAAGCTATTCCGGCCACTCTACAAATAACACTGTAAAGGTGCAATTCATAAGTGGATCAACTGCAGGCATTTAATTCCAAATCAAAGACAGACAGATAAGATTCACCTGAGCTTTCAACTAGTCTGCCTTTGCTTGTACAGTTCTTCGAAACAACTAGATAGTATTTAGGTTATATTTGAAAACTCTATGTGCAGCTGTAAGTAGAATACCCGTATAACTTAACCATTTATTTCACATGAAGCATCACCGTCCGATGTCCTGATGCCATATGATTTTGCAACGTATTCGTATATTCCGTCGTTACTTTCGTAAACGACGATTTCTACTCTACTTACCTTAGCTATGCGTATGATACCAACATTTTAGCGAGAGTTCGCTACATTTCTAGCTTCAAAGTATCGTGTCAATGATACTGGATACGAAACTGAACAGTTTTCACTCCCAGCGATCCACATCAATGGAATGTTTATTTCCAGTATTCGTACCTCGATTAGATCACTTTCTAATTTTGGATCCCTAGCTTATGTAAACTCACTTCTATACAATCCAGCAATACATTCCTTATTAAAAAAAAAAAACCCTCTACAACACACTGTAGTTCCCGGAGTCTCAGTCACTTAATCTGTGGTTTCATATAAGCCCCAATTTTCATGAAGTTGTTTGAGGTTGACTTTGGTTCTTGGCATTCGGTACGTGTGCAGACAGCTCCAAAAATCTTACAGATCCTTCATTTCCACATACTGAGATGGTTCGTCAACTTTCTGTACTGAAGTTCCTACACAAGATCGGTTCTTCAAGACCTTCAACAACTTCGGCTAAAAAGACAAGACAGGATCTGATGAGAGCGCCCAAAGCTAGACCCTAGTGCTCGTCTGATTTTGGTTTCCAAGGTTCCCCTCTTCCAGGGAAAGATGATAATATCTTGTCTATCACTAAATCGTGTTGATACGAAGAAATATACTATCCGGTTTTGGAACCTGGAGCCTGCTTGAATTGAAAACCGGTAAACACTGTAAATCTATTTAACCTTTAAAGGCTGTTTTGCACTTCTACCTATAAAGCATATTATCCTTAAGAAAAATTGAGCACTTTTCTTCTAAGATATTTTTACATTCTCTGCCGCTTATATAGATATCTTAACTTCATACTTTAGGCTGACGATACAATTTGAAGAAACCAAATAAAATATTCAGGAAAAGTCCTCCACCCAAACTGCCCCTCACACGGGAAATCTCTCATTTTTTCTCAAAAGCGACTCCTACAGTATTATCACAATATACTGTGTTTGAGATTATTATTAGCGTATTAGAAGGCATAATTATGAATTTTCTGTAAATTCCTTGTAACGTCTTCCTCATTCTCAGTGCATTCGCATGAAAAATTCCTCGTAGCATTAGCAGGTATTCACAAGAAGCCATCTTGGAATATAAACTGTTGAATGTAGTTTTTAAATATTGCACAAAACTATAAATAATTTCAAGGTAAACACTCATTGTGACTAACACAATATAAATACCTAGAAGAATCATTTTGTAATGGTGTAATAAGTTTTTAAACCGCCTCCGTAGCGCAGTTGGTAGCGCGCTTGCCTCTGACGAGGGACCCGGGTTTGATCCCCGGTAGCAGCATGGGGGTTTATCCCCTCTGGGAGGTCTGGTACGGGGTACACTCAGCCTCGTTAGTTCCCGGGGGAACCAATTGAGGAGCTACTTGATGGAGAAGTAGCGGCCGCAGGTCGAGAAGGCCGTATAACTGGCCGGGAGGGCTCGGGGCGCTGACCATGTCCCACACTCCAGTACTGCACCCCACCAATGACGCCTGTAGTGGGTAGAGGTGGGGGACGCAGCGGCTGGGTGGCAGGCCTTGGCCCTTCATGGGCTGTTGCGCTAGAGGTTTTTAGTAATAAGTTTTCAGGAGTATCATTCTCAGCATAGCACAGACACTGAAACATATTTGATCTTCGTGGTTCGTCATACAGATACTAATAAAATTTCATAAAATCGCAAATATAAAGAAAGAACAGAAACGAAATAATTTAACTAGCCCGATTAAAGCAAACATACAAAAAAAAAAAAAAAAAAAAAAAACACTCCCCCTACTTCCCACCCCCCCCCCCCAAAAAAAAAGTTGAAAAGAAAAGGATAGGCGAGCTCCAGCTGCTTGTTCTCTGCATCTCTGCGTGTTTTAATATCGCAACAAAATAAAATGGATTTGGTTCATTTTAACACATTCATGAATTTTCTGCCAGCCTTTTAATTAAATAGTTTGAATGTCAAAATTATTCCAATTATTCGAATCATTTTCATAATTGAAATAAGTAACTTCGTTTATTTTAGCAATGATGGACCAAATTCAAAGGAAAAAGAAAAGGTTGTAAAGCTATTATACATTTTCAACAAAGAGAACTTAACGCTTGACAAACCATTTCCTTATGAAAAGCCAGCAATTTGTTTTCCGTTTCCTTTATGCTTTCTCTATTACGTATAGTAAGTACGGGAACCATTGTATTCGACCCAAAAATTCGATGTCGAGATTTCACCGGAAATATGTTTTGAGGCCCCCTAAATTAAAAAAACATTTTCAGAAAATGTCCGTGTGTCTGTCTGTGAATAGCGTACCTAACTCAAAAACGAAAAATCGGTTAAAAACCAAAATTGGTAGTTAAATTTAATATCTTCCAAGGGTATGACACGAAGATTTTGAAAAATATTTCTCCGCCCTAAACCATCGTTTACAAGGAAACTTTTCGAAAATTTTGATTTTATGAAAAAATGGCTTTAAATATTTTGACTAAAATGCCATATTTTGAATTTCCTCGCTTTAGCCCATGTAGTCTGTTTACTCTTGATGACTTTTGGTAACTGGTAAAACGTAAGAGATAGACCAAATCTTACTACACAAAAATGTGTTGTTAGCTAATGCTGGATTTCTGACAATGAAGTCATTAACCCTCTTGCTCTCCAATATTTTTCACTGATGATATTGAAGAGAGCAATAGCAGTAATAGTAACCGCTTTTTAGAGAGCACCATATTTTTATGTTTTGGCGGTCACATCGCTCTCTCACAACCCCCAGAATGTCTGGAGGACCACACCTGTCGTTGGTTTACGGGTCTCACCGACCTGACCGGGAGAGTTAACAAAATAAATTCACCGACCATATCCTCTGATCACCAATCAGAGGACGTAATACATGCCATGACAGGTCAGCATGTTAGGGGTTAAGATTTTATAGAGAAATGGAGAGGTTGGAAAAATAAAGACTCCCTAGTCCTCGGGAGCCCTAATAGCATCGGGGTCGGAAGAGAACAAGAGATGACCAAGGTAAGGTCAGATAGAAAAGTTACAGTGAGGAGCAAAACACCAGTAAGTGGAAGTAATGTTCTGCTCAGCTTGGGTACCTTGTGGTTGCCATTCACATATCCCCTAGACGGAGACCCCTGAGTATACAAAAATGTAGATCGCGTTAAAAAAATGTATGTCCAAATACTTTTTTTTGGTGAAGTGAACTATTTCGGAGATATTCCTTGTTATTTGTGTGAGTTTTGCAATACTTATCAAATGAAAGGTAGTTATTTACTTTTTTGTCTCTTGGCCGTGCAAAGAGAACGAAATGTCAAAGCTTTAAAAGATTTGACTATCGCTCGAAGCCTACTATCTATAAGAAAATCAGCAGTAAGATAATTTCTGCAAATTCTTATCTTGGCTAATATGAAGATAAAGGAGTAAGATTTTGTAAGAATAGTTAGTACAAGAGTAGAGTTATATCAGTAAAAGAAGCAAAAACACGTTTACTACAAACATTTTACAGCAGTTTGCTTCCATACGCTGGGAGCCGGGAGCCCAGAAGTCAGTGTGTCCCTCAAGGTGCTAGATTAGATGATTAATGTCTCCTAGAGAGCAATATGTAGAATGCAGCTCATGATGTTGTACTTTATTTGAACATTTAGTTCACCAGAGGCCTCGAGCCCACTCTTGGATGATTTAACGTATTCCGTGAGACGGTGGATTTTGGGGCAGAGATTTTCCACATTTCGTAATACTCGAGGTGGCAAGTGACCCACAGAGGTGCAATAAATCATAAGACTCAACGCTCCACAAAAAGCCGCAAAAACCGCCTCACTGGACCGCACGTAGGTCATTCTGCGCAACAATGGAGTAAAGTTCTTTCCTTGCGCTACCCTTCCAGTAGCAGGGGGTAATGGTTAGCCAGAGGCGAGGCTGTCACACTGTCTATCTTCCTGTGTAACAGTAACGATCCTTCAGTAATGGCGTTTAGGCATTTTCAACTACTTTAACACTCGATCTTGATCTAACTTCACATAAAAATCCAATGTGTTGCACTCACATGCCGTTTTCTACTCTTTTACTAACCATTCTTACAAACTCTTATCCTTCTATCTTTTTCGTGTTAGTTCAGAAACTCTTGTAGAATTATCTTATTATTTTCTTGTAGATACAAGAGGAAAATGGGAATACAGTAGACTTTGAGCGATAGTCAAATCTTTTAAAGCTTTGAGATTCCGTTCTCTTTGCAAGCATAACAAAAAATGAATAACAAAGTTCCATTTGACAGAAATATACGTTCTCCAGAACTCACACAAATAACAAGTGAAATGGTTCACTCTACAAAAATAAAAAAAAAATTAAAAATTAATAATAATAATAATAATAATAATAATAATAATAATAATAATAATAATAATAATAATAATAATAATAATAATAATAATAATAATAATAATAATAATAATAATAATAATAATAATAATAATAATAATAATAATAATAATAATAATAATAATAATAATAATAATAATAATAATAATAATAATAATAATAATAATAATAATAATAATAATAATAATAATAATAATAATAATAATAATAATAATAAAACATAAATTGTGTGGTTTAGCAAGATCTACATTTTTTATATCCTACAAAATCTTTTGTACAGAATTTCACATTTTCAGCAAGCAGTTATTCTCTCAGATTCCAAGGCAGCAATTATAGCAATTACTTCCAAGTTGTCACCAAAAAACCAAACAATTATAGAATGTTGGAAAATCCTTACCCATCTAATAGCACTTCAAAAACACCTAGTCTTCCAATGGATACCAGCTCACTGTGGACTGAGTAGTAATGAGAGAGCTGATTTTCTTGCAAAAAAGGGTACCAGCGGTGTACAAAAATCTATAGTTAATCTACCATTTTTTGCAGCTAAAAGATTAGTCAACTCTGAATTCAAAAACATTATTGCAAAATATTACTATGAAAAATCAAAGAATAAAAGATGGGAACTACCAAACATTCAAACAGTGATTCCTGAGTATCCTCGAAAAACAGCAGTTGCAACCTTCAGGTTGATTACAGGACATGATTGTCTGGCAAAACATTTAAACAGAATTGGGATATATTCTTCACCACTCTGTCCTCTATGTGATCTGCAAGAGGAAATGGATCGAGACCACCTTCAAATATGCCCGGCCACTTCTAGTGCCCCAGTGCCATCAGTGAAAAATATTGGAGAGCAAGAGGATTAATGACTTCATTGTCAGAAATCCAGCATTAGCTAACAACAACAACAACATTTTTTATATAGTATTACCAGTTATACAAAAGTCATCCAGAGTAAATAGGACTTCGTGGGCTATAGCCAGAAAATTCAAGATATACATTTAATTTGTCATAAAAATATCTCAAACATATGGCATTTTAATCAAAATCGTTAGAGCCATTTTCAAGAAAATCAAAATTTTCTAAACATTTCCGATGTAAAGGGTAGTTTAGGGTGGAGCAATTTTCTTCAAAATCTTCGTGTCGCATCCTTGAAACACATTAAACTTAAATACCAACTTTGGTTTTTAACTGACTTTTCGTTTTTGAGTTATGCTGTTCACAGACAGACAGACACACAGACTGACTGACTTGACTGACCCGACTGATCTGACTGACTATTCCACTCAAAAATTCGATGTCGAGATTTCACCGGAAATAAGTTTTGGAAGTCCCCTGAATCAAAAAAAAAAAAAAATTTAGAAAAGGCCTGTGTATATGCATGCGTGTCGGTGTGTGGGGATGTCTATGGACAGCATAACTAAAAAATCTGATGTGTTGCACTCACATGACTTTCTCTACTCTTGTACTAACCATTCTTACAAACTCTTGTTCCTATATATTCGTGTTAGTTGAGATAAACATTTGCATAAATTATCTTATTGTTCGTTTTCTAGCACGTGCAACAGGAATATGGAAATTCTTTGAGCGACTGACTGACATATATATATATATTCAGGAGGGCTCAAAACATATATTTCCGACGAAATCTTGACATCGAATTTTTGGGTGGAATATAAAACTTCCTCTACTTAACTATGCGTAGTAGAGAAAGTAAAAACGAAAAGTCGGTTAAAAACCAAAGTTGCTATTTAAGTTAAACATTTTTTAAGGAAGCGACACTAAGATTTAGAAGAAAATTCCTCCACCCTAAACTACCCTTTACATGGAATATTTTTCGAAAATTTTGATTCTCTCGAAAATGGCTCTTAACAATTTTGATTACAGTGCCATATGTTTAAGATATTTTATGACAAATCAAGCATATATTTTAAATTTTCTAGCTATAGCCCATGTAGTCCTGATACTCTGGATGAATTTTGCATAACTGGTAAACAATAAGAGATAGACCAAATCTTACTACACAAAAAAAAAAAAAAAAAAAATCCAAATAAATTATTTTGTAGAGTGAATCATTTCGGAGATATTCCTTGTTATTTGTGAGAGTTTTGGAATACTTAAAATTTCGTCAAATGAAAGATTGTTATTCATTTTTTGTATCTTAGCCGTGCAAACAGAATGGAATCTCAAAGCTTTAAAATATTTGACAATCGCTCAAAGCCTACTGTATTCCCATATTCCCCTTGTACCTATAAGGAAATAGCAATTAAATAATTTCTGCAAATGTTTATCTCGACTAACAAGAACATCTAGGAATAAGTTTGTAAGAATGGTTAGTAAAAGAGTAGAGAAAGTCATGTGAGTGCAACACATCAGATTTTTATATACTGGGTGGATGGGAAGTCATTACATTAATTTAAACCTGTGGTGGATCTCGATATTTGGAACACATTTTGTATCTTATGTTTTTGTCTCTGACCATTTCCTACGGAGATATTTTAGTTTTGTCGAAAACAAGCTGGCAACACTGTAGATTGTGTGGGTGTCACTTTCCCTAGCTCAGTGCATAATAAAACTCAGTAACGGTGCTTCTTGAGAACACGAACAAATACCCTGCCTTGTCCTGTATTTACTGCACGGGTGTAGGCCAATCACAAGCGTTAGCTCCCAAAACATTAAAGTGAAAAGGAAAGTACCAGACCTGTTTACATTCATAAACCAGCTCAATTCTCTGACCCACCTCAACGCAATGTTGTCGACTTACTGCACAAGTGAAAAAGCTGCTCAGAGTATTCCTTCACATATTTTAAGTAATTAATTATTTTGAAACCCTGTGTGATGTCACATAATTACTACCAAAACTATGTCAGAAACAAGTACTCTATGCATTTACAAGTAACAAACTGTTATCTTCGTACATTCCCATGGAATTACGCATCCAGGTTGGATAAAAAACCATTTATTTTTTCGAAATCGGCTGATCAAAGAACAAAATGCCATTAGACTTTTTTGTTTGTAATGCTTCTATGAAGCACATATTAGAAGGAATGTAATGACTTGCCTTCCACACTGTATATAGATTTATGTTAAAGAATGAGTAGAGGATATGTGAATGTGTTACGTAAAAGTGAGCAGAAAAAACCCTGTGAATGTAATACGAAACATTTCTATTTCAAACATACAGAAAATTGCTTGAATTATTTGTAGAAGAGGCTATAGGGAAAGAAATGTGATTATGTTTCCTAAGAGAAAATCGAGCGGAGAAAACCGTGTGAATATAATACGTTGCATAGTAACACAAGTAATTTACTTTGTATATTGTTTACCTATGGTATATACAGGATGTTAAAAATATTTTGAGAATCACCTTAATATAATTATACCAATTTTAGTGTTACTCTTTTTTTCTCTTCATCAAACATTTATGCCACAAACACATCACATAATTTACTGATGTTTTCTGCACGGTGGTAAGTGCGCCACAAAAGCAACAACTTCTGTCAGTATGGCACAGGGAGTTTGGGACCATTAGCCTTGCAGAAAGCATTTAAACTCAGTTAAAGATTAAAATGAACCATAAGTGGGAGAATAAGCGTAACATCCATGACGTATTTAAACTTCCTTCCCCATCCCTCTATCTGTGAAGACAGATAATGAATATTTGGTACATAAGAACCCTAACTGATTCTTCCACTTGTTATTCGTTTCGTGAGAGAGCCCTCGACATTTGTTACCATGAGACCTATGCGCTCTCGGATTTACATCTCAACTCCTCCCGAACTCTTGGAGAAAATAAACAAGTATGGCTTGATTGTGCTACTCATACCTACTTGAAAGTGCTAACCAACCTAAAACATACCGCTCATATAAACTAAAATTAATACTCTGTAAATGAAATAAATATTGATGTAATATTGCTCATTACACCGTCCTGAGCTACCAATGGAAATATCTGCAGTTATAACCCTAACATCCTGTATAGTATTCAACCCAAAAATAATATAAATTGAGAGTTCATCGGAAATATAGGTACACAATACACTCAATATAGTAAAAACATGTCAAGTGTGTCACTAGAGGAACACGAACACCTTGGTGTCACGCTAGATGAACTCATTAAATTACCGTCAGTAATGCCATGAGTGATTGTCAATTTATTTAAAGAATTTTACTATCACAAGTTGCATTTATTAAGACTATTTCACAAATTAAAGGATGTTATAGGCTATGAACTGTTATTTAAATTTTGTATTGTAATTAGTGACCTCTTAAGAGGAACATATAGCATGAATACTCCCTCTTCGAATTATTTCATCTATTTCAGCACCAAAGCGAGAGTCATTTGGCATTTGAATAGCAGCTCTGTTGCGTCAAATTACGCCAGCTGTTGCCCATCTGTGGCACAGTGCAGCTAGATTCTCTAATCAGATCATAAGAAAGGCAGAGGAAGTGATAATGAAATGTAACATATTTTTTGCGAATAAACGCTGTTATTGGTTGAAATATGAAATTGTTATGCACATGATTGGTTGATTTCAACCACGTCACGTATGAGTGGAAGTCATCATCAACAACAGCAACAATGATAATTAATCACGTCTTTAATTTTTCATAGTGTTCTGTATTTTATTTTGTGTTTGCTGTATGTGCAATAATATGTGCCTTCCGAAAAAGCTGTAACACATTCTTCTTGTTTATCTGATTACCCTCCCCTTATGTAGGACTTACACCCCCTAGGACTTACAATCCTGTGCCTAGGGTCAGATGCCTGTCTGGGAGCAGAAAAACCTATGGACTGGACAGAGCGAAGACCTGGAAGCGGGTGGTCAGCCCAGCACCAGGTATGTTAGTAAGGAACAGAATGATATGAAATACAGGCAAAATCAATGATTGGAAAGGTGATAACGGAACAGTTGGTGGAATGAATGGCGGGGGAAACTACAGAATCCAGAGAAAACCTGCCCTGATGCCACTTCGTCCACTACAAATCTCATATGCAGCACCCTGAACAAACCCAGACTGCCTAGGTGAGAGGTGAACAGTCTAACCGCTCGGCCATGGCGCTGCCTTTTCCTCATTCTAAATATCTGAATTACCGTTTTTTTAAAACGAATTCTTCCGATTTCAAGTTTCGAAATTCATTTTTCCAAAAGTATATTTCTGAAAGGACATTTTCCCCACATACTTTTATTTCTAATGGTTTGCTGAAAGAATTTCTTAATGAACACTTCTAAGAAGTTCACAGTAGTTTGTTTTAAAATTCATAAGTGGTTCCATGTATTAAATTTATTTGGCAAAGTCTAGAAGGTTAGAATTACATTTATCAAATTTCAGAAGTCGAGCAAGCAAAATAGGCCTGAAGTACTGTGGAGGTGGATTGAAACTTCTCCGTGAAGGGCACATTTACTATTACACAAAAAATGGCAATGCTGGTACATTTACTGGGGATGTCATCAAGTGAAACATAAAGAATGGAACACAATAACAAAGCTAAAAGGTTTGGACCCAACCTCGCATCCTCATCTCCCAAGAGGCAGAGCGTAGAACTGGAAAAAGTGAAAATTAATACGGAGAGAGCTGCAGATGAACTGCCACCTGCAAACTTTTTAAGGACTGAACCAAAAACATTTCCTCTGATGTCTTTAACTTTCTGCCTGATAAGGAGAATTTTGAAAGAGCCCAAGAAGAAAACGACGCAGAATCAACCAGTATATTTCAGGAACTTCCACGCTATACCAGAACTCTGCAAGAATGCTAAGGTTTTAATTCAGAACAAGAAATTAATGAATATCGCATGATTATATTTGGTACCTGGAAAAATTTACAATTGTTAATAAGGAGACGTACTTGGTTCTTGGACAGTACCTTGAAATCAAGTCTGCTAATCTGCTTGCTATTATTTATAGTTTTGGGTGTACTTAAAAGACATGTACAAGGAAGTTACAATTTTGTTCGTGCATATATTCTCGACTGCCTAACAAACAAGAACAATGATATACAAGAGTTCTTGAACAAATTCTGAACTTGCACGTGTTTTGCTTGAAGATTTCATATCACCAAATGCAGTTGCATGACTTCAAGAGAGGCATTATGAACACTGCAAAGGCAGTATTCCCAACTGCAACTGTTCGTGTTTTATTTGTTTGTTTGTATTTTGTTTTTTCTCATTTGGGCCAAACTGCATATAGAATACTCAAGAAGAGGGATTGCAGGAAAGTTAAAGCAACCCGGACAATTGATCGCTCAAGACTGATACCTAATGTCACTTGTGTTTATGTCACTACCATGTGGTAACTTGCTTTTAGGAACTGAGGGACTCTGTAAGTAATGAGAGTTTGCAAGTATTGCCTTACTTCTATGCACTACGTATTTTCAGATTGCAGAACACAAGGCAGAAGATGTGCAGTGGAACCCCGCTATCAGCTTGAGTAGCGGAACCAATACAACCCTACATTAGAGACTATGAACATGACACCAATACTATCAGCAAAGGATTTCACACCAGATTCCAGCTGCTGCTGGGTAAATATCATCCAAATGCTTACACTGTGTTGGCAGAATTTCAAAAGAAATAAGGAGATACAGAACAATGGTACGGGAATTTCGTATGGGGCATTAAGTATGAGGCAAGCTGAAAAAGAAGTGGTTGACCTGTAAAAAAGAATTTAATCAATAACACTACAATATAGCAGTTTAAAACTGGAAATATCTTGAGTATATCAGTCAGGGATTTGCCTCCACTCACTGTTGCTGAGCTACAAGGACTCATGGGGTCCAAAAACAAACCTCTCTAATGCTTGGTTACCTGAATAAGTGAAAGGGAAATGCTTCATGCACGAAACTTTGGAGGTGGGATGGAGCAACAGGGTGAATAATTTCTCATAAGAAAACATGTTAGGCACCACTAATATAACTTCATGCTTTTATAGTTTTGCTCTGTACATACCAATTAGTGACTTTTCAAACACCTTAATACATGTGTATTTGTAGACTGACTTTCAAAAATAAAGTGTTCAGAAAATGCTATTCGGTAATTTTTATTTGGAAGTTTCTGGTGTTCAGAAAAATGTTCATAAAAATTGTTTGCCAAAAACGTACAAGAATCGCAATAATGCATAAATCTCTATCCAAGACCTGGAAAGCAACCACGATGTATATTCTGAAACTATTTTCTGGGCATCGAATGGATCCATTCGATACATATAAGGTAAACAACAGAAACTAATAACGACATCATAGTTCACGTTGAGAAATTCTGGAAATTTCCTGGCAGGTATTTTGTTTTAATTCCTCCAGGGCATGTGGGTTTGTCTTGTGTACTTTGTTTTAAGTTACCCCTAAGACAGAAACTGCAGGGGGTTAGATTGGGGGACTAAAGGGGACACAAATTTCTACTAATAATTCTGTCCTGAAACATACTTTCAATTGTTCTTATCAAAATATTAGCTGTATGAGCTCATACAGAGTCTTCTTGAAAAAAGATAAAATCATGCTCCCTGATTTAAAGGTTTCACAGCGAGCATTATTAATTAAGGCTTCACGGGTGATCAGCCGTGTGAGGTTTAAAAACATTGAGCTTTCTGCCATTGTAGACTCCATGGCCTTCATCAGAATGAAAAATGATGGTTGGCTCCAGAGGCAGCTCAAGTCGAGCAGGGAAGCTGATTCCCCCGCCTGAGTGTCTTTACGACAGTACCTAGCCGTAACACGGCTTTCTTTACCCGCGCGATAAGTGTGGCAGTTGGGTCTACTGGGATGTGTTTCTACTGGGAATTTTTGTGGAATCAGAGGTATTTATAGGGGTGGGAAGGATGGTTGGTAGGGATTGGCCCGTGAGCGGGCAGTACTGATTGGCTGTTTTAGTCAATTAGGATTGGCCTGTGAGCGGGCAGTGCTGATTGGCTGTTTTAGTCAATCAGGTGACGCGCTTATCCCCACCAGGGTTCTGGCCATCAGTCACTCACTGAGAGGTGAACTGAATTAAGTATTTTTCTCCGTCTCAAGTACAGATTGTAATTTGCGCCTTTCCCATCTTCCAAAATTGGACCGTTGGACCTAAGATGTCCTTCGGCAATTTTTTAGATGGTAGTCGGCGCGGCTCTCTGGTTGGCTCCAGAGGCTCCAGAGGCAGTTCGAGTCGAGTGGGGAAGCTTATTCCCCCACCCGAAGTGTCTTTACCGCAGTACCTAGCCGTTATACGGCTTTACCTGCGCGATAGTATGGTGTTTTGGTCTACAGGGATTTAAAATCTGGGAATGTTTGGGATCAGGGGTATCTTAGGGACAAGATGAATGATGGTAGGGATAGGTCCATGAACGGGCACTGCCCATACATGCTGATTGGCTGGTTAGTCAATCAGGTGACGCGCTAATCTCCTCCTGGTTCTGGCCGTCAGTCACACACTGAGAGGTGATCTGAGTTAGGCGATTTACTCTGTTTTAAGTACAGATATTCGTTTTGCCTTTCCCATCTGCGAAATTTAGACCGTTGGACTTAAGATGTCCTTCGGCAATTTTTTAGATGGTAGTCGGCGAGGCTCTCTCTGGTCGTATTGTCCCAGAGTATTCACCAGTGGGTTAGGGTGGTTCTGGAGTTTGTTGTACATTGTTCGAGCGCGGGTTTTAATCACGTCGACAATGTACGGGATACCGGAATGTTCGTGAAGGATGTGGGCAGGAAATCTCCAACCAGTGTCGTAGATCATCCTTAATGCCCGGTTCTGCAACGTCTGGAGTCTGATGAAGGTGGACTTTGCCACCACTCCCCAGATCTCGCATCCGTACAGGACCAGAGGCGGGACGATCGCACGATACAGTTGGAGTTTCAGGCGAATGGGCATGGTTTTGGAGCTGAGGATGGGATACAACTGCCGTAGGGCTGCATGACCTTGTAGTACTTTGCCCCTGACGTGATGCCTATACGTTAGCCGCCGGTCCAACGTGACCCCGAGATACTTCGCCGTAGTGACCCAAGGGATCCGACGGCGCCGAAGCACGAGGTCCTGCGGGAGCCGGTTTGCCAGCGTGTTGGCCAGGAGAATCGCAGAGCTTTTCCCCGGGTTGATAGACATGCGCCAGTTCTCGCACCATCTACTGATGGCACAGAGGTGGGCTTGTACTTGACGGTAGCTGTAGCGCGGGTTCTTGTTAGCTGCGAAGATCATGAGATCGTCCGCATACTGACAGATGTGAGTGTTGGGGTGCGTGGGGAGATCGGCCATGTAAGCATTAAAGAGTGCCGGTGACAGTACACTGCCCTCGGGGACTCCTGCGCCAATGGGCCTTTCTCGGGAAAATGAACCCTCCACTTTCACCCGGAAGCTACGTTCCTGTAGGAAACTAGCCACCAAGTAAATATATGGAGGGGGGATTTCGTGCTGTATGAGCTTGTAGATAAGCCCTTCGTGCCAGGTGGTAGAGAACGCCTTTTCCACGTCAAGCAACACTGCCACCGTTTTGGCCCTTTCCTGGTAAGCCAGGGAGGCCTTTTCGGCTACACGCAGTAGTTGCTCGGTTGTGGAATGGTCAGAACGAAAACCAAACTGATGTTCCGGTAGGAGGCCTTTTTCCTCTAAAAGAGGTCGAAGGCGGGTCAGGAACAATTTCTCGAAAACTTTCGAGATAACTGGTAGGAGGCTGATGGAGCGGTAGCTGGAAGGAAAGATCGGATTCTTGCCCGGCTTCAACACGCATACCACACGCGCCTTCTTCCAGTCTTCTGGAAAATGACGCATGCTTAGGCACGCGTTGTAGATCCGAGTCAAGTGCATCACGGCTCTAAAGGGAAGGTGCTGGAGCATTTCCGCTGTTACCCGGTCCTGCCCAGGGGCTTTTCTAGGTTTTAGGTGTTGGATGGTGTTAGTTACCTCGCGAGGGGTAACTATCGGGATGTGGAAAACCTCGTGGCCCGCAGGTCCAACTTCTAAGAAGTCTTCTACTGCTTGCTCCACGAGGTCAGTATGATCGTCGTTCTGAGGGTCGACTCTAGGCTGGAATTGAGTTTCCAAATAGTCTGCTAGCGCCTCTGCTTTTTCCCTCGGTTCAAAGACAAGTCTTCCCCGAGGGCTATGCACAGGATGCTGGTGTACAGTTTTATCTTTCCTCAAGCCTCGGACGATGCGCCATGGTTTCCTCTCCTGGAGGTTTACATGTCGCAACGTGTTTTCCCAAGCTGCTTGCCTATGCTTTCTTAGGAGTCGTCTCACCAGGGATTTGAACCTCTGGTGTATTACTCCTATCCTAGGGTGACGGAATCTCTGCCATAGCCTTCTAACAGCGTTTTTCGCTTGAATGAGGCGTTTCAGTGGAACAGGGATAGCTGTAGGGTTTGGTGCATCGGTAGGAATACGGTGGGTATGAGCACGCACCGCATTTAGGATAGAGGTTGAGAACCCCGTGGCTGCCTCCTCGAGAGCCTCTATCGAGTCTATTCGAGGACATGCTTCCACGGAGTTGTGGAGGGCTAGGACGGCTGCATCCCAGTCGACTTCCTCAACCCAATCAGGCACTCCCAGCGCAGTTAGATTAACGTCTGAGTCGACCACAACAGGGTTGTGATCAGAATCCAGAGCGTTAATCACCGAGAGATCCAGGTGAAATGGAATGTTCTTTGTGACAATGAAATCTATGACATCCGCGGCGCCGCGTGCCGGGTAGTATGTTGGACCTCTCGGCCCGTGTACATGCAGGGCGGGGTTCCCGCTTATGAGACGGTACAATCCCCGACCCTTCACGTTCTGGGTGCGGCTGTGCCAGCTTGGGTGTTTGGCGTTGAAGTCGCCTGCGATACAGACTCTTTGGTGTAGGTTTAGGAGTGCCGTAATGTCCGCTTCATAGAAGCGCCCATCCGGAGGATCATATACCGCTACAAGTACCACGTCGCATCCGCCTAAGGATAGTCTTATGGCGGTTGCCTCTAGGTGTTGTAGTGGCGGAATGGTAACAGGAATATGTGTGAGATGGTTCTTTATGAAAATGGCAGTACCTCCGCCCTGTCGGCCGACCCGATCAGACCGATGGGCGACGTAACTTGGCAGACTGAACTGTACACCGGCGTGCAAGTGTGTTTCACAGACCATAAGGATATCAATCCCATGGCTGTCTACAAACTCTAACAGGCCAGGTCTCTGCTCTCTAATACCATTTGCGTTCCAGAACGCAGCTCTAAATGAACGCACATTTCTATGCGCCATTTAAGAGCTTATGCAATTAGCGTAGAGTTCCTTGGCCGTTTGAAGCACTACGAGGTGCTTCTTCACAGCCGAAAGTTCAGGGTTGAGGATTTGCTCTCTGCAGCGCCTTAGTATGGGGAGGGAACGTTGTACGAGGTCCGCAAACCAAGTTGCCAGTTCAATAAACTCCGCCATGTCCTCTGAGCCAAAGGCCTCTCCCAAGACCTGTGACTGAGTGCTTGTTGTGTGGGTCCTACTTATAGAGCCAGTCTGTGATGACGGGCCAGCGCTGATTGGCTGCGCTGTTGCTGTTGCCTGGTTGGCTGTAGCGGCTGGTGCCTGATTGGCTGGTGCAGTTGGTGGGGGAAATTGGGTAACACTTTTGTTACCTGCCTCCACCGTGGCTGGTTCTGGCTCTGCACTTACAGTCACATGAGCCTTTCTCCCCTTCCTCCTCTTTTTAGGAGGACGTTTGTCCTTTGGGGCAGCACTGGGGGGTGGCACAGGATGTTTTGTGCCCACCTTTGGGGAGACGCTTGGGACTGGCGTTGTCTTTTGACTGACAACTTGGTTCTGTGGGGTTGCTTCTGCACTCTCGGCCCGTACTAGGGCACTTTCGTGCTCCGACATTGCCTGTGCAAAAGACACCCCCTGTCGGATCTCTGGTACTTTGCCCTGTCTTCCTTGCATAATTGCAAGTCGCTTTGGGCAACCACGATAGATGCCAATGTGGCTCCCGTCGCAGTTTGCACACTTTTTGTTCTCTATTGGTGTCGGGCAATCCTTCACCAGGTGCTCACCCGCACAGCGAAGGCACTTGAGTTGCCTCTCACAAGCATGACTCGAGTGGTGAAAGCCCAAGCAGTTGTAGCATTGGGCTGGTCCCTCTCTGCTGTGGTAGGGCTCAATGGTGACCCTCGTGTTATACAAATGAGTCACCTCGTCGATTTTTGGGGTTCCCTCCCCCTGTTTTTCAACTACCACTAAAAATAGTGGCAGGGGTACCTTGGTGGGTTTCCCCTCTTTTACCTTTGTGGTGGTTAGTTGCACCACGGACCTCGGTTTGATTCCGTGTTCGTCCTGTAGGCCGTCACGGATATCCTGGGGGTCTGTCTCAGAATCAAGACCCCTGACAACTCTGCGAACCACGTGGGGACGCTGAAGCGAGTAAGTGTGGAACTTTATTCCACTCTCTTTCAGTACCCCTTTCGCGGCCTTGTGGTCGTCAGAGGTAGTGGTTCTGATGACAACCCGTCCTGGATGCCGGGTTGCCTGGAAATTGGCCTTTAACTGCCGTCTCAGTTCCTTCATTACCTTTATGTGGTTCGGGAACGGATCAGACACAATCGGAGGGATTCTACCCTCCTTTTGTGAGGCCTGGTTTGGGGCGAGCGCTGCAGTTGCAGATGTTGATGAAGCAGGAGTCCCTTCCGGCTTTGAACCGGAAGATCTCCTCCTGCGGTTCTGCACTACAACGAAGCCGTCGTCATCCGGTGTTGTAGGTGCTGGGACAGGGGTCATAGGTACTGGTGGTGGTGTGACAGGGACTGCTGTCCCTTGGTTCACAAGGCCAATAGCCTTTTTGGCCTTCGGCCTGTTCTTGGCCCTGAGGAGCGTCTTGGCTTTCGCCTTGACGATGTTCACCCTTGGACCGTGGGAAGGGTTCTGGGTACAGGTACCTATCGCGTCAGGTCTTACCTTGGCGTTGGTACTCGGCGTGTCTATAGTCATTGCAGGTGCCATCCGGCATCCCACAGAGGGTTTAACGCCTTGCGACGCGCCTATGGGGGTTCCAGTGAACCCCGGGTCCAGGCTAGAGCCTGGTCCCTTGGCTGCAACCATGTGGGCCTGCGGTTTCGTAAGTCCGTCGGTCGGTGCCGAGTCGGCTCTGGAGTCCTCCATGTCTGGGTAGTGCTGGTTTGAAATAGCTCGCCGAGCTATCTCTAGTAGGGAGGCAAGTAGAGGGCTGATGCCCACTTCCTCCACCGCTCCGGATCCCCTCCGGGAAAGGTTGTCTTCTAATACTTCTTTCTTCTTCTCCAATTTGGAGTGCCCTAAAATCTGCTATCAGATCTCTTATAGGACACTCCTCGACGAACTAGCGGCGCCCGGCCTGGCTATTACACTATTGAGTTGGCGCGGTGCGTAGTAGCTCCTCCCTGGCGAGAGGTCTCACAGTTGGCTTTCCCCGTTCTTCCAGTGTCCAGTAGACTCGAGGTGCAGACGATGCGAGTTCCAATCACCGAATGAATGATGCCGATGTGATGCTCTGGTTGGCTTTCTGCTCTCCATGTATATACAATGTTAGGTGGGAGGGGGTTGCATTGCCCTGGCCAATGAGCGGGTGACGATTTGTGATTGGGCCTTCTGTTTCGGGCTATGTTTGTCACCAGCCACAGTGTTTTCTTGAGGGTCAGTACTTGTTCCAGAATCACTATAGTTGCTGTTGTAGATGTGCAGAGCCCTAGAGGAAGCGGAGGTTGGAGATCGTCTGCAGCTGCTTTGAAGAGCCCTCCAAGCTTTGGTAAAGCGAGAAGCAGGGAATCCGAGCGAACTTCAGAGAACGCAGTGCGCAGGCCGCCACTCGTGCTCAAAACCGCCCGGGGATCACCGCTTCAACTGCCGCTTGCCGGAAGCTGCAACGACGCTACAAGACAGGTAGCTATAAACAAGCAGGATAGACGAGGGATAGCACGACCACAGCCAACAGTCTCTGACTGGTATCTAGGCGCCTTAACCGGTTCAGGTCCTCTGCTAGCCACGCTTTTTAGCACTCGCTAGCTGCCTCTTTTTCTCCGACTATCTATATTTTCCTCTTTTTCTAGTAGTTTTTAAGCTCCCCGGTTAGGCCCCCCACTAGACTTTCCACACTCTTCTCTTTTCCTCTTAAAACCACTTTCCCTTACTAAAGTTCCTCCAGGTAGGTCCCCGTTAGGTTCCCATACTCACTACACGTTAGGTTCTTTAAACTCAGCCCCATCAACTGAACACTAAAAACACTAGGACGGAAGATATCTGGCAATGGTGAAGAAGACTGTTAGACTCTCCCCCTCATCCCTATCAACTACCAAAAAGCCGGTAACGGCTAAGGCACTGAAAATGACTAAAGACAAACCATCAACACCCACGCCCATATCATCATCATCATCCACAAACAAACGACCATGCACGCGATCACAGCGTAGCAGAACTCCTGAGTTGGACATCATGAACATGCCCACACAAGACACAACACCAACACTCAACCCCACACTTCCACTCATACCTACACCAACTCAGGCAACAACTCACAATCAACCCCCTCTCACCGACGCCAACACACCCAATCGAACACTTACACGGACACGCATACCCACACCCACTCATACACAGGCGTCAACCACACAAGCGCAAACACACTCACACAAACAACCTACACTCACTCAGACACACCCTACACACACACAAACACAGCCTACACTCACGCCAACACAGACCACACCCATACATACACACACAAACACAGCCTACACCCACTCACACACAAACACAGCCTACTTACACACAAACACAGTCTACACGCTCACGCACACAAACAAAGCCTACACGCGCACAAACACAAACTACACCTTCACACACACAAACACAAACTACACCCATGCACACACCAACACTACCTACACACACATGTACACAAGCACAGACAACACACACACACGCACACATACACAACCATCTCCACACACACCACCTCAAGACCTCATCGACCTTTCAGACATGAGACCATCCCCCACCCCTAAAGCACACTCTCCGATCCCTGAGACCTACGCCCAAGCGGCACAGGCACAGGCACAGGCTAGCGCAAGTTCCACCCACACCAACACATACACGTAGTTCAGGTCCGATTTGGCACCAATCTTCGTGCACAAGGCCAGACAACACCAATACACACGATTACCCATAGTTTCGACACCACACACAAATATTTATACAAATACACAGTTAGATTCGCGCCGCGCTCCGGAGACTATGAAGTCAAGCTGTTCTCGAGGAGGGACTACAATGCGTTTGTAGAACACCTCAAAGCCAGGCATATACATTTCCACCTAATGTCCGAGCCCACAGAAAAGACCCTTAGATTTGTAATAAAAGGCGTATATGCCGAAGTCTCCGGAGAACACATAAAATTAGAACTGGCCACCCACAACCTTGAGGTCATCAGGGCTGTCCAAATGCACAAGCGTGACAGGACACGTGCCCTCCTCCCCATGTACTTAATAGAACTAGCAGACACCCCAGCTAACAGAAAGATTAGAGACCTCAAGTACCTTGCGCATTTTAGGGTTAAAGTCGAGGACTATAGGACGACTCCAGCACCAAAACAATGCAGAAAGTGCCAGCAACTATTCCATACCCACTTAGAGTGTCAGGCCCCAATTAACGTATGCGCCAAATGCAAAGGCCCTCACCCCTCTTATCAATGTAGAGTTCCTCCTCAGGAACGACTGTGCGCACTGTGCAACCACACAGGCCACGGGGCAACATGGCGCGGTTGCCCAGTCTACCAGCTGGCACTTAACTCAAGGCCAAGGGAACAGCCAAATAGGGCCCCCCGTCCCCAACCTCAGAGACAGCAAAACACTACTCAGGCTGTTCCCACTAATAACGAAGGGTGGTTCATCCAGGACCGTCGCGGCCGCAACAGGCCAGCCCCCGAAACCCGCCCTTCCACTGCCAGGGATGACCGAGTCACTGCCGGGCAGACCCTGGCCACACCAGAGCGCACCCCAATCACTAGGGACCGCAACAACACAAAACAACCAACACACACGCAAACACACACACAAGCACCCCCAACACCGCTGGAGGATTCAATTTTCTCTCCAGTAGCGCTCACCACTCGCGAAGCTTTTGTAAATGGAATGGCCTTGAGGGAGCTTCTGGCTTCACTAGGAGTCTCCAGGGAAGTAAGCTACGAAAACTTCCTTAAACACACAAAATGGCTGCTGGAGTTAATCACACACCAAGACGCAGACCCACTTTACCTCTTTAACTATCTTGCCAGATATCTCCTTGTACTTTCATCCCACAACCAGTAATGGATAGTACATCTACACTAAACGTATTATACTGGAACTGCAACAATATCAGACGAAAACGTCAGGAATTAACGGACTTCCTGATAAGAAACTCGATCCAAATTGCGCTTCTAAACGAAACACATTTAGGACCATTGGACCGCTTCTCCATTCCGGGTTACAGTATATACCGCAATGACCGAAATAGAAGAGGCGGAGGCACGGCAGTAATAATACTGAACACTATCAAGCACCACCAGAAACAAGTGCCAGAATTAAACCGGTTGGAGGCCACAGCGGTAAATGTGCAATTGCACCGCGCCGCGGTAACGGTAGTAGCCGTATACAACCCTCCACTGAATATTGATATTGAGGATGTTGACAAAATAATGCGAATGGACACCAAGGTAATTGCGGCTGGCGACTTCAATGCCAAGCATTACCTTTGGAACTGTCGAACAGCGAATCCGCAGGGTACCCAACTACTAAATTTTATCAACCGGGAAAACATCCTCCTAACGGGCCCAGAAGAGCCAACCTTTATCCCGCGAGCGGCCAATCAAATGCCCGACATCCTCGATATTGCCCTACTAAAGGGAATACCATATGACACCGAAACTACTGTACTAAACGACCTCACATCAGACCATTTACCGGTAATAATGGAGGTTGAGGTGCCCGTAATGTTCAAACCAGAACAGCCTAGGCGCAACTACAAACACGCCAACTGGCCCGAGTTCGAAGCGTTAGTTCAAACGCAACTCGAACAAAACAACCCTGTCATTAGCTCACAAGATACTCAAGAGCAAGCCGTAGAAATAATTACCAGAACTATTCACCATGCGACCGAAAAACATGTTCCCTTAACTAGGCCAACGAATAGGGCAACCACGCAGTTCCCTCGGGCTGTAAGACAGGCAATGCAGGACCGAAATAGGGCCAGGCGCAAATGGCAGCGAACGCGAAACCAAATACATCGCAACGAATATGACAACCTCAAAGTCGCGGCCGATATACTAATGGCCGAACACATAAGGGAGCAATGGAACACCACACTGGAGGACGTTGATCCTCATAACAGAACAGTGTGGCGAATAGCGAAGTGCCTGACACGTACTCGCACAAACATTCCGCCCCTACATATTGACGGGCAAATAGCCGAAACACCGGCAGAAAAAGCAGAAGCTTTCGCGACCACACTAGAGCAGGTATTCCAACCGAATGCTGAACCATGCGACAGACAGTTCGCTACGGCAACGGAAGACCAAATTGCTGAAATAGGGAATATTCCAACGCACAACAAACTTCGAAAGACCAGTGCAAGCGAAATTAAATGGCTAATAGCACACTTGCCTACTCGCAAGGCTCCAGGACCAGACAACATTCCCAATATAGTCCTGAAACATCTACCGCCCAAAGCCTTAAAAGTGCTGGCGGATATATTCAACTACGCGCTGGAACACGGAAAATTCCCAAAGCGCTGGAAGGAAGCACGAATCCTTATGTTTCCTACGCAACATAAAGATAGGTCCATTCCTACTAATCACAGGCCAATTAGCCTCTTAAGCACACTAAGTAAACTGCTAGAGAAAATAATACTTAAACGCCTCAACTCATTCCTAATCAAAAACAACGTGATAACTGACGACCAGTACGGCTTCAGGGCTAATCACTCTACAACCCTACAGATACTTAGGCTTACCGAAAGTATCACCAGGGGATTTAACACTAAACGATCGACAGGCGTGGTCCTATTGGACATAGAACGCGCTTTCGATAAAGTGTGGCATGCAGGATTACTCCACAAACTCATTCACATAGGGGTACAACATTCAATGGTCGCCCTAATAAAAGATTACCTCAGTGGAAGGAGTTTCAGAATCTCAATTGAGAATACCGAATCCTCATTGCACCCCATAAACGCGGGAGTCCCACAAGGAAGTTTACTCGGGCCTACACTATTTAATATATATATCAATGATCTACCACCACTAGTACGAGTAGATAAATACATATACGCGGACGACACGGCACTGGCCACGCAATCTACTCAGCCACGCATCATACACCTGCGGCTCCAGAATGCTCTAAACACATTGGAGCCCTGGTTCACGAAATGGCGGTTAAAACTAAATGCAAGAAAAAGCCAAGCAATCATTTTTACCAGGCGAAAATTGCACAGGCAAAGGAGGCGAGCCCTCCCACCCCTCACCCTAAATCAGGAACCTATTGGGTGGGAGACATCCGTCACGTACCTAGGGGTTAAGATGGACGAATATCTCACATGGAGAGAGCATATTAACTCAGCCAGAGCAAAGGCCAATGGCCAACTCAACAGACTGTACCCGCTCATAAATCTTAACAGCAGCCTTAAGCTACGCATGGGACTTACGCTCTATAAGACGCTGATCCGACCCATCTTAACTTACGCCGCCCCGGTATGGGGATATGCGGCAAAAATGCACATAAAACGCCTCCAAACGATGCAAAATAGAATACTGCGAATTATTGCTAAACTACCGCCACAGGCTCCGACGTACCAGTTACATGAAGAGCTAAAAATGCTCACAATCGAGCAGTTTATTAAACACCTGGCATGCAACCTATACGCCAAAAAGAATAAGAACCACAACGAGCAAATACGAATGCTCGGGGAGTATGACATGACTCGCGACAAACACCTCCGCCCTCTATCATTGTTCGATCGCACTATAAGCATAGGCGAACCTGAACTCAACATACAGGAATACCTGAATAATTTAGTACCTTGAAATTACTTGTTAGGGGATGAAGGGAAGCACACAAAAAACACACAACACTATAAACACATACACTTACACTCAAGCCCTCACAAGTCCTTGTGCTACCTAGCCAAGGCGGCCCCCGGGAGACGAGGGCCTCCCCGGTAGTGGCACAGGCTCGCTCCTGCACTTCAGGCAGACAGCCCGCCATGTGTGCACTTATACGACCAGGCAAGATCAGGTACACGATTAATGACGAAGCCTCCGGCTTAACCACACCCTAGTAACTAAGATTAAATGACACAGTAGAAGTTATCTCTACAAGTTGTAAATTTTATAAATATCACCATAACTGCACCTAGTTATATAAGCATTTCTTAAAATACTACTAGCATAGATTATAGGATGCAATATAAATTAAAAAAAAAAAATAAAATAATTAAATAAAAAAAAAAAAAAAATTACGCTAAGGACAAGAAACGAAACCTTCGGGTGGAGTTTTAAAACAAAACATGCTCATTCACTCATCCCTCACATCCATCTACACCTAACGATGCCAAATGGCTGAAACACAAAAAGAACACCATCAACTATCATACACATCACCATTATTTACTACCAGGGGGCACTCAGGGCTTATGTCATGTTTGCCCTCCGGCACATCAGTAATACTCGCTGTTACTGCCACTGGCAGGCAGCTTCCATCTCTCACCACAGAATGCGCAGGTGCTTTATGCGGTACTGCAGCATAGAGGCCTTGACCTCAAGACTTCCGGTGGGGTTTTTTAGTGAGTAGGCTGCCCGGGTTCGAAGCCAGGGTAGGAGTCTTACACTCGCATGCATGCATGCGGTTAGGGCGTAAGTAGCCTTTTTCCCCCACCACAAAAAAAAAAAAAAAAAAAAAAAAAAAAGCCCTACAAGCCCTCGGTGACTGCCGAGGCGGACCAGGAGAACTAGGGCCTCCCACCAGTGTCCTACGTGTGTGGTGCAAGCGGGCCACCATATGATGGAGTAAGACACTCCGACGACCAGGCCAATCCAGGATAAACGCACATACGACAAGACCTGCCTGTCTCGGGCAGACGAAGTAGAAATCTAGCACGATAGCGTTGTTCAAGCACATATATAATTACTAAACAATAGCTGATACTAACGACTTGCAGGTACATACCTGTGCAACACTAGACATAAGCTTAAATATTGCACGAAAAACACATCTTTTGTACCCTAACACTTACATTAGCTCATATCATAATGACTTGCAGGTCTACACCTGTGCATCGCTAGATATAAGCTCTAATATTGCACGAATAACATCAGTTTACGGTAACAATAACATTAGCAAATATCATAATGACTTGCAGGTAAATCCTGTGTAACACTATATATAAGCTAAAGGATTGCACGAATAATATCATATTATGCTAACACTAACATTAGGTAATACTATAACGACTTGCAGGTCTACACCTGTGCAACGCTAGATGTAAGCTTAAATATTGCACGAATAACAACATTTTACGCTAAAACTAACATTAGCATGCACCACTATGACTAACAGGCCTATGCCTGTGCAACTTTAATCATAAGTAAGCACAAATAGCGTCTCATATTAACACTAAGTTAACAACGCATGTAATCCTCTTGGTCCTGTCCAGGTTTCATGGGCATTACCAAAAAGCAACTCTGACTCGCTCGCATGAACTACATGCCAGCTTAAAGCTTTCAAGTACTAACCGGGGTGCTATGCGGGACCCGACTAACGCACGATGATGCATGATAACATTAGCATTGCACGAACTAACACGTGGAGGGCTTTTTAGTGAGTAACTCTCCCCCTTCAGGGCGCAGGGACCCTCACACTGTTGGCCTCAGCATGTCGGCCTCCGCCTGTAATGGGTTTTTCCCCTCCACAGTAAAATAAAAAACTGGATGTGCTTGATGGCTAACACAACAGCAACAGGAATCACTGTAGTTGCTGTTGTGGATGTGTTTTTTTTTTTTTTTTTTTTTTTTTTTTTTTTTTTTTTTTTTTTTTTTTTTTTTTTTTTGAAAGGGGAGACAGAAGTAGAGTTGGGAGGAAAAAGAGTTGGCTTATCTCGCCGGGAAGGAGTAGGGAGTGGGATAACTTAACAACTAAGGAATGCTAGAATTTGTGGATGAGAGTATCGGTAGGGAAGTTGTGGAGTCCCGCATTAAGCACCTCCATAGTTTAGGTGATAATGTAGGCTACCGCGGGTTGGCGGGAGCAGGAGAAGGAATTCCGGGTCATGACCATGACCCAGGGCCCTGGCCATGACACACGGGGAGTAGATGGTGAATGTGGTTGGGGAGTTGGGGTGAGTTCTTTATTTCAGTTGGAGTGCACTTTTTAGTGCCTTGGTGCGAAGAGGTAGCCATGAGGCCCGTAGTAATCTGGGTACTCTTGTGGGAATCTTAAGGGGGCAAGGTCGTCCAGCATTATTCCTTGTCCGTTACAGAGTTGGTTGCTGCAGAGGCGGGTGCATGGGTAAGTGCCGTGGTCGGTGTAGCCGCCGCGGCGGTACAGTGCTATTTGTCTCGCATTCAGTCTGCGTGGTGTAGGTCGTCCTGGTGCGGTCTGGCATGGTTGTGCCTGAGTCTGTGTTGATGGAGTAGCTGTCTCTTGGTGCTGCGCTCTGGCGAGTGCCTGCGTTGGTGTTGAGGGCGTGGCTGTCTGGTGTGATGGTTCCGTCTCTCGTGGTGTCAATCTGCGTTGAATTGGTTTTGGTGTTACTGGCTGTGGAGTATCTGTTTGTGTTGCAGCGTCTGATGTGGCATACATGGAGATGGTGTCCTCTATCCGATACAGCTTGCGCTGTATGGAGTCGAGAACTTCAGTGTTGTCCAGCTCAATGATGGCAGTACGCAGTTGGTGTAGTAGTTTGGCAGCGGCGTTAAATCCTGTTGTGTGATGTGTTAATTGTCGGGCGATCGCTGCGTAGCGCTTGCGGCTTGTCCGTGTCTGCTTTTTGATATTGGCGTTAAGTATTGAAATTGACTGAGTGAGAGCAGGGACGCTCTCGGCGGCGATATCTCGTACTTCTTGAAGCTCAGTTGTGTTGTCTTGTTGGGGCTGGGTGGTAATCGCCGAAGTTAGTGAAGAAACGGCGCTGGTGAGCTTGTTGCACGCATCCTCGATGTTGCGAAGACGGATGTCAAGGCCAGTGACCACAGCCTGTAGTTCCTGGGCCTCGGTGTTGCATAGTTCAGCGTAGGATGCTGCTGCGGCGTATGATGTGCCACGAGAAGTGGGTGCGGCGGCGGAGATTGGTGTTGTGGTCTGTTGTGACTGTGTAGCTGCGTTGTTTGGTGTTGACTGTCTGTGTTGTCTAGGATATAGTGGGCACTGCGCCTGACCTGTGTAGTGGCCGTGGCCGCTGCAGGTGGCGCAGTACCGGCGACGTCGGCGAAGATCGTGGCTAGTGCATTGTTGAGTGAGGCATGACGCCCCACAGTAATGACAGCGTGGTGCGGCGCTGCAAGCGGTGGCGACGTGCCCATATCGGCAGCAACGGCGACATGGTACCTGTCTGGTTGCTCGGCCGGGTTCTGCGAGAAGGCGCCGCCCAAGAAAGAGCAAGCCCGCCCTCAGTGCGGCTTCGCGGTCACTGTTGCTGGTGAAGAGAAGTCGGATGAGGTCGGTCTGTCCGTGGGAGGTGATGATGCGAGTGGCTCGGAATACTGACGGCCACTCCTGTTGTGCTGCGAACAGCACGTGTTTGGCAGCGATGTCCCGTGGCACTCCCCGGATAATTACGCAGGTCCCTGTAGGGGGTCCTAAGTGAGCAGTCGGCGGCGGAGGAAGGTGGTCGGTAGCCGGCACTGACACTGCCGGAGTTCCCGGGGTTGGCTCTGCCACTGCCCCTCCCAGAGCGTTGGGCGCCTGCCGTGACGGCTGTCGCCGCTCGACTGGCAGGCTGGCTTGCTGCGGTGAGGCGTGTGGTCCAGTGGGGGCGCTAGTGGCACTCGGTGCGGGACCGGCCGGAACTGCAGAAGCTGCGTTGGCTGTCGTAGCGCGTGATGCTGCGTTGGATGTCTCGACGTTGGTGTTGTCTGGTTTTGGGGCCGATATGGCTCCAGAACCCGGCGAAGTCGGCGGTTTTCTACGAGGAAGGTGGTCGGTTGCCGGCGCTGGTCCTGCCAGGGACTCCGGGATTGGCACTACCGCCTTTCCCAGAGAGTCGGGCTCCTGCCGTAACGGCTGTTGCCGCTCGACTGGCAGGCTGGCTTGCTGCGGTGAGGCGTGTGGTCCAGTGGGAGCGCCACTGGCGCTCGGTGCGGGACCGGCCGGAACTGCAGAAGCTGCGGTGGTTGTCTCGGCGCTCTTGTCGAGTGTGGTTGCGTTGGCTGTCTCGGCGTTCTTGTCGGCGTTGGTATTATCCTGTTTTGGGGCCGATATGGCTCCAGAAACCGGCGAGGTCGGCGATTTTCTGCGATGCTTCTTCTTCCCCATGCTGCGTAAGCCATCCTCTGCTTTCTATGTTTGATGGCTAACACAACAGTAACTACAGTGATTCTGGACCCTCAAGAAAACACTGTGGCTGGTGACAAACATAGCCCGAAACAGCAGGCCCAATCACAAATCGTCACCTGCTCATGGGCCAGGGCAAAGCAACCCCCTCCCACCTAACATTGTATATATATGGGAAGCGGAAAGCCAACCATCATTTTTGACGGGCACGGGCAGACAGGTCGAATGGTACTCGCCTCGTACACGTCTACTTTGGACCACTGGTGGAAAACCGTGACGGCACAGCAGGACCTCTCCTCAGGGAGCGGAAAACGACGCAGGAGGAGCTGCTACTACGCACCGCCTACTACATACAGTGTAATAGCCAGGCCGGGCGCCGCTAGTTCGTCGAGGAGTGTCCTATAAGAGATCTGGCAAGCAGATTTTAGGGCACTCCAATCTGAAGAAGAGAGAAGAGAACCCACCGAGGCAGCTTTCCCGGAGCTGTCCTAACACAGAACCGGGCTTGGGCCCTCTACTGGCCTGTCTAGTGAAGGAGGCTCGCCGAGCGCTTTCACGGGCCAACCAGGAAAAGATGTCGGACGGAGGAGACTCGGTACCGACTGACAGACCAACGAGACCGCAGCCCCACAAGGTTGTAGCCAAGGGTCTGGACTCAGGTCTGGACCCGGGGTTCACTGGAACCCCAATAGGCGCGCCGCAAGGCGTCTGGCCCTCTGTGGGGAGCCGAATGGCACCTGCACCGACTCTGACACAAACACCGAGTACCAGCAAGCAGGTAAGACCTGACATGGTATTGACACCCCCGAAACCCTCAACCTCGAACCCCTCACCCGGTCCCCGAGTGAGCATCGCCAAGGCGAAAGCCAAGGCACTTACTAGGGCCAAGAGTAGGCCGAAGGTGAAGAAGGCCGTGGGCCTTGTTAATCAAGGGACTGTCGCCCCCATAACACCACCAGCTCCTGTCAACCCAACTCCAGCACTGCCGGACGACGATGGCTTTGTAGTGGTACAAAGCCGCAGGAAAAGGTCCTCTGGTTCGAGCCCAGAACGACCTTCTCCTTCATCGGGACCTGCAGCGTCCCCCCAGCACCAAGCCGCACAAAAGGCGGAAAAAATTCCGCCAATTGTGTCTGACCCCTTCCCTAATCACATCAAGGTGATGAAGGAACTCAGGGGAAAGTTAAAGGCGGTATTTCAGACAACACGACACCCAGGGCGTGTTGTCATCCGAACCACTTCCTCTGGAGACCATGCGGCCGCAAAGGAAGTGCTGAAAGCGAGTGGAATAAAATTCCACACGTATTCGCTACAGCGACCCCACGTGGTCCGCAGGGTAATTAGAGGTCTCGATTCGGAGACAGACCCCCAGGATATCTGTGCCGGCCTGAAGGACGAACACGGAATCGAACCGCGGTCCGTGGTGCAACTCACCACTACAAAGGTGAAAGAGGGGAAACCCACAAAGGTACCCCTACCTTTATTCCTAGTAACTGTAGAAAAACAAGGGGAGGGAACCCCTAAGATTGACGAGGTGTCTTGCCTGTACTATACACGGGTCACGATTGAGCCTTACCACGGCAGGGAGGGGCCAGCCCAGTGCTATAAATGCCTGGGTTTCCACCACTCAAGCTTTGCCTGTGAGAGGACTCTTAAGTGTCTCCGTTGTGCGGGCGAGCACCTGGTAAAGGCTTGCCCGGTACCAAAGGAAGAAAGAAGGTGCGCCAACTGCAATGGATCCCACATAGGGATCTATCGCGGGTGCCCTAGGAGACTTGCGATAATGCAAGGTAAACAGGGCAAGGCTGACACTGAAGTCAGAACAGGGGTCTCTTTCGCCACGGCCCTGGCGAGACACGAAGGTGCTCTCGCACAGGCCGAGGCCGCGGAAGTAACCCCTAGCGACCAGGTTGCCAAGTCGATGACAACGCCAGTCCCGGAAAGTGTCCCACCCCAGGTTGTGAGCACAAAACCTGCTCCAACACCCAGCACTGCTCCTAAAGAAAAACGTCCTCCCAAGAAGGGGAAGAAGAAAGCCTCTGTGGTGAAAAACACAGAAAAACCTACTGTGGCGAAGGATTCCAACAAAACTGTTGGAAAACTCTCCCCACCACCAGTACCCACAGCTCAAGCTGCAGCAGAGACAGCCAACGCTAGCCCGTCCCAGCGGACTGGCTCAACCAACCACGAGGCAGCAGTGCCTCTACAAAACATCCCAGAACCAACCTTAGGGGACACATTCGCTTCCGAGGAGATGGCTGAATTCATCGAGTTGGCAACCTGGTTCGCCGACTTAGTTCAGCGTTCCCTCCCAATCCTACGACGCTGCAGGGAAACCATCATCAACCCCGGGATTTCCGCTGTGCAGAAGCATCTCACGGTGCTTCAAACGGCTAAGGACCTCTATTCTAACTCCACGAGCTCGTAATGGCGCATAGAACTGTGCGTTCATTTCGAGCTGCGTTCTGGAACGCAAATGGAGTTAGAGACCAGAGACCTGGCCTGCTGGAGTTCGTGGACAGCCATGGGATTGATATCCTGATGGTCTGTGAAACGCACTTGCACGCTGGTGTGCAGTTTAACCTGCCAAGTTACGCCGCTCATCGGTCTGATCGGGTCGGCCGACAGGGCGGTGGTACTGCCATTTTCATAAAGAACCATCTCACCCACACTCCTGTTACCATTCCTCCGCTACAACACCTGGAAGCAACCGCCATAAGGCTATCCTTGGGCGGGAACGATCTGGTGCTTGTGGCGGTATACGACCCGCCGGATGGTCACTTCTATGAAGCGGACATCACGGCACTCCTGAACCTACACCACAGGGTTTGCATTGCAGGCGACTTCAACGCAAAACACCCAAGCTGGCACAGCCGCACCCAGAACGTTAAGGGCCGGGGATTGTACCGTCTCATTAGCGGGAACCCCGCCCTTCACGCGCACGGGCCGAGAGGTCCAACCTACTACCCGGCACGCGGCGCCGCGGATATCATCGATTTCATGGTCACCAAAAACATACCATTTCACTTGGACCTCTCTGTGATTAACGATCTGGACTCCGACCACAACCCTGTTGTGGTGGATGCAGACGTTAATCTTACTGCCCTGGGAGTGCCGGACTGGGTGGATGAAGTCGACTGGGATGCAGCCGTCCTAGCCCTTCAAAACTCCGTGGAAGCAAATCCTCGAATAGACTCGATAGAGGCTCTCGAGGAGGCAGCCACGGGGTTTTCTACCTCTGTCCTAAACGCGGTGCGTGCTCACACGCATCGCATTCCTACCGAAGTACCAAACCCGACATCTATCCCTGTCCCACTAAAACGCCTCATTCAAGCAAAGAATGCTGTCAGACGGCTATGGCAGAGATTCCGACATCCTAGGATAGGAGTAATACACCAGAGGTTCAAATCCCTGGTGAGACGACTCCTAAGAAAACACAGGCAAGCAGCTTGGGACGAAACAATGCGTCGCGTAAACCTCCAAGAGAGGAAACCGTGGCGCATCGTCCGAGCCTTGAGGAAAGACAAATCTGCACACCAGCATCCAGTGCACAGCCCTCGGGGAAGACTTGTCTTTGAACCGAGGGAAAAAGCAGAGGCACTAGCAGACTATCTGGAGACTCAGTTCCAGCCTAGGGTAGATCCCCAGAACGATGACCATACTGACCTCGTGGAACAAGCGGTAGAAGACTTCCTAGAAGTCCGACCCGCGGGCCACGAGGAGTTCCACATCCCGGTAGTTACCCCTCGCGAGGTAACTAACACCATCCGGCACCTAAAACCTAGTAAAGCCCCTGGGCAGGACCGTGTAACAGCGGAAATGCTCCAGCACCTACCCCATAGAGCCGTGATGCACTTGACCCGCATTTACAACGCATGCCTCAGCATGTGCCACTTTCCAGCTGTCTGGAAACAGGCGCGTGTGGTATGCGTTTTGAAGCAGGGAAAGAATCCGGTTTTTCCATCCAGTTACCGTTCCATCAGCCTCCTACCAGTTGTCTCGAAAGTGTTCGAGAAACTGTTCCTGTCCCGCCTCGGACCTCTTTTGGAGGAAAAAGGTCTCCTACCGGAACACCAGTTTGGTTTTCGTTCTGGTCATTCCACGACTGAACAACTACTGCGTGTAGCCGAGAAAGCTTCCCTGGCTTACCAGGAGAGAGCTAAAACGGTGGCAGTGTTGCTCGACGTGGAAAAGGCATTTTCTACCACTTGGCATGAGGGGCTTGTCTACAAGCTCATACAGCAGGAAATCCCCCCTCCATACATTTACTTGGTGGCTAGTTTCCTACAGGAACGTAGCTTCCGGGTGAAGGTGGAGGGATCATTCTCCAGAGAGAGGCCCATTGGCGCAGGAGTCCCCGAGGGCAGTGTACTGTCACCGGCACTCTTCGCAGCTTACATGGCCGATCTCCCGACGCACCCCAACACACACATCTGTCAGTATGCGGACGATCTCATGATCTTCGCTACTAACAAGAACCCGCGCTACAGTTACCGACAAGTACAAGCCCACCTCCGTGCCATCAATAGATGGTGCGAGAACTGGCGTATGTCTATTAACCCGGAGAAAAGCTCTGCGATTCTCCTGGCTAATACGATAGCCAACCGGCTCCCGCTGGACCTCGTGCTTCGGCGCCGTCGGATCCCCTGGGTCACTACGGCGAAGTATCTCGGGGTCACGCTGGACCGGCGGCTGACGTATAGACATCACGTCAGGGGCAAAGTACTTCAAGGCCACGCTGTCCTGCGGCAGTTGTACCCCATCCTCAGTTCCCAAACCATGCCCCTACGCCTGAAGCTTCGGCTGTATCGAGCGATCGTCCCGCCTCTGGTCCTGTACGGATGCGAGATCTGGGGAGTGGTGGCAAGGTCCACCTTCATCAGACTCCAGACGTTGCAGAACCGGGCATTAAGGATGATCTATGATACAGGCCGAAGATTTCCTGCCCATATCCTACACGAACATTCCGGTATCCCGTACATTGTCGACGTGATCAAAACTCGCGCTCGAACAATGTACAATAAACTCCAGAACCACCCCAACCCTCTGGTGAATACCCTGGGCCAATACGACCAGAGACAGCCGCGCCGACTACCATCCAAAAGATTGCCGAAGGACATCTTAAGTCCGGCGATCTAATCCAAGATGGGAAAGGCGGAAATGCAATCTGTACTCAAAACAGAGCGAATCACCAGTTCAGTTCACCTCTCAGCGTGTGACTGACGGCCAGAACCCTGGTAGGAATTAGCGCGTAAAATTCGCGCACAGCTCACTTGCGAACCAATCCCTACCTACAATTACTATAAAAACCCCTGTCCCAACAAATTTCCCAGTGAAAACATCCCTGTAGTGACACCGTCAAAACCATCGCGCAGGTAAAGCCGTATGACGGCTAGGTACTGCGGTAAAGACACTCGACCGGAGGAACATTCACCTCACCTCCGTTCGACTCGAACTGGCGTCTGGCGTCTGGCGTCAACCATCATTTTTCTTTCTGATGAAGGCCATGGAGTCTACAATGGCCGAAAGCTCAATGTTTTTAAACCTCACACGGCTGATCACCCGTGAAGCCTTAATTAATCATGCTCCCTGTCTATTAATTCTCCACAAAAGCGGTCAAAATTGTATTTACGTATGTACGGGCATCAATTGTAGGTCCAAAAAAAATTGGTCGTATGACTCAGAATGTAATACTGTTCATGAAGTACCACTTTATGATGAAAATATTTGTGTATGGTGTGTCATTAGCAGAGAAAGGTTTATCAGAACTCCAATTAGTGATGGT
Organism: Tenodera sinensis; assembly: GCA_030765045.1. NCBI lineage: Eukaryota > Metazoa > Arthropoda > Insecta > Mantodea > Mantidae > Tenodera > Tenodera sinensis. The sequence continues at coordinate 60,831,042 of CM060970.1, read as the reverse complement.
GGCCAGTTTCAGCATCATAAAGTAAAGTAAAGCCTTTAAAAGTAGCCTTAAAAATGTATGGTTTCATCTGCACCTTTCTATGATAGCAGCAGACGGCAACAAGCGCTGAGGATGGGGACAGGCAAAACACCGCGCAGCCCATTCAGAACATTTTTGTTCTCCCGGTGGGTGCAATTGAGTGTTACTTAAGATTTCAAAATTCTGCTAGTTACAAGGAAATTAAGATGGCATTAACATGATTTACTTTTAGCATACATTTTGCATATTTACCTGCAAAATGTATGATAAGAAATTTTGTTGGGTGGATATGACAGGCTAAAAGCCTGGGCTGAATGTCTGTCATATTCAAATATGTATTAATTTGATTTAAATAAATAAAAAAAAAAAAAACAATAAAAAATAAATAAATATATTGTGACATGGCTTCTCCATGTCATTAAGACTCTTTGATTTTCAAGGAGGTTGCCATGGAGACAGTTTGAGTTGTTGAAGATGAAGAGACAGAAACTAGTATTGTGTGAGAGTTTGAAAAGATTAAGAGACAGAAACTAGTAGTGTGGCTGTACTTGAAGCTTGAGAAAATAAAAAAAAGAGTTGTTAAATTTGTTACATTTGGTGTCAGAAGTGGGATATTCGGAAACCAGGATGATGGCAATGATGAAAGAATTATTTGCCAAAATGGAAACGAGAAACGACAACCTCGCTGCCGAGCTGAAAGAGATGAAGACGGAGCTATCGGCGAAAATTGACGGACAACTCGGCGAAAAGGTGGAAGACCTCTGCCAGCACGTGGACGTCGTGGAGGACGACGGGGAACGTCTTGGCGCCCTGGTAGTAAGAGTTGACGAGAGCGTCAAAGTACTGGATGCCAGGGGCAGACGGAATAGCGCGGAGCCGGGGAGGGAGCACCTAGTGGCCGAGGCGACAGTTGCGCCCGTTTCGGACGATCAGCAGGGAAGCGCACAAGCAAACGAGCAACACGCGAGAACCGACTTGGCGTGTGACATGGGGGAACCGTCGGGGCCATCCAATCACCTGACGCATAGTGCCGTGAACGGAAGAATGGTGGACATCATCGTGGACGGCAGGATACAGGAGAGGCCGTGCCGAGCACGAGTGAACACGAGTGCAGCGGTGGACGCGACTCGCGCGGATGTGGTGGGGTTTGTTGCCGGACCCATCGGAAGCAAGGTGGCTGCGAAGGTGCGCCAGAGAGGTCGGCGGACATGGTACCCAGTGAGCCGTTTCAAAGTGCGCAGGATGGCCCGTCAACACACCAGGAAGAAGGGCAACTGGACGAGGGACCGTCAAGACCGGCGGTACTGTTGCAGAATTTCGAAGCAGGATGGCATACATCGTCCTACCTGGACCAAGGGACACTATCCAACAGCGATACCTAGGATCGTGCCCCCTGGAGAGCGAGGTCCTACTGGCCCTCAAGGTTTACAAGGATTCCCTGGCCCTCAGGGTCTGGTAGGCTTGCCTGGAATGAAGGGTGAACGTGGATTCCCAGGAATGAAAGGTGAACAGGGCAATCCAGGACCTCCAGGACAAGCTGGTGCACCAGGACCTGAAGGACCTAAGGGTGACTCAGGCTCTCAAGGACAACATGGAGCTCCAGGACAACCTGGTCCACAGGGCCCTCCAGGAGACAGAGGACTTCCAGGATTACCCGGCCCAACAGGACCTGCTGGCCTCAGAGGTCAGAGAGGTGCACAAGGTGAGACAGGTCCACCAGGGAAGCCAGGCAGTGAAGGACCTCCAGGACCACAAGGTATTGCAGGACCTCTAGGACCACCGGGACCAATTGGAGAACAGGGACCAGAGGGAGCACCAGGTAAAGCAGGAACACCTGGTATTGCAGGAAGACCGGGAGATAAGGGACCTGTAGGACCTTCAGGACCTCCGGGAACTCCAGGGGCACCAGGTCTTCCAGGGCCACCTGGTCCAAATGGACCTCCAGGACCAGCAGGAGAACGGGGTCTTCGAGGAGAAACTGGACCACAGGGTGTAGAAGGGCCACAGGGAGCTAGAGGAAAGCCAGGACCTCCAGGGCCAGAGGGAGGTAAGGGTGATAGAGGAGAAGAAGGTCCAAAGGGTGCAAAAGGACACCGTGGTCTCATTGGTCTACAAGGGTTACCTGGACCTCAGGGACCTCCAGGAGACAAAGGCATGACTGGACCTCCAGGATTGTCGGGAAAAGATGGTGAACCTGGAACTAAAGGTATGCCTGGAAGAGATGGAAACCCAGGACCTCAAGGTATACCAGGACCACCAGGCCCTCGTGGACCACCAGGAGAAGAGGTTCGATGGGTTAATCCACCGGGGCGCAAGGGAGATGCCGCAGTGATAGTGCTGGTCGGGACGACCAGCTCTGAGGAGGGAGCAGTGTGACATGGCTTCTCCATGTCATTAAGACTCTTTGATTTTCAAGGAGGTTGCCATGGAGACAGTTTGAGTTGTTGAAGATGAAGAGACAGAAACTAGTATTGTGTGAGAGTTTGAAAAGATTAAGAGACAGAAACTAGTAGTGTGGCTGTACTTGAAGCTTGAGAAAATAAAAAAAAGAGTTGTTAAATTTGTTACAATATATTGGCCTCAGGGGATATGTGAACAGCGACCACAAGGTACCCAAGTTGAGCAGAACATTACTTCCACTTACTGGTGTTTTGCTCCTCACTGTAGCTTTTCTATTTGACCTTACCTTGGTCATTTCTTGTTCCCTTCCGACCCCAATGCTATTAGGGTTCCTGAGAGCTAGGGAGTCTTTATTTTTCCAACCTCTATATTTCTCTAATTTCTCTATAAACTCTTAACCCGTAACATGCTGACCTGTCATGGCATCTAATACGTCCTCTGATTGGTAATCAGAGGATATGTTCGGTGAATTTATTTTGATAACTCACCCGGTCAGGTCGGTGAGACCCGTAAACCAACAACAGGTGTGGTCCTCCAGACATTCTGGGGGTTGTGAGAGAGCGATGTGACCGCCAAAACATAAAAATATGGTGGTCTCTAAAAAGCGGTTACTATTACTGCTATTGCTCTCTTCAATATCATTGTGAAAAATATTGGAGAGCAAGAGGATTAATGACTTCATTGTCAGAAATCCAGCATTAGCTAACAACTTTTAGCATACAGTTAGCTCTGTCTCTAACATTTTCTAAAGTTGTCTCAAAATAATGTAGGTTATGGTTATAAATATATATATATATATATATATATATATATATATATATATATATATATATATATATATATATATATATATATATATATATATATATATATTATAATCCATTGAATCAATAGTTCTTACTAGTTTTATATGGTATCATATTTAACTCTTTCTCAGTGTAGTATAAAATGCATACAAAGAAGAGTGCAATAAATATTCCCTCAACATTTAAACCATGGCTTTTAACTTGGAGCATGCACAATGCTGTGATTTGCTTCATTCAAAACCAGGCTTAGTCACTTAATTACACATGCATGTATAAAAATATAATCATGCTTAATGGAGATATTTGTACTTACTTAACAAATCTCTTCCAGGAATCCACAAAAACCTTGGTGACCAGATGTAGCAGCTCCTTGGGACAAGAGCTTGGGCGCTGTGTGGTGGTAGATTGAAGAAGTGATCTGCGATTTTTACAGAAGTATAAATCACTGAGACGCTCCTTTTGTAAAGCTGCAGACTGTCGGTACTGGTTTAGAGTTGCCCTGCCTTCAGTGACAAGGACCTGCAAGAATTTTCAACCTTAATGTCTTCAATTCACCATCACAGATCATCAGATCTACATCTATATATATAGGTACTTTTTTTTTTCCTGAAGACAGCTTAGGGTTCCTATTATTTTAACATATTTCTGCAACCATTTATTGAAACATTTAGGAAACTAGTGTCATGTATGGCTACTAAGTTAACACATGCAAATTACCTCTTCCTTTATCACTGTTTAAAAAAATGAATTGCACTGTGTTATTTATTTTATTTTTAGTGATTAAAAAATAAAAATAAAGTTTCTTATTAGAAAGCTACAAGAACTTAAAAATGAGATGAGCAACTTTTAAATGATAGACGCATAAAAAGCAGATATTTCAGAGGAGATCTATGAAAAAAATATTTGCTATTCACATTGCATGATTACAATCCAGATAAAGTTCTTGAATTTTTCTCAATGTTATTTTGTATATGAAAATTATTTTTTTGCTATAACCACGTGTAATCTGTTAAAGCAGGAACACTGAATCAAATTCAAAAATGCCAATTCAATGGTCAGGGTACAAATCAGAGATCTTTGTTTATTAGGACTAAGCTCTAATTCCATTGACATACCCATGTAACATGCAGAATGTTTCTTATCTCATTGTCTTTAGGCTAAATCTGGTTAGTGCAGAAGTTAGGTAAGTTTAATAAATATTTGTGATTATAACGTTGGATAGCTTTAGAGTGCTGACCCATTAAGATGATCTGTGGTTTGAATCTTGACTGTATCATTGAAGTTCTCCAATCAGACCCAGACTTGCATTTTTACACCACACATGACTTCGTTTGTTTATTTGTTTATTTGTCAAATGCTAAGAATTTTATATTAAATAAGGTTGTCTGTAGAAATATGGTGCTGGCCATTCTTTCAACAGAAATCCACTGACATGTCAAATTTATTGCTGTATTACAATTTCTTCCTCTCTTCAGCATCCATTGCACTTGCTTCTCACTTCATATATACATTGCCCCATACTCCTTCACTCTTTAATAAATATCCTTTTCATATGAGGGGAAATTGGAAACTAAGGCTATAAGCCCGAATATTCCTGGTGTTTCATCCCCTATAGGAAAATTAATGTGCAGTAATTCTAATACATGTGGTTGGTAACTGTGCAGAGTTTCAGTCACCTGCCATCTACAGCACTAGCTGTAGGTAAACACAAATAGCGACTTGTTTGGAAAACTGGTCTCACTAAGAAATCTGTTCAGTTATTCAATTTCTGTAGGCGAAACGTATAACCGCAGCTGAAATTCACTGGCAGCTGGTAGAGAATTATGGAGATTGTAGTGTCTTGTCAGCATATCGCAGATTGGTGTCAAAACTTTGCAGTCGGTATAGAAAACGTCACTAGGCTGATGAAGCAGTTTCACTGGAACATCACCACCCCCCCCCCCCCCCCACAGCTCAGACCATGCTCCAAGTGACTTTCACATTTGTCATCACTTGAAGGAATACCTATGGTGCCAACGATTCGATTCAGAGGAGGAAGCAAAACACTTCATGACAACATGATTGAACATGCTAATCCAGTATTTTTACCAGGAGGGAATATTCAAACTCATCCCATGAAGCAACAAATGCCTCAACCAATATGGACACTATGAAAAATAACCTAATGTATGTCCTATCAATTGTATGTATTGGTTGTATGAAATAAAATGTAAAATGTTTCACTGCAGGTTTTGTAACCTTAGTTTCTGATCACCCCTTCCAGTTTAAGCTTTGCGGTTCATTTCATCCCTTCAGTCTTTAGTTTCTTCACATTCTAACAGAATAACCACACATGAGTAGTATGAAAAAGCCATTATTTGTGGAACAGGTGTCGATGTCATTTGCTTGCAATCACTCCTGCTCCTCTCTTCGCAAATATCTGTGCAGCAATTCTCAAGATCCAAGCCCTTAATGTTCAACTTGCACTTATTTCTACCTCTGTAGTCTGTGCACTGACCTACACAGCAGTAGCAAACATGTTTCAACTGTAAGATTTGAAGCTCTCATGGCGAGCATTATTAATCAAGGCTACACGGGTGATCAGCCGTGTCCGATTTATGATCGAGCTTTCGGCCAAAAGCTTCATGTTCGTAAATCTGACACGTCTGATCACCCACGAAGCCCTGATTAATGTTTCAACTGCTTGCCCATTTTAATCCTCAAACTGGGTGGCTGCCAAATTAGTGGTGTGCTACCACATTTTAGATTAGAGTTCATTGCAACGAAATTTGAGTCCACAGTTACCTATCTTAAAATCACTATTTGCTATCCCTCTGCATCCCTTTAAACATGTGTGGTCAAATTCTGAAGGAATTATATAAAATTCATCAATATAACAAATAATGTAGAGACCACAGGATTCACTTATCTTAAATATATAAGTTGTTCAATGGTTTTGACACACATACAGGTACAGAATTTTAAAAAGATAGAGAAATTTAATTATTAAAAGGCTGTAAATGAAGCTTCTACCCTCAAAAAAATAAAAGATGACTGTAATTTTAAAAAGTTTACTTACCATCCTTGAGCTGATAAATTTACAAAAATTTTTAAAGAACATGGAATAACTTTGGCTCCTCAAAATAAATATAATATAAAAAAATTTCCTTAATTTTTCTGAAAAGGACAAAATCCCAAATTATTAAAAGTCCAGCACTTGAGAGGTAGCATCAGGACTGAAAAATTTAATGCCAAAGCCAGGATATGAACCACAGATCTTCCACTTTGCATGCAGCTGCATCCAACATTTATCAATTTAGCTGTTTTGATTGTAACAAGATTCACGTTGGTAAAACTAAACCATAATAAAGGAACATTTTGTAAGTATTAAGTAGGATAAATCAGCTGTGGCAGATCATTTTTGGTCATTTAATCATGGAATAAATCCAGTTAAACTATTAAAGTAATTAAATGGACCCATAGATTTAATGGTTTAGGAAAAAGTATTAATTTTGAAAAATAGGTACCATGTTAGTAAACTTGAAATACGGCCAATTGATTTTGCTAGCAAGTTTTGTATTCAGAGGTGATGTCCAGTAAGGTAACACTCGTAGCAACACTGACATTGAGTATGACAAAACAATGTCAGTGTTTCAACAACTTATACCATATTTAAAATAAGTGAAGCCTGTGGTTTCTACACCATTTGTTATATCGGTGGATTATATTTGCTTCATTGTTAATAGCTTCAGGCTTGTATACCACTTGCATAAAAAATTTCTTCTTATTCACTATTTAAGACTTACAATTAAAAAAAAAAACAGCTTTGCTTAGAAAAAGTAATGCTTGTGCAACTTTACTAACCTGGCATCTCTTGCAAGGGTTGGTATCTTGTGGAAAGGCTTTCGTGCCTGGAAAGTAACTTGCAAGAATGTTCCACGCTTCCAAGGACACCAGTCTTCGATTATTTTCCTCCCAGCAAAGATCACCTAGATTAGATTAAAGTAGCTGCACATTAGTTTCAGCACACACTATCACAAACTATTCAAACAGTATATTTGTACTTCACCTAGCAAGAAGAGATCACAAAGATTCTAGTGAGAGGGAGTCTGCTACAGTCAGTCATATTTTTTCCAAGCATACTCAAATTATATTTTTCCCCAGCCTGACTGGTGCAAACTACAGTAGAACCCGAATCCATAATTTTTAGAGGGAGTAGGTAAAACAATCGAAATTGGAGAATTAAGAATAGTGATGTTTGAGGTTATTTTGAGTCACTTATTTACACACACCTTCACTACTAACTGCTTTTTTAAAGCGGAAACGTTTTCAGGACCATTCGATCCCATCATCAGCCGTTGGGTGACTGACGTTATCCTCTTGTTCCTTTTCTCTGCTGTCTCTATTCTGCTGCCATCTGGTGTTAGGGTTGCAGCAGAATAGAGACAGCAGAGAAAAGGAACAAGAGGATAACGTCAGTCACCCAACGGCTGATGATGGGATCGAATGGTCCTGAAAACGTTTCCGCTTTAAAAAAGCAGTTAGTAGTGAAGGTGTGTGTAAATAAGTGACTCAAAATAACCTCAAACGTGAAGAATACTTCACTGTCAATAGTGCTTCTATTTTTAATATTCAAGAATAGTGATGTTTATACATAACCATAAAAGGGAGCTAATGACTATGTAGTTGAACACCCTTAAACCTACATCGCCCATAACCATAAACAAATAAAACAAAAATATAATCAGTTTTATATTTGATGCCTATTTAACAAAGTATCCTCCCCTCCCCTTTTATTGCATTCTATGGAGGACTTTTTAGTTGAGTTTTATTTCTTTTCTGCTAATGCTGGGAATTCATGGTTAGGGAAAACCAACAAATAATTTTTCAAGAATGAGCTACGAGTATTTGGGCCAATAATCTCTGAAGGGGTTGCTGTCAAGAAATACAGAAAGTGAATTTAGTAAAATGGAAGGGTATCATGACTATTTAATAAGGTCTTTGTAGATTTCCCTTCTTTCCCTATCTTTACCCCTCTCCGTTGTCTGAGTGGTATTCATGCTATTGGCTGGACATAGTTATAACTAGGGTCTGAACCTTCATACAGGAAACAAAAAGTTGTAGGGCTTGGACTATAGGAAGTGGGAGGGGTAAGTCTGTCACATGATCATAACACAGAAGGCAAGGTACAGTCAATGTAAGAACGTTGTAGATAAAGTTTTTGCTTAACTTACATTCAATGTCCTCACCATTTGCAGTAAAATATTCACTCCCAAATTCTTGTACAAGTTCAGAAGTATGTGAATATTTCAATTTTTGTGCTGCAGGCATTTTACTTTGTGGAACTAATGAACACATTCAAGAGACACTATGACCTGTAGGCAGTGTGTTTTGTGCTGGCACTGTGCATGCACCATGACGTCACACTCTGTTTTGTGGAGGTAACTTGTGATCACCTCATTTGGCAACAGCTGTATACAGTTTCGAACTCTAGTTATAACCAATGACACATTGGTGTGAAAGAGAAGTATGAATTAGTTCCAATGGCTCAATAAATTTTTACTCATTAAGCTACAATTATTGTTTGTTTCACACCAAGCATGCCATACCCATCAAATGCTACATGTGGCCAGATATTGGTATATGAAAAGCTGCTAACACAGACAAATTTCAAAAACTGTCCAAATTCACAGAAATGTAATTAAATTTTAATGTCACTCCAGAAAAGTTGTTTATTGTATAGATATTAGAATAAAACCTTTCATTTGAAAGCACAAACTATATTATAATATAATAGACAAAAATGTTTAGAGCTATTTCGGTGTGAATTTTAATACCAGTAAAAACACAGGGAGAATTTGTAGAAGGATTAAATGTTTATATTTTTCAATGTAATATTGCATTCTATTAACTGTAAAGCTTTACATAATTTTGTGATTCTACTGACAAAGTTAAAGCTTTTCTTGTAGCAGATTCATTTAACTCAATAAATGCTACTTATTTCAAGCAACATTTGCAAGATTTTTCCATAGCAGGCATTAAGAATTTGGAGACAAAACTGAAGAAAATTAAAATATGGCTTTTCTACACCGCCAGGTGTGTATACCCTTCCTCACCCCCTTTCCTAGTCCTCTATACAGTGCCATCTTCCAGTCCCATATTGCGATGGTCAGCAGTTTGTTGATGGACATAATTCTTGTTGGCACTTAACTTGCAGTACCATTCCAGGCTGCTTTTAAAATATAGGCAAATATATACAAATTATAATTACAAATTCAATTATTTCAATTTGAAGCATTCATTCAAGGATAAAGTTTTTTTTTTTTTTTTGGGGGGGGGTGCAATTCTGAAGGAACGCTACAAGAAAATAATTGCTAGGAATGCAGAAGACTGGTCTTATTAGCATTAGGATCACTAAAAAAAATATTTTGTTGTTTAATGACGTCAATTGCCAGGATCACATCAGCATCGCCGGTGTGCTGTAATTTCATCCCACAGGAGTTTTGTTACATGCCAGTAAATATACTGACATGGAGCTGTCGTTTTTACACACACTTAAAAATCTTCGGTCTGGGCCGGGTTTGAACCAGGAAACCTTTGTATTAGGATCATTGCTGATCTTTTTATATAGGTCTTAGATTTCCTGCTGTACTTTTGCACTCATTTATATTATTTGGCATTTTTGGATGTGTAACTTATGTTTTCAGCCATTATCGTAATTGTATACCGTTCCATTATAATACATTATTATATGTTATAGATGTAAAGCATCACCAGATAAAAAATGAGTGACTGTAGTCTTTAAAGGTAAATAAAATATTACAGCTCACTTGAATGTATGTAAAAAATGTTAATTTTTTAGGGAAAATACAAAAATACAAATGTCAAGATACAGCAAAAGTCATAAAATATTTAATGCTATTAGGGATTTATCTGCAGATATTTGTATTGGTAATTCAGGACAATATAATGAATAAGGCTAGGATAAAGAACGTTGCAAGTCAAGTTTTGGAACACTTTTCCTTCAGTTACACTGCAAGTTAACAGGATATGTTTCAAAAGCTTTTGCTTCCAATCATCTGCTGTAAATCAACTGGCGGCATTGGTGTCTTCTCCCCTCTTGTACAACGCCAATGCTACCAGTCACCTTCTACTAGTTTAAATCCACTGTCTTGGGAACTACAGGCTGGAATATAACCACTAAACAACAATAGATACATTGTTTCATGCTTCACACAAGACAAAGAAAATCATTTCATATCATTATAAACTGAGGAAATAATAGTAGTCTGCAATGAGAACCAACTGGATGCAAAGTGTATGCACTGTTTGTTCCTCCCTACTTCACAGAACACTAAAAGCAGTTCATGTTGAGATTTAGCAGCAATATCACCTAGAAATGTAACAAAACCAAGTGGGATGGCTCAGGCAGTAACATCTGTGGCCCGCATTTGGGAGGTTGAGGCGGAAACCCGCACCTGCCAATTAAAACCTGCATACCTACGTAATAATTTGTATATAATTGAAAACCGAATAGAGGCTTTACCTTACAACTCGACTGGTGGGCCGAGGGTACAGGCAGGGAAAGTAACGGTACCACAAGAAGGCAACAACCCCTGAAAGAAAGGGAACAATAGGGTTGAAAAACCCAACGCTTGAATACGTACATGCCTAATTGTAAGGTGAAACTGGCCAAGCGGAAGGGCCGATTTGAGAAATACAGTTCTTCGGGAAAGAAGGACACTTGCTTCGTAGATCTTCAGCGGGATAGACAGACGTGTGCGTTATGCGGATCACGATACTTCATGGTCTTGTATGTCGGAAGGGGGCATGAGTAAAGTGAAATAAACATTAAAAGGAATAGAAGACTTCAATTTATTACCTGGACGTTCCTCAGCTGGACAACCCTGAGATAAGAACCTCGTGCTCAAACAAAAAGCACACTATAAAAAGCCGGAGCAATCAAGAGCACCCACACCTTTCTGACCTACACCTTCCCAAGTAGACCAGAAACATAGCATCCCATACACCCATCCAAAACTCCCGCACCAAAATGGCACCCAATGTGTCATAAACTACCCACCCCAGCACCCAACTACATCCAGGAAGACCTCGTCAACTTCAGCAGCGACCTGGTCCGAGCTGGATTCCACCGCTACACAGGCTGGCGCGCAGAGAACGACACCGCCTAGGAAGCATCACATTGAAGGACACCACACACATCATTAGTGACCATCCTCAACACCCAGCACGTAAACGAGGTAAACCGCTCATCACAACAACAACAACAACGAGTAAGTACACTTTTATATCCAGTGACACATCCCGACTCAGGATAGGCAGCCAGTACAAAACTAATTATACAGTTGTATGAAATTGAGAAACGGAAAAATAATAAGCATTGACATGGCGGAACAACAGGCCCAAGAACAACAAACAAACATTACCGTAGAGGAAATTTCTCCTGAAACTGCACCCAGCCTCACAACTATGATGCAACAGATGCTTCAGCAGTTCCAGAATTTGGAAAGTAGATTAGCAGAACAGAGCACACAGACAACAAAATAACCGCTCAAGGAGCACAACTTCAAAGTAGCTTAATAGAACAGAGTACACAGTTAGACAACAAAATAACCCCTCAAGGAGCGCAACTTCAAAGTAGCTTAACAGAACAGAGTAAACATATAGAATAACAAAAACAAGCCCTGGATAGCATTTACCTAGGCCAAAGCAGAATTGAAGCAGAATTCCTAAACTTACGCACAGAAGTGCATGACACGCAAAAGGAATTAGAAACTATTAAAGACCATGTTAAACATGTTTCGACTACTAGTAATAAGTTGCAAGCACAATTGAGCGAGAAGCTGCGCTCCACCAGTGTGACATTAGAAAAGCGGCAGCAAAGTGCCGAAGCGAGAACGCAAGCCGAATTTTCTGAAGTAAGAAAAGTTATACAGACGCAACAAAATGAACAGAGAAATGAACTCACAAAACTGCAAGATATAATAACACAGGCAGCAACGGCTCATCGCTCAACACTTACAAATGTAGAACACCACGCGCCAGAAATGGCAGTGCTCAAAGAAGCCATAAATGGGCTCACCATAACAAAGAGAAACCAACCTCAACAAACGTACACTGCCACTTCTAGTGCGAGCCAGGGGATGTTGAACGCACGTTCTGCGGTGTCTCCAACATCGGCTGCAGAATCGTGTAGTAGTATAAATCCAGAGAGTACACAGACCCATTGCATGACACATGGTTTCCCCAACCACTACCATCTATTAAACGAAATTGCAGTACCCACTTTTAATGACACGAGAGACAACGCTAAGCGGTATGTAATGGATCTTGAGTCGTACTTCCACCTAAAAGCTATCCCAGAATCGTTTAAAACGTTAATAGTGAAGAAAGGCCTACAAGGACGATCACTCACTTGGTTTAGGTTAGCGGTAGGCGACCATGCCACATACGCGGATTTTAAACATCATTTCCTCGCCAAATACTGGAACAGTGCAACTCAGTACGCGGTAAGCACAAAAATTAATAATGGAAAATTCGATGCACGCACAAAATCCATGGTGGATTATTTCCTAGACCTTGCCCAACAGAGCCAACTACTAGACCCTCCAATGAAAGAACAAGAGTTCATTTCTCTTGTCATAAGGCACTTTCTGGACCAGATAAAGAACCACCTCATTGTTGCCCGACCCAACAGCATAGCCGGAACGCTGGATTTATTAACAGCATTAGCGCCACATATGTCTGAATCGAACCCTGTCCAGCAAAATGAGGTCCCACACAATTAACACATTTTTAGTGGGACGAGGGCAAGAGCCAACTACAATGAACGCCGATATGACCAGGGTCACACCCGGGAACGCTATCGAGAACAGGCACCCTCATCCAATTCCCGGAATGGCCACAGACACCACCAACAGCGTTCACCCCGAGAAAACCCCCATCACGGATACCAGAGACAACGGCACCAACACATTAATTATGTGCAAATTCGGGGACCACGACGACGAACAAACGACACCGACAGATACCAGAACAGAGAGAACAGGCACACCACACACCAAAGGCAGTACACAATTAGCCCGCCCCAAGAAAACCCCTCAGGGAGCCAGTGGCACAATAATGTGTACAACGGAGCGGAAAACAGGCACAACATGGCGGATTTCAATATGTACGGAGGCAACAACCATGAGAACTATAACGCCACCCAATGGCATAACACCACCGATAGACCGCAACCCGCAACACATGCACACAGCCAAGGTGACGTAAGCCGACAAAAATGGTTTGGCGGTTCACCATTCGTGCCGTCCGAGAATGCTACATCAGGTGACGGAGCCACGGCGCAAAATGGTAATCCGGTTTTTAACAATTCAAGAAACTAAAACCGGGTTGGATGAGGTTCCCGGTTCCTACAACGAGGCATATTTTTAACGAAGGAAGCAATAGTACAATACCAATGCTAAACGTATGTGCGTTACCAGTCAGAGGAATAAAATGACAAAGAATTCAGAAACAGGTCGTAAGTGTATTTATAATGGACGGGGTGCAGATGGAACCCATTTTTCTAGTTATCCCACACATTGCCGTACAAACACTCATTGGTAGTGATTTCGTTTACTCTTTCCAAGCTCGTATATATTATGATAATAAGCAAGTCGTAGTACAGCATAGTAATGGGGAGGTCACTGTACCTTTCACTCAACTGACCATGGAAAGGGAACAGTTGACAGAAGGCACATTTCAGTTGGAAAAGGAACAATTGTTTGTTATAATGGTTCAGGTAGATAGGGAACATTTTGACCGAACTCCATGTAACAGAGGCGAATGAGGCAGACGACGAAAGGGATATTTTTTTTAATTATTGCGGAACCGAAAATGTGAGGTATGCGGAAATGTTTAGGGATGTAGAAACAAGTAGTACACCCCTCACGGTAAAAGCCTATTCGCTTCATGGAAGAAAAAAAAAAAAAAAAAAGCTACAGCCTGAATAAAGAAATAAAAATACAATCCTTTGTCCCAACTGAACAACTACCTGAACACTGTGACCATACACGAAGAAAGATCGAGTGAAACGTGAATGAAACCCTGCACTTAGACATCTATTGTGGCAATATTGATAGTTAACGAGCTGAGTGATCGATCGTTCGAAGTAGCAGATATGAGAACACAAAAAGTTATAGGCAGATATAATTTAGCGCTACTGCGACCATCCAAATAACTGGATAATGCAACAAACGAATCCATTATACGACGCAGCGAAGACCTTGCTTCATCAAAGTATTTTAAGTAAATATACCCACTATCGTAGGATATCAGTGACGTCACACACCCAGTTCAGCATTATTCCCTTTTGTCAACCCTAATAATAAAACCTGATGTCATGAGTGGGCCAAACCATTAGTATTGTTAACGATTGTGTTGAATAGGCTATAAGTACCTGTATATAGTAGAAATAGAATTTCTGAGTGACAATAATAATAAACTCACTCTCCCGAGTAGGATTAAGGTAAAGGAAGAAGATATATAAAAGAGGTAGTACATTATGTAAATCCAAGGGAGACAGCGAAATTGTATATATTTATATTGATGTCAGAAAACACTCAATCGGATGTTAGGAGAACAAGGCAGTGTGTATAGTAGCCACAGTTGACAAAATGGCCGTGCTCCCGACTTTATTAGTAAACATATCCAAATAAGATTGGATAGGATAATAGTAATATAAAGGAAAATGTATATAATGTATGTTAAAACCACATATAGTGTAAGTTAAGGCATGTGAAGAGGCATAAAGTGCGCGAAATAGTGGACATGCCATATTCGTGTGATTGGAAGTGAAATACCACGAGTGAACCACAAAAAGTGCCCTCAGCAGTTTCCTGGTGCACAAAAACTGTCATTGCATCAGAGAAAACAGTACCCCAAAAACATATGTCAGTAATATCTGTATACACGTATATTACCAAAGTGTAACAATTTTAGCATTAAGGCATTGTAATATTGTGTAACTTCAATTACATGTACAATTTGATGTACTATTTAATAGGATAAGATGTTTTGTATATTTTGAGAATTCTTAAAATGTATCAAGGGTCAATTTTTGTAATATAACATGCATGTCATAATTAGAATACCTCACCTGACACACAAGACAGAACCCGAAAAGAAAAGAAAAAAAAAATGTAGGGAACGTTTATCATCTGAGCACGCAGATTGCTAGTGGGACTGTCGAAGAAATTTTCGATTTTTCCTTTAAAAAAAAAAATCGGAAAATATGAGGCGGAAACCCACGCCTGCCAATTAAAACCCGCGTACCTACGTAATAATTTGTATATAATTGAAAACCGAATAGAGGCTCTACCTTACAACTCGACTGGTGGGCCGAGGGTACAGGCAGGGAAAGTAACGGTACCGCAAGAAGGCAACAACCCCTGAAAGAAAGGGAACAATAACGGGTTGATTGTATATTTTTAATAAGAAGTTATTAGAAATTATGTTGAATGCTAATCTATTTGAAAAACCCAACGCTTGAATACGTACGTGCCTAATTGCAAGGTGAAACTGGCCAAGCAGAAGGGCCGATTTGAGAAATACAGTTCTTCGGGAGAGAAGGACACTTGCTTCGTAGATCTTCAGCGGGATAGACAGACGTGTGCGTTACGCGGATCACGATACTTCATGGTCTTGTGTGTCGGAAGGGGGCATGAGTAAAGTGAAATAAACATTAAAAGGAATAGAAGACTTCAATTTATTACTTGGACATTCCTCAGCTGGACAACCCTGAGATAAAGACCTCGTGCTCAAACAAAAAGCACACTATAAAAAGCCGGAGCAATCAAGAGCACCCACACCTTTCTGACCTACACCTTCCCAAGTAGACCAGAAATATAGCATCCCATACACCCATCCAAAAATCCTGCACCAAGGTCCCGGGTTCAAATCCCATGGGTCAACCAATCTGATTGGTGGTTTTTGGTGGTTTCTCTCAGTTGCCAGGGTACTGGATTTGATATTTAATACCATGACCCAAAGTTCCACCTTAAGTCTAAAATAATAGTAAATATGAAAAATAAATGCTAATTGCAAATGCTGTGCCAGCCATCCAGAGATACTGAAAGCAGACAGGGAAATCCCGTGTTCAAACCCCATGGGTCGACCAATCTGATCGAGTTTTTCTCGTAGTACCCCTCAGTTGACAAGGTAAACACCGGAGTGGATTTATTATATTTTTTTTATACCAACCAACTTACTGCTGGTGTTTTAAAACACACAAGCTCTGTGTGGGCAATGTTTGAGAGGTAGAATCAGAACTGAAAAATTCAGTGCCATAGCCAGGATTTGAACCACGGACCATCTGCTTTACATGCAGCTGCTCTAACCACTGAGCTACCGTGAAAACTTATCAGTATGACATAACCTGGGACATAAAGTACTTACAATTTTAAGTTGCCCTTGGGTATTTATATTTGATGTCACATTCCATAGTGGTCTACCAGGAAAATACAAATTGGTTGGGGAATTTAATGTCATACTGGCCAGTTGCAGTGGTAGCTCAGTGATTAGAGCAGCTGTGTGTGAAGCAGAAGGTCTGTGGTTCAAATCCCGGCTGTAACATTGAATTTTTCAGTTCTCATTCTCTCTCTTATACCAGATTGGATATTTATTACCATGACCCAAAGTTCCACCTTAAGTCTAAAACAATAATAAACATGAAAAATTGATAGTAATTGCAAATGCTGTGCCATCTATCCACAGATAATAAAAGCAGATAGACAGCACCCTAATGCCATCTGTCCATCACAGACGTGGAGGTACAACTGCCCTGCTCTGATCCCTCTGATGAAACAAGATGGGATGCTATACGGATGAGATCTTGAAGGCTAACTGTCGACCACATACCTATCTACAATGTATCTCCAAACAGAGCTGTCACAATATGACTACATAGTTAAAGCACATAAAATAAGTAGAGTGAAAAAAAAAACAATAGTTACCATGTACACATAGAATGTCCTCATTGAAGCCTTCCTCTTCTTCCTCCTCCTCTTCCTCATCTTCATCACCATTTTCTTTGGTCGTTGCTGGTTTTGAATCAGGGAGGTCCAGAATGGACCCATTGTGTTTACTTATATCTGAACTAGATGTTACTTGCAGTGCGTCAGTTCTCTTGTTAAGCTCTTCTTCACAAATTTCAGAAGAGTGGACCTCATTCAAAGCACTTAAAACATCTTTATTTCCATTTGCATGTGAAAACTGTGATGTTCTGTTTGAACAGGGAGTTCCATCACTACTCACAATGCACATGCCAACAGTATTGCTTTCTTCTCCAGATGATTCCACCCCACTTTCTGAAGCTTTCAATTCAGCTGCCCCATTCCCTACTGTGGATGATATTTCAGCTTCCATTACACTTTTATTTACACTTTTATCAACAACCCCACTGTGATGTTCAACACAACCTCCTATATCGCTATTTTCTGACTTATCACAAGATATCACAGATGTTTCCAACCCTGACATTTTGGCTGCTTTGCTCACAACCTTTGTGGTTCCAACAGGCTCTTCCTCTACTGAATCAATTTTAGCAGAGTCCTCTGTTGAAGTTTCAACCTTTGGTTTCTGAAAATCCATTTCTGTGGCACTTTGTGCAGATTTGTTCTCACTTTGTACTCTTGAGTCATCACAAGCACCATTATCTTCATCTCTCTTTTCCTTTGTTTTATAGTGTTCTGCTAACACCAACTTTCGCCAACATTTCAATGAATTCTTGCCAACCCAAAATGCTGGTTCTGATCTGTAATACAGTAAAAGAAAAAAATTAACGTACACTCATTATTTTATCATTAGGATATCACATGTAAATGTATAAATCACTTGCTGTTATTACTTTCCCTGCTACTTTGCTAAAGATGAAGTCTAAACATGTGCTCAACCCAACAGTGACATAAAATTCACAATAGTGTGGTGACTTTTTATTAGTGGAGGTCGGCAATGAGCTCGTTATTTCGGGATCGTAGTGGGTTAGTGGATAAAAGAAGACAAGGGCTTACTTATGACTAATCAACATTCAAGTTTCTATCGAAATTAATTTTATTGCAATGAAGTAACAGCATTATAACAAATTGTTTCACTCTTCACAAACATAATTGTGCTAAATTTCTGAAGCTATTCGGCTTAACATTGTTGGATATTCTTTGCAATTCTCACATATGTTAAACTCAATATAGCATCTCTTGATTTATTAAGCTATCTCAGTTTTTCTTGTAAAATATTAACCAACTTAATCGCACATAGTGAATTCTCTCACCCAATGCTTCACTGAATATCTCTTGACAATCCAATCCTCAATTACGGATTTCCGTTACGCATAATCGCTTCAGTAGGCATCTATACTACACAACATTTTCGTTAGTAGTGTATGTTGTTGTTGTTTTCTAGTGCCTTGCATCTGGCAATGAAGCCATTAGCATTCGTGCTTCCCAATACTTCCGTTAGTAGTGTATAGGGTCTAGTATTTTCTCTTCCTAGTTACATGCCAACAACCATCATTTCTCAATCGATCATAACTGGTTTTTCTGCTTGTGAAGCTGCAGCTTGTATTGCAGCCCCTGCATCCACAGTGCATAGTGGATGAGATTATCCAGGGGAGGGTTTGAACATCGTCATCCTGGTTCAGGAAGAACACGCGTGTCAACTGCAGAAACAGATGCAGCTTTAACTGCAGAAGCAGAGAGGAACCCTTTCCAAATTGCTTCTGAAATGAAGGCAAATTCGGATTTCCCTGGATCAGCTCGGACACTCATTGTTTCACCTTGCACTTGCAGAGGAAAATACCAACCGCAACTGGAATAACATGATATTCTCAGACGAGGTGACATTTTCTTCCACACATAAGCAACAGGTGATTGTCTATCATCCAAAGTGGTCCCGAGATGATGCAAATTATGTGGCTTCACAATTTCATAATGGTCGCATATCAGTATCGTGTTGAGGTTGGATATAAAGAGACAGTCTAGGTGTGTTGTGGTAGCTTGACAATATGCTGAACAATACACAGTACTGTATGCCCACGACAAGAAGGCTAGAGGGGAATGGAGGGCAGAGGGGGCTTAACTGTTTATCTGCTCCAGTAGCGAATTTGTTTACTAGGAAATTAGTGTATGAGAATGCATATGAGTCACCCACGTTGCCAGATCTAATGTGCTTTGCAGTACTACAGTACTTGTTTAGAGCGTCCGCCCGGCAAGCGGAAGGTCTGTGGTTCAAATCCCCAGTTGTGGCATTGAATTTTTAAGTTCCAGTTCTACCTCTTAAACCTAGCATGCTTGTCATACTCGGAAACTAAGCAAAAACACTGTGCGGGAAGCAAAACATGATTACGTTACACATTCTTAAGACTTGCCTTCTTGTCCTGGGCATACAGTACATAGTAATACTTGAGAATATTTTAGTTGCCTCTGTGAGGATGGGATATCCTGATGGAATTATTCAATTTGTACATGATAATCATCCTGTCTACACATCTGAAAAGGTTTCAAATTGGTCCTCAGAGAGACAGGATATCAGAGTGGTAGACTGGCCTCTCTCTTCACCAGAT
The DNA here is from genome assembly GCA_030765045.1 of Tenodera sinensis. Taxonomy (NCBI): domain Eukaryota; kingdom Metazoa; phylum Arthropoda; class Insecta; order Mantodea; family Mantidae; genus Tenodera; species Tenodera sinensis. The sequence goes on along the minus strand of CM060970.1, from coordinate 60,811,221 downwards.
TTGAACCCTATTGAGAAAAGGTGAAAAGTGAGCTGTGCTCTAGTTTCCCTGTAGTAGCTTGGCAAAGGACAAAATATGGCCTCTGGGCACAAATTCAAGAAGCCTAGGACATACTAGCTTCCTGTCTGCATTACTGCTGGCATTTCATTTTGTCTATGCCCTGAAGGTTGAGGGCAGTTATATGTGCTGAGGGTTCATACAACCGATATTATGTTTATTTTTTGTGTTTTTGTTTTCAAAGACGATAGTTTATTTACATATACTTTTATTTATTTAGCATGAGTGTTAGAATAATTATGTTTTTGTGTGCTAGATAACCCCATTCAAAGTTATATTAATTTTATATTAAGTTACATTAATGCAATATTATGTTCTACATATCCAGTCATAAAATTAACAAATAAAGTGGAGTGGTGTTTAAGGGCCCGTTGACAGCTAGGTCATTTGGGAACAAACAAAAAAATGACAAGTGACGCAAGATTTGAACCTAGGAACTTATGAGTGGAAGCAATGTCTTCTTAACCTCTCAGCCACCGTAATGTTATTCTTTGTTTTGTTTTCAGTACTCCTGAGTTACCATTGCACTATCAGTCACAGACCATTGTATACTTCTTTTGTGTGCGTTGTGAACACAGCTTTTATGAAGATACACGAAGCTCTACGATCAACACATAGAATCTAAAGATGACTCATTTTTTTGCCCACGTGTGTACATATAAGGCAATTAAATTAAAATATATAAAAATACAGAAAGGGGGAGAAACATCCTAAAGCTTATACAAATGATTTCTTAAAATGGCTATGGTCCCCTGTCTTGCCATGATGATAATGTCATGTAGCCGTCTTTTGTCCCGCCTAGGGAAGTCCACAAATCATATTACTCTCCACAAATATAGTTGTGGTAAATTTCCGAAGCTATCTGGCTTAACATTGTTGGATATTCTTTGTAATTCTCACATACATTAAACTCAATATAGGTATCTCGATTTATTAAGATATGTCAGCTTTTCTCATAAAATATTAACCAACTTAATCACACTTAGTGAATTCTCTTGCACAATGCTTCACGGAATATCCCTCGACAATCTAATCCTCAATTATAGATTGCTGTTATGTGTGATCATGGAAGCAATGGAAGAAAGCAAGACCTGGAGTGAGGTGAAGAAGATGACTGTCACCAGGACCAGATGGCAATGCTTTGTTGATGACCTATGTTCCACGAGGGACAACAGGAATTAATACATAATACATACATGTGTGATTGCTTTAGTATACATCTATACCGCATGACATTTTTATTGGTAGTGTATAGGCTCTACCCCTATGCTTTAAAAGCAGAAACGAAAGAGGAAGAACAAGTATAGGGTTTAGTATTTTCTCTTCCTAGATACATGCCAACAACCATCGTTTCTCAATCGATCATAACTTTTTCTTATGATCAATATTGGCCATGTTTCTCATTGCCAAATAGGTTCGGATTTACAAAATATAACCTTGATATTCACTTTACACGGGAAAATTATACATATTAAATGGATATAACTTAACATGTGAAATATTAACTTGAATTTTCTTATTAGCTTACTCGGACGCACAATTCCTACTACAGCGGAAAAAGATGCCTTCATACAAACAAGTCAAAAATAGCTATTTAATCTTATAACCCCAGTGAATATCTGTGTCAGATCAACTTTGTTACTGTGCTAGAAGTTTTCCTGAAGGATTATTTTATGCAGATGCCAGTGAATATACTGAGACGAGGCTGTCACATTTATGCACACTTAAATGCCACTATCCAGAGCCAAAACCAATTATTGAACTTCGGGTACAGAAAGCCAGCGCCCAACCAACTGTGCTATTTTGAATGACAGAAAATTTAACATATATACATGAACACTTTATTCTTCATATCAATGCCAAGTAATATTTTGACACCACTGGAGATTATTCAATGACAAGTAAAGCAATACAATCTACAAATATAACAACTACTATACAGACTATAAGCTTCACTTAGCTTAGTATTTGCTGCAAGTTCTTGAAATTAAATGCAATTAAAATTTCAAGAACTTGCACCAAATACTAGAATAAGTGAAGCTTATAGTCCCTATAATATTTGTTATATTTATGCATCACTGGAGATACTTCTCAGAAAGTAAAAAAACTGTTACTTTTCTTTAGGTAAAGGATGTAGTGAAGGAACTAAAATGCTCTCAGATTCCACCAGAGGTTCATGTTTAAATTCACTTTTCCAGGTTCCACACCTTGAGCCATTCCTTTTTTTACTTTCTCTACTGGTAAGTAGAAGGAAGTATTGTAATCCACCCAAAAATTCAATGTAGAGATTTCACCGAAAATATGTTTTGAGACCCCCTGAATCCAAAAAAAAGCATTTTTTAGAAAAAGGTCTGTATGTGTGTGTCAGTCTGTGGACAGCATAACTCAAAAACAAAAAATTGGTTAAAAACCAAAGTTGGTATTTAAGTTTAAAGTCTTTCAAGGATGCGACACGAAGATTTTGAAGAAAATAGCCCCGCCCTAAATTATCCTTTACATGGAAAATTTTTCGAAAATGTTAATTTTCTTGAAAATGGCTCTAACGATTTTGATTAAAATGCCATATGTTTAAGATATATGTATGACAAATCAAATGTATATTTTGAATTTTCTGGTTATAGCCTATGCAGTCCTGTTTACTCTGAATGACTTTTAAATAACTCGTAAACTATAAAAGATAGACAAAATCCTACTATACAAAAAATGTTGTTGTTGTTGTTGTTGTTGTTGTTTTCTAGTGCCTTGCATCTGGCAATGAAGCCATTAGCATTCGTGCTTTCCAATACTTTTGAACTGTAGTTTCTTCTGATCTTAATGCTTCACAGGTCTTCAAGTGGTCTTCGTTCATTTCTGCTGGATCGTTACACAGGACACATATTGGTGAGGCTAAGATACCTATTCTGTAGAGATGACTTGCCAAACAGTCATGATTTGTCAATAGTCGGAAGGCTGCAACAGCTGTTTTCCTTGGTCTCTGGGGGATTATATCTGGATTGGAAAGTAGTGTAATCCATTTTTTATCTTTGGCATTTGTTTCTATTTCTTGTAGATATGAATGACAAAAATTTTTTATGATCAAGCGTTTTATTGAGGAATATGAGAAATTGAATTTAGACTTTTGTGTTATTGTTGTGGCTTTCTTTGCAAGTGAGTCTGCAGCTTCGTTCCCCATGACTCCACAGTGTGCTGGAATCCATTGTAGCTGAACAGTCTTATTAACTTTTTGGAGTTGTGTTAACATTTTGTAGCATTCTCTAATTTTTGTTGACTTCTTTGTACTATTTGAACATATTCCCTGAATTGCAGCTTTAGAATCTGAAAGAATGACTGCCTTGTTAAATTTATTTAAGGGAAGATTTAATAATTGTCGGAGAGCAATGTATATCGCCTCTATTTCTCCATCATAATTTGTTGTGTCTCTGCCAACAGAATGATAAAAGGAAAAATGTGAACACGTAACTCCAGCTCCAGTAAGGTTTTCCTTCGAGGATCCATCAGTATATATGTGCAGCCATTCTTCTGTGGGATACCTAGTATTGATTGTTTCCAGAGCTAGAAGTTTTTGTATTTCTTTTGGTGTGTCTGATTTACTTATTTCCTCTATTAATTCCAAATTGAAGGTAGGTTGCAATAATTCCAATGGATTTTCTCTTATAAGTAGATTTTCTCTGGTGTTAGGAATGTTCAATTTGGATTTAACCTGTGTTACCTTTTCTAGGAAAGTACTATGAGTTTTAAGGATTGAATGGGGGAGGTTCTCTTCTTTCCATTTAGAGTTTGGCAGTCGTAACATTTTCTCGTGTTGGAGCAATGCTTGTTCTTCTATTTTTGTTGTTATTGATGGGGTCCGTGTTAAGGCAAGCATGGCATCAATAGGTGTGGATTTAACTGCTCCAGTGATTAGGGGAAGAGCCTGATTTTGTATTTGTTCAAGTTTATTGATGTTAGCATTTGCTGCTGTTATTAAAGCTTCAGAACAGTACAAGAGGTTTGGTTTAATATACATTTTGTATGTTGTGTTAAGGACTCTCCTTGAGCAGCCCCATTTAGCACCAGCTAACCTTTTCAGGATTTGCAATTTCTTTTCAACCTTTTCTGAAATGTTTGTTATATGTTTTTTCCAACTTAGCTTTCTGTCGAAAGTGATGCCTAAGTATTTGGCATCATCAACTGCTTTGAGTGGTTTACCATTATAATTTATGCTAACATTAACTGGTTTGTATTTTAGTGTAAATAATTCATAATTTGTTTTTTCCACATTGATAGTCATGAGGTTTTTGGAGCTCCATTCATGTACTTTGTTTAGGGCTGTTTCTATTCTGTCTTTAATTAATTCAGGTTTTTTTGAAGAGCCTGAAGTCCAAATGACTACATCGTCAGCAAATAAAGCAATTTTGGTTTCTAAAGTTTTTATTATTGATGGAAGGTCATTTATATATATGTTAAAGAGTGTTGTGCTCAGAACAGCACCTTGTGGAAGTCCTCGGTGTGTTTGTTTATATTTGGAAATGTATGTATTATATTTTGTGGCACAAAATCTTTGTGAAATAAACTGAGTTATCCACTTAAGCATGTTACTTTTCACACCTATTGATTGCAACTTATCAACTAATTTATTTCTCCAGACTGAGTCATATGCTGATTTAAAATCAATGAATACTGCCAAGGTATCCTCCTTTCTATTGAAAGCTTCCTTGATGTCTTGGCTTAGTAGGAGTACATTTTCACTTGTACTATGATTCTGTCTGAAGCCGGTCTGTGAACTATTAATTAAGTTGTAATATTCTAGAAACCAGTTAAGTCTAGATGCCACCATTCTTTCCATCACTTTTGCAATAACACTGGTCAAAGATATTGGTCTGAAACTATTAATATTGTTTGAGGGTTTGTTTTTCTTTAAAATCGGGATGATAATGGCTTTTTTCCAGTCGGAAGGTACAGTCATTCTCCAACACGTGTTATACAGTTTAAGTAGGATTTCTTTTCCTTTCCTGCCAAGGTGTTTAATAAACTCTGGGTGGATCTTGTCAGGTCCAGGAGATTTTTTGTTCTGTAATTGTTCTATTGCTAAATCCAGTTCTGTTTCATTAAAATCCTGAATAAAAATATCATTTCGTATACCTTTTGGCTTACTAGTTTCTCTGATAGTTTTTTGGATAGCCTTATCTTGTTTTTTATACGCTTGGGGTATTCTTTGTGACTGAGCATAAAACTTGTTAAGGGATTCTGCTATTTCCCTATCTGTAGTTAAGCTTTTGTTATTATATTTTAATGGTTCAGTTGTATTTTTTGATAATTTTGTTTTATTAAGGAATTTGTATATTTTATTTCCATCTTTCCTATAGTCCATATGTTCTACAAAATTTGTGAAACTGGCCCTTTTTGCTGTAATTAATTCTTTCTTAAAAATGGCTGCTTTTCTTCTCCAGTTTTGTACATCTTCTGGACACTTGGTTCTTTCGGCTTTGACTCTTGCTATATTTCTTTCGTGTTTTAACTTAGATAAAGATGGAGACCAAAAGTAGCTATATTTCTTTAACTTTCCTTTGGGGATATGTGTTTTGGCTGCTGTCAATAATCTACAAAAAATGTAGATCTCGCTAAAACACAATTTATTTCTGAATAATTTTTTTTGTACAGTGAACCATTTCGGAGATATTCCATGTTATTTGTATCAGTTTCGAAAAAGTTAAAACTTTCGCGAAATGGAACATTGTTCATTGTTTTATACATATAAAGCATGCAAAGAGAATGGGATCTCAAAGCTTTAAAAGATTTTACTATCGCTCAAAGCTTACTGAATTCCAAAATTCCTCTTGTACCTACAAGAAGATAAGCAATTAGATAATTTGTACAAATGTTTATCTCAACTAACACGAAGAAGATATAGGAATAAGAGTTTGTAAGAATGGTTAGCACAAGAGTAGAGAAAGTCATGTGAGTGCAACACATCAGATTTTAAGAAATGAGAAGTTCTATCACTACTGTCCCATCACATATTAAAACGACAGCGTTTAGCGTAGCCTATAATCTTCGCAAAACTTAAAGGCATATGGAGGCAGGGCGTACTGCGGACTCCAGCGAATCCTAGGCTTGCCCCTCCTACTAGCGTTGCCGAATGTGGTGCATGCATCTCACACAACCTTATGTACAGACTCTCTGCCGGTACACGCACTATGCTTGGCAACAGCGCTCTGCTTGAGCACTGGCCAACGTTCACATGCCTTTAACTTTTGCAAGCGGTATAGTCGGAGTCCAGCTAATATTGCAATTACTCTGAAGTCTGCACATATTTCCCATTTATACATGCTATAGTGAATTGAACCAAGGAGTAGTAACAGGCTGCAATATGATTCCTTCATATGCACAAAATAACCAATAGGAATTGACGGCAACTGATTGCCATTATGGAATAATAGCTTTGAGACTTAATTTTGAAGCATCTATAAACAACCGCCACTGATCAGAAATGTAATTAATGTTCAGAGCACTCAATAAGCCACTAAATATCACTGTAAAACACTAAATCACTTTTCTCAAAAAAATATTTCTCAAGATGTTTCTGTAACAAAAAAGTCACTTTCACATTTTTGATCAGAGGATATGGTCGGTGAATTTATTTTGATAATTCTCCCGATCAGGTCGGTGAGACCCGTAAACCAACGACAGGTGTGGTCCTCCAGACATTCTGGGGGTTGTGAGAGAGCAATGTAACCGCCAAAACGTAAACATATGGTGCTCTCTAAAAAACGGTTACCGTTACTGCTATTGCTCTCTTCAATATCATCAGTGAAAAATATTGGAGAGCAAGAGGATTAATGACTTCATTGTCAGAAATCCAGCATTAGCTAACAACAACATTTTTGACAAGACAATTCCATTGTTGCAATCTGGAGGCTAAGTGCTCTGCCTTGGCTTTACAAAGTTCCAGATCTCTGACTAAATCATTTAATTTACTCTGGCTAATTTTGTGATGTTCAGATCTAACATAAGGTGCAAAATCAGTTTCTATAGATGTGGATGGTTGTAGATCACAAGGCTCGTCTTCTGAGTCTATGGAATATGCTTCAAGGAATGTTAGAACAGATAGCTCATCACTGTGGGGTACAGGAAAAGTAGCAGAATGTATACTATACAATATATACAATAATCCTCCTTTTATAATTTGTCATACCTCGGAGTGGTAGAACCATACAAAATAGAGAGTCGCAGTATGATTTGTTGGCTCCAGCCAAATAACTGGAATGGCAAAAAACACTGAAGGTCTCCTGTGATTCAACCATCCAGAAGATGCATGTAGCAAGTCTTACAACAGATATGTGGAGCCCAACACTTCCTCACAAAAATAAACCTAAAATAAGATATCAGCTCATCCTTTCAAGTATGTTTATTCATCCGCTATATCCGTCTACATTCTTGTTTAGTTACAAATTCCTATTATCAATAATGTGGCATACTATAAAAATAAAAAGCAACTGGCAACTTTCAGTAACATTTTCGTCTTAAGGGGCACTCAGTTACTTAAAAATTGCATACACCACCCATGTCGCAATTTTCCTGTTGACCAGTGATATGTCCAAAAATATACAATTTGTTACTTGGGTAACAGACTGTATAATATTGTTCACTATTATATAATATTACTTATACAGCAGTTGTAGTCTTCCGCAGAATTCCAGAACATTTTAGAGGCAGAGAGAAGGGAAACTTCTAAAAGATTGTGGTTAACTGTCTATAGTGCCTCTAGTGTTTACATGGTGATAGAACTTATTGATAGCATTGACAACTGGCTTTACTTTTTATAAATCCAGGGTATCTCAAAGCATGAGTTCCCTATGAATTCTTGATATCAAATTTTTGGGTTGAATGCATACTTCTTTTACCATGGCAGAGAAAATAAAAAGGGTGGCATCTCTCTCCTCCATCCCCCCTCCCCTTCTACCCTTTCTCTTCAGGAGAGTCGTCCAAGATTATAATAAAAATGACTGTAGATACATCCATAACATAAAATATAAATTACTTTTTCGTGATACTTACACACCAAGTTTGTACTTCAGAAGGTTTGTTAGTTTTTTACTATCTTCTCCAAGCTTTGTTTTCAACTGCATTATTTTGCATGCATTTCTCACACAGGGCCAACACATGCATAACTCGGAGTATAACCTGGGTCCTCCACCATATTTTGCATACAGGACTTCTGCCTGAAATGAACAACATGGCTTTTAAAATCTTAGTAATTATTGCTGGAGCAAAGCTGTATGATTACCATTAAACTTACAAAATTTGTGCCACTGTCCAAATTTTCCTTTTATTTACCAATCTCCAGTGACCAACTTGAATGTTCAGACACATAGAGACAAGGCAGTAAATGGTCATTGACTGTTTCCAGCATCCCTTCCATTTGTATTGGCAAAAGTAATTTTAAAGGGGGAGGTTGGCAGTGGTTTAGGGCATCTGTCATCCATGTTAATTGGCAATCTAACTATTTAGAGACCAGGACCTAAAATCAGCGACAAAAATATGACAGATAAAATATAAATCAGAATTTTCTTCTAGTGGCACAAACAGTGAATGGGGAGCAGTGGTTTGTTTGTCTGTGTTCTATTCCTCTTTTGGAAACCTAAAGAAACTGTCTTGCCAGGTCACACTGAGCGAACAAGGGTTCTGCATATCTGCTGCATAATGCATTATTTTATCAAAGAAAGTACAAGGAGAAGACTCCAGGCATTTTCAAAAGCCGAAGTATAACAATCCAAAAGAAATTTGGCAAGAAATGAGACCGTGGAAAACAATCCTCAGCAATGGTGGCCATGGATAAGCAGTGTTTTGCAGTCAAGGAGTACACCTTGATGGTGGATTTTCTTCTTGAATGAAGAAAAATAAATGAGATCTACTACTACTGGCTTCTGAGCATGTCCTGATTTACAAATGGCCAAACTGGGCATTTCTTCAGAGATCCAGTTCTTTAGGGGCAGGAGAATTAGAAATATACAAAAGCAGAAAATAAAAGTTTGAAGGCCAGGAAAAATATTTTTTGTAATGCAAAGGATTGCTACTACATGCAGATATTTGAAAGCGCCGTTTTAGGCACTGAACTATTCCTAAAATATTCTCAATCCAAGTTTGATTCCAAATTGATATTTGCATGTTACTCAGTTTTTGTGATTAAAGATTATTAATATTTTCTCTATATATTTTTAAAAACAATTTGTATACTTTATTTTACATTTTAGTTATATACTTTATATTGCTATCAGTTCCATATTTTGATCTTAATTTAGAGACTTTTCTGTCACTTTTCAAGTCTCCATTTCTTTACACACATTTTTTCCATTGCTCTGCAAGTTTGAAGATATTCTTATGATAGAACTCCATTCCAGCTGCCTGAAGACCATGATGCAATTCCATACTACTCTGATATATGCCTTAAATCCAATTTATGTTCTGTAAGCACTTTTAATTTCTGTTTTAAAGTTTACCACTATTGTAGAGGAAACACCTTATTGGAACACCCCGAAAACCAACTGTGACATTTTTCCCCATTATTATGGTGTGGTCTGGTTATATTTGGTGATATTCCATCTGTTAGGTTCCCTTAGAATCGCCAACTGTTCGTAAAATATAACCATGGTAAAGCTACGGCCATTGTTGGTGTTATTGCATCCATTACGTTGCCACAGAAACCCTTATTTTTTAATTTAAACCAAACTTCCAAGAAAGAAGATAACTTATTTTTTAACTCGTTGCAGGGAAGGCAACCAATAGATTTTAAAACAAGATTCTGTTTAGACACTGTATGAATCTGAGGATGTCGTCGTATGCTCATATGTGCATGGTTTTGTCTTGAATTGTTTTAGACCATTACATGCGGTTATAGTTACTGTTGCTTTTATTTTTGTGATCACAACACAGTAGTGCATCAAATATATTACTATATTTAGCGTTTGGATGTGATTTTATCCAAAAGTGTTATTGCAGAACAAGATTTGCCAAAGGTAGGGTGAGTAGGTTCATCATGTGTTGTGTGGTAAGGATATTCAAGATTATTATCATTTAAAAGCATGTTACTTTAACCCTGTGATATTTGAGGTTAGAAATAATGTTTTTATGTGGGTTGGTAGTACTGCTTTTTGCTGTAATGTCCACTGCAATTTAGTGTACAGTCAACCATACTGAATTCTTGGGAACTGCCAATAAGCTGTTTCCCCTATTGTGCAAATTTGCTTTAGTAATCACTGATTAAAGTTGCTCCTATTTATACTTACAGCAGCTACACTGATGCATTTTGTGAGTGGAACCATGTTTGGATCAAGCCTCTTGTGATTACAAAGAACTTTGCTATTGTCTATTGGTGCTATCTTATCACTGCTCAGCCACTTTACCAACCAGTCAGTTACAACAAATTCAAATGGAGCCTCTTCAACAACATGTAGCATATTGTAAAGGTTCTGCATCTCTTCCTGTCGTGCTTTACTGCTCTCAACAGCCTCAACCTGGGGGAAAAAAATTAAAATTGTTAATATCAGTTTGAAAAGAAGCAAAATTGTGGACAAGCTATAAGAGGGCAGTTTGATAAGCCTGTGACTTTGACGAGAAATTGTGCACGAATCACAAGTTTCTTGTTGGCACCAAAGACGTACACATATTCTTTGGATAATTCCACAAATTCATTATCACCTCTTTCTTAGTGCATCGTTGGGAGCCTGTGAAAGCTCTAGCTTTGTGGTGCTTCATAGAAAATGGAGAAAAGTCAATTTCGTACTCGCAAAAAGTATTATTTTTTGTGTGGTAAGACAGTGAAGGAAACGGAAGGAATGCTAAAAATATATTATGGGGGCTCTGCTCCATCATGGCATGGTTCACAAGTGGTTCACAGAATTTTGATACGACCGTTTGAGCACGAGAGGTGCTGTATGCACAGGACAGCCAGTGGATGTAACAACAGAAGAAATGGTGAGCAAAGCTCCAGATATTGTGACAGAAGACCAACAAGTGAAAATCCATGAGATAGACAAGACCCTACACATCTCAAATGAAGGGGTATGTAATATCCTGCACGAATACTTGGACATGAGAAAGCTGTCAGCAAGATGGGTGCCGTAACAACAAGCAAATTGTGGAATGTTTGAACATGTTCAGCACAATCCAAATGAGTTTTTGCAGCAGTTGATGAAACCTGAATCCATTACACTCAGCCTGAGGCAAAGCAACAATCCAAGCAATGGATTTCCTTTGGCGGACAATCTCCAAAGAAAGTGAAAACTATTTCAACAGCAGGAAAAATCATAGCAGTCATCTTTGAATCTTTATTTATTTATTTATTTATTTATTTATTTTCAACCATAAAAACATATACATGTTGTGGTTGTGTCACTAAAAAAACTACTTACAAAATATAGTACTTACATACATAATATTCACAGGCACAATCTATCTACAAACCCTCATCTAAAACTCAAGCTCAAAATCCTCCAGACTACAAAGGACACCTTGTACCAGATACTGCTTCACCGCTTACATCCTTAGATCTGCATTTACCTCAACAATGCAAAAACTCATCAGTTGAATAATAACACTTTTCCATCAAAAATTGCTTGAGATGTTTTTTGAAACGGTGAATGGAATTAATATTTTTTTACTTCAATGGGTAATTTGTTGTAATATTTAATGCCTCTGTAGTAAAAACTATTTTCAAACAATTTTTTGTTATGATTCCCAAGGCGTAATATTCATCCATTACCTTGAAAAGTGTAAAACAATCACAGATTCATATTATATCACAATGCTGGCCCAATTCCTCAAAGAACTGTTAAAAGATATTAAAAAATTGGAGAAATGTTGAACAAGATGTACAGAATTAAAATGAGACCATGTAGATAAATTTGCAATAATATTTATTTTCTTTAAAAAGTCATGAACTTATCAAACTGCCCTCATTAAAGCAAATGTGTTAAACATGGAAATAGAGGTTGTTTTCAAGAAAAGGAAAAAAGAGTAAACAGGTTACTGAAATCAACAAATACAACAAATATTTGGAAACTAAGTTTCACTTACATATTTGGTGTAAGTTGTTGAAAATTAAACATTTTAGAAATATTAAATATGAACAGATTGATAAATTGCTAGTGGCAAATCAATTTTGATTATTTAATCATGAAATAAATCCAGAAGTTAAATTATTAAAGCAATTAAATGGATGCATAGATTTAATGTTTTGGGTAAAGATATTCATTTTGAAAAATAAGGATCATATAATGAATGTTGAAATATGGTGAACTGATTCTGTTGAATGTTTTCCTTTCAGCAGTTGGTAATACATAAAAAAATAACTCATTTAGTGTCCATTATGATGGTGACTAGTGTAAACAAGAGTAGCACCGTCGATGTGATATACGTATCACAAAAGTGTGGGTCTGCATTTAATTTTCAGAAACTTGCACCAAATACAAAGATAAGTGAAGCTTAATTTCTAAGTATTGGTTATACTTGTTGATTTGTATTGCTTCTCTGTTAATAGTTTCAGTCTTTCATTGAGTTTACTGAAAGCTAAAATCATTGCTGAAAGTTACATGCTTGGAAAGGTAACATTAGATTGAAAAATTAAATGTCACAGCTCGGATTTAAATTATAGATCTGGGATTTGAATTACAGATCGACTTTCCATGCTGCTGCTCTGACCACTGAGTTATCATGGCTATATGCTGGTATGATAAATTCTCCAACTGACTCACATTTTCCCATAAGTCACACAGCATTCTCAAATTAATTTTGAGATAAAATACTCCAATGATGACTTAATATACTGTAAATACCCTAAATTCCAGGCTTCCTAGTTAACCAATGACTTGCATTTAATGAGAATTTTATTTGTACAGGCAAGCTGCTCTAATAGCACAATGTTCAGGTTAGTGGCATTTTCCATAGTTCAAATCTTGGTCATGACATTGAACTTTTCAGTCTGGTTCTGCCTTTCCATTTTAAGCCTACATGTTTTTCATTTAACTTGCATTTCTTACTTGCAATTATTTGGTGTGTAATTTTTGGTTTAGCCTTCTCTCTTCCATACAGCAAAGTACAACTCCAAAAATGCAATGGAAGTCCCACTTTTGGCATATACAGAAAACCTAAGCACACACATAACTATATAAAATCCAATGGTTATAATCCAAGACCACATCAGTATACTGTTTTCAACAGTCTGATACATAGTCTTCTTTACCTACGTCTCAACAGAACAGCATTCAACAAAGAAAAAGAGATAATTTACAGAAAGGCTGAAAGCAATGGTTTCAATAGAAAACAGTAGACAAAAAAATCCAAAAGGCAAAAAAACTGAAGATAATACAAGAAACAACCAAACTGTCAATAGAAAATGAAAACTGCAGGTACACAAGTTTACATATCATCCAAAAGCTCACACCCAATATCAGAAAACTCCAAAGATCACAATATTATTCTAGCACTTTAAAACCCACATTCCATCCAAAACCTACTATACTCTGAACTGAAGGACACCATGCCAGCAATAGAAAAATCGCATATACACAAATTCAACTTTAAACACTGCAACAAAATTTATATTGGAAAAACAAAAAAAAAAAAACTGAAAACAAGGTCTAAGGAACATCTTAGGAATCTAAAGTGGAAAATGTGTAGCAGCACATTTTTGGCTAGAAAACCATGACGTCGATCCTGAACCTACATTGTTAAAAAACATTTCTAATGTGAAAAAACTACAGCCTGGGAGGATACAGTCATTCTGAAAAATAAAGAGCGAGTCTTCAACTTTGAGTTACCCCAAAGTGACAACCTCACCAAGAAATTCCTGGAAAAGACACCAGAGGATGACACCATTGCAATCTCCAATATGACAACATCACATTCCAGCAGTCACCATCAAATTGAGAATAAGAGCAAATAAGCTCTCAAAACATGTCCTACTTTTAATAAGCAAGTGATGCAGTGTCAGTAAATCCAATTCACTTTACTAACTAGATATTATTTCTCATCACTGAAAGCAGAATCTTCTGATAAAGTAGTTTATATCTCATATTTTGTTTTGATCACAACAAATGTATTTGTCCTCCAATTCAGCCCTATATGGACATTTCCGTGGTTTTGAAAACATTTCTGTCAGTAGAACGTACACTCCTAAGATAATGAACTGAATCACTGCTGATATTGCTGCATAAGTTAGGGGAGATGATTGAGGGAGAAGAGGGGTGTTGTGTCATAGAAGTTGTGTCACAGGTCAGACACTGTCTCACAAATGCCTGCTGTAAGGAAAGAATGTTCAGTTTTCTGGCTGTTTCTCATGAACCAAGGACCATTTGTGCCCATTCAAGTAAATTTATTTTCAAGAACCTATAATCAATTATTGTGTTTTGTTGGCTGCACTCACTACAGGAGCAGGATATATGATGGAAATGCAGATCAGTGATTTATATAACAACAATGAGCATCCCAGTCCAGGTTTGGAAGATCTGTTGACCAACATATATAATTTGCTGATTGAAGAAGATGCAAGTGAAACAGTGCAATATGTGCATTCCAGGTTAGCTATGTATCTCGTATAACATCAATTTCGTATTTTACTGATGTTTCAGTTGCTAACCATGTTAATTGTTGATGCAGGAGGTATAATTATGGCGGATGTTAGTGAGAAGATTCTGGATTCAGCTTTGTTCAAATTTAGAGATATGGACCAGGTTGTGAACCATTCTGTCAGGAGACAGAGTGAGTCAATCAACAGCTGACCCTCTCCAAAACTAGTCCTTTGATTAATATTATTACAAGCTGGAGCAAAATGTATTTATAAATATTGACATATTTTTCAATCTAGACAGAGAGAAATCTGAAGACAACTGATTGCCATTTTCAAGTTTGAATTCCAGTAAAATATCACCTTGTCATCTGCATACGTAGCAGTATATGTGGGATTTGTGGCACAGATCAAGGGTAAAATAAAACATCATCACGTAATTCATCACGATTTTTATAATGTGGAGAACTTATTAATACTAACATCATCATAATTTTGTAATAAATATATACCGAGAGAGTCTTCTCAGCCTGTGGATTGACAAGTAATGCAGTCCCAAGATTTTACAGGCTATGTCATAAACACTGTCCACTGAATCATGTCAAATCAATTTCAGCCAAAACTGCTGCTTGCTTGGAGTAACTTACTCTCACTGCACAACAGTATGCACGTTGGCCTTCAGTGCTGAGGGTCCCAGGTTCAAATAGTCACTTGAAGGTGCTTATTATGTTTAGAAAACTTAACGAGAACTGATAGTTTGGCATGGATGTGCCGTATCACTTAATTAGTTTAACTATGTGAATTTAAAGAAAACACAAACTGTTACTTGTTAGAATATGCTTTAATGAGCATCATAAGTTAATGCATAACAATGTGGTCATAATTTACAAACATAAGGCATCATTGCATAATATTTTACTATTTAAAGCTACTCTTTCATACAAAAGAAACTCAATAAATTGTTCTAAGAATTTACAAAATGCAGTACATACATACAGACTATAGTGCTGCCAAAATAAGCAAGGTACTTGAAATATACACACGCTTTTAGTGCCTGTAAGCATGTCATCACAGAGAACGCCCTGATTGGTTGCTAAACGAAGCACTCTGAGGAAGTAAAGGCCACAATGTTTTAATGTAATTACTGGTTAAAATCTGTTTGCAATTATCACTGTTTTCCTTGCAGTGTGCTACACCTACAAGTTTTATTTGAGAACACCACTGATAAGAGTTGAGTCTTTTTAAATTATGAACAGAGTATACCACAGTGAGTAAGGATACAGCAGGTAACTTATGAGTTGCAATAACATGACCACGTAAGAAATGAGTGCTGAGAATTAGAAAACACACGCTAAGGAAAAACTGTATTTCACAAGCTAATGGAGCAACTTGTGGATGATTTAGTAAAATTAACCTCAGACTATTCTGGTTTATCAGAAACCAGTGTCATGTATGTTTGCAAGGGGTTCAAAGAAATTGGCTCTGTTAAGTCTGTGTAACAAGAGGAAGAAGTCTAAAACAGTGTTAGGAAAACGAAACGATTTTGTAAAGTGTGCAACTCACTCTAAAGTGTGTAAGTTGTTTTTTGAAAATGAACCACCAGTCTGATGTGTAAATAGATACGCATGTATTTAACTTTCTAAATGTTTATAACTCCTTATTGTTAGTTTTAGTAGGTGCTATGCATGATTGTAAATGTATAGACACGACAAAGCTGCTATGGAAGCTATTTCAGCAGATATAACCGATCTCGCGTAACACAAACAACAAATATCACTCGTTAGCAACAGTGTATACATTTCTCCACGTGCTACGCCAATTAAATTAACAGTATTGTTGTTAAGTGGCTTGCTTAGGCCAGATTTACTATAGATAATGGCTGGAACTTGGTATTTATAGGTAAATCCACTTTCTAGTGAATTTGGAAAGAAAAGATGATTTGTGGAACGTTCTCAAAACAAACAGAAACAAATAAAAACCTTATTTAATTGCAAGCGTGATTTGAACTTCCAACCTTTGTCATGACTTTCTAGCATGTTACCCACTGTGCTACTTGAGCATGTGAACAAGAAGCATGGTCCTAATCAGCGGGCTGACGAGGGCAGTGTCAGCACCTGCATTTCCCATCATCTGTGAAGTGCAGGGTTGCCTAGTTACCAATCCACAGGATGAGAGGACTCACCCAGTACATATCTATATTATCTATGACTATTCTACCAGATACCTAATGAATTAAGAATTATACTTACCCGAGAATCAAGCATATCTTGCACCCATGAATCAAAATTTTCATTCTCTCTCTGCACCAATTTATATAACCGTTCAGACAATGCAGTCTTGGCTTCAACCTTTTCTTCCACAATGTTACTTTTTTCATTCTCAGCTTTCATATTCTCTTTCTGAAGTTTGTAAACCAACATGTATGCACTATTGGATGATAAAAAACCTTTTGGAACTCTCTGAGGTTTGCTTTTCTTGATGCCCTCTGCAAGATTAAAAATAAATAGTGAAGAGTTCCTCTTAGAGACTTCTGATAAGAAAAAAGGAAAAATGGTCTGTTAAAGTATAATAATTATTTTGAGCTGATCTTGACCAATATTAGTAAGGCAAGTTTCAAAAGCAAAATTATATAACATGCCTTATTGTTTGTTTCATATTTGCGCACTATGCCATCCTTTGCAAATGCATTGATATAACAGCTATTCCACAATGCTTGATGGGCTTTGTGAAAACAATGCATGAAGGATACAATTGAGAAGCATTGTTTGACCAAATATTAAGAGCATACTTAGTTAAAACACATTTGATATAGTTTCCTCCAGTTTCTTACATGTTCTTTAACATCATCAACTTAGAGTTGATTTTGTATTGTATTCAGAATTATTTTAATGTTGGAAAATATACATTGTAATATGTGCACAGAAATGAATGGTTTAACTGTAGAATGTAAAAAAATCCTAACTAATTTATGTTCGACCCTATTCAGATTATCGATTCATTTGGATTTTTAAACATAAGAAAAAAAACACCAAAACCAATCTTAATTGAATATGTACTGTATGCACTTTATTATCTTTAAATGTATGATACTGTACTGTATTTTAACACTTTCACTGAGCTACAAACAACACTGAATACAGCACAAACAATACTAGATAGATTAAGTAAAAATTGAAGCTATTAACAGTGAAGCAACAAGATTCTAAAATAAGAACAAATTAGAAACTAAAAACTTCACTTATCTTAGTAATGTTGATATTCTTTTTCTCTTTTGCTAACCCAGGGGTTTCAAGCTATGTCCAGCTCATTCTCAAAGTCATATAAACAAAAACGTTGCCAAGCTACAATCTTTTATTTTTGTGAAAAACAATTATTCTTATTCAATTTTTTATATACCAATCTCTGAAAACAAAAATTTATAAATACAATCTATAGATGGTAATTCGAAGTTCATGACATGGTTCCTGTTTTTTAAAATACATAAACCAGGAAATAAAATGAGACCCATAATAAATTCAATTAATTCACCTACATATAATTTAGCTAAATGGTTAACCAAAAAATTTAGTAATTTTGAAACATTTGAGAGTTTAAGTATTAAAAATTCTTTTGAACTAGTAAAAAAGATTAATAACCTAGTATTGTCTGAGAATGATAAGCTGGTTTCTTTTGATGTGGTTTCTTTATTTCCTAGCATTCCTAGAAAAAAGCTTTTGATTTTTTTAAAAAAATGGTTAAATTCTTTAGAATTGGATAATGACTTGGTAGATGATTTTGTAAAACTTACAAATCTTTGCTTAGATCAAAATTTCTTTAGTTTTAATGGTAATTTTTTTCAACAAACTTCTGGCTTGGCAATGGGTAGTCCACTTTCGCCATTTCTTGCTAATCTTTTCATGAGTTTTTTTGAAACTCAAATTACAAAATCATTCCCTCTAATTTTTAAAATATGGTATAGATATGTGGATGAGATTTTTGCTGTTGTCCCTAATAAACAGATAAATGATGCTTTAAAGCTTTTAAATTTACAAGATAAAGCTATACAATTCACTTTGGAAACTGAGAATAATGGATTCCTTTCATTTTTGGACTTAAAAATTAAAAGACATAAAAATAAATTGAAATTTGATATTTACAGAAAATCTACTCACACTGATAATTACATAAAATATAAAAGTTTTAATCCTTTTGCACATAAATTTGCTGTTTTTAATAGTTTAATTTATAGATTAATAAATATACCCCTTAATAAAGATGAATTTGACATAGAATATAAACATATTATTAACACTGCAGTAATTAATGGTTTTAATACTGATTTTATACATAAAAGGATAGGGGAATTTAAATATCAAAAAGCTGTCAAAGAAGTTTCAACTCTTAAAAAAATAAAAGATAATTATATTTTTAAAAAGTTTACTTACCATCCATGGGCTAATAAAAAATTTACAAGGATTTTTAAAGAATATGGAATAAATTTGGTCCCTCAAAATAAATTTAATATACAAAATTTACTTAATTTTTCAAAAAAAGATAAAATACCAAATTATAAAAAATCTGGCATTTATCAATTTAGCTGTTCAGATTGTGATAAAGTTTATATTGGTAAAACTAAACGTCATCTGGAAACCAGAATAAAGGAACATTTTAGAAATATTAAATATAAACAAACTGATAAATCAGCTGTGGCAGATCATTTTTGGTCATTTAATCATGAAATTAATTCAGAGGTTAAATTACTAAAACAGTTAAGTAATCCAATAGATTTAATGGTTTGGGAAAAAATTTTTATTTTAAAAAACAGGAACCATGTCATGAACTTCGAATTACCATCTATAGATTGTATTTATAAATTTTTGTTTTTAGAGATTGGTATATAAAAAATTGAATAAGAATAATTGTTTTTCACAAAAATAAAAGATTGTAGCTTGGCAACGTTTTTGTTTATATGGCTTTGAGAATGAGCTGGACATAGCTTGAAACCCCTGGGTTAGCAAAAGAGAAAAAGAATATCAACATTACTAAGATAAGTGAAGTTTTTAGTTTCTAATTTGTTCTTATTTTAGAATACTAGATAGATTTAAAGAAGTCTTTGATATTTTTTTGAACCTTTAATGAGCTTTGTTCTTTTGCAGCCAAGTCTCAAACTTGTCTTATGCATGCAAGCTGTAACACTGTACACTCAGGCATTTACAATTTATGACATGAAAGCTTCAGTATAAGTAGGCCCAAAGTTTTCATCGTGTTTTTCATCTTCGTCATCTTGATCTAGAGGCTAGTCAGTTAAGACAGTGAGAATTTTGTCATTGTTCAAAACTTGGTAGCCAAAACCATTTTGGTCAATATCCAACCACTCAATAGCATCATGCTTGTCACAATTTTCTAAGTCTGGTGTGGCATTTAAGAGTAAAGAAACTTCCCTTAAATCTTTGGCTTGAACTTATTCCTCTTCTGTAACCTCTCCTGATTTTATGTCTTCAGACTACAACTTTTACCATACATTTTTTAAATTTTCTTCTGTGAAACTATCCCACGTAGGGGAGAGGTTCCAACCCCTTCAGCTGCTGCAGGTGCTGTGGATCCCTAGCACTGATAATACTTCTAATGTTACTAGAAGTACACCAGGCTGAACATTTGAGCCCCTCCCGTATGGTAGTCGTTCAGATTGGGTTGAACTCGGCAAGGCAGTGATAACCATAGGAGACGGGGTACATCTGGCTGGTGATGCCCAGGTGGGGTTATGAGATGCTTCAATGTTCTCAGGTACTAGCCCACAGAGCTAGTAGCTGCTAAGCTAAACAACCAGCAGCCCCAACAAGGTTTTTTGATAGTCTTCCCTTAAGGGTTGGCATATGTAAGTGGCGTATCCACTTCTGTCCTCTGTGTAACCTAATGGACAGACTCACGGAGAGAAGGGGCACATAGATGCTGCCTTTCCTGGTTGAAGAGGAGGAGTTTTGACTCCTTGGTAGACCCTTGGCTTAGCTGTTAAACTATCCCAAACATCAGTACCTATAAACATAGTCTTTCAATTTAAGTTTCTTTGTGAAGTTCACCACATTCTCATCGTCAGGTCCTACTGGCAACAGCCTGTGTAAAAGTTTTTGTTTGTAAACTCTTTTCATCTTTTCAATAATGCTTTCATCCATCAATGTCACATTTGGCGATAAAAGATGAACTTGGAAATTTTCTTCAATGGCATTAAGAATTTCAGCTGAAGGATGTGCTGGGGTGTTATCTTGGATTAAAAGAACCTTCCCTGTTTTGTGTTCCTTCTGACAGTGGACTTTAACATTTGGTATGAGTTTATCTTGATACCAATCTTTGAAAATACAGTCATCCAGGAGCTTTTACTGAAGCTAAATATCACAGGCAGAGATTTAACACTGTTAAAACATCTTGAGTGCTCGCTTTTCCCAATAATCAACAAAGAAGAGAATGAGTACCCCTAGCGTTACTGCACACCATTGCTGTCACTCTAACCTTACAAATTTTATATCCTGGGGCTGATATCCCATGATGGAAAGCTAAGGATTAGCATGGTAAAGCATGCCAAATCATGCCAGTTTCATCTGTGTTATGAACATCAACTTGTGGGTAATCTTATCCAAAAACAATATTGATAAATTTGTTTTTGTACACTTCTGCAGCGTTCGGATCTGCAGACAGCTTCTCTCACTGAATTTGAAGTTTTCTTATGTCATATCTTAATTCAAAGTTCTTCAAACACCAGAACTGGTCTTGAAATCTGGTCGATCCATGGCATTTTTTTGAACTGAAGGATTTTTTCACAAACAAGAAGTTCTGATATTGGTTTGCCCAAGCTTCTCTTTTGTGAGAACCATACATACACAGCTCTTCTAAAGCAGAATTGTTTGTTGTTCTGTATGTTTTGTTTTTGGATCCCTCTTCAGAATCTAATTTAGAGACACACTTTACTAAAATGTCATTTTTCTTTAATCATCGACTGTTACCTTTCCCACACCATAGAATGTGGCTAAAGAAGCATTACTCTCATTCCTTTCCAATTTATCCAGAATTTATAGGTTTTGCTCAATTGTTAAGAACGTGTGCTTCCTTTTAGCACCTCCAGTTGATGCCATTTCAAAAGACGAACAGAGTAAAACAAAACAAATGCCACAAGTTTAACATCAATGACACACTATGGCATGCTCAGGCCAAGTGTCTGAGTTGAAAAGAAGGTAAGGTAAGAGGAAGCACAGCCATCCCCACTCAGTCCATCAGACTGAGAACGAATCTCTGAAACCATGTCTGTGTTTTTAAATAGCATGGAAAAAAATCACTGATGGATCAGGTTTGGATTTTCAACGTTCAAATTATTGGTGTTCAGATTTTTTACATTCTACTGTATATATAACTTTTATGTTGTTAAGTTTTAATGCCTGCTTTTGCTGTTGTTTCCTGCCAATTGTTATTCTGATTCCTGCATAAGTCTAGAAAGTACACCTATGCCGTTTTTTATGATCATCATGGAGGACTGTGAAGTTGTTTGAGAACACTAGGAGGGAAGCAGGAAAAAAGTCAACACTGTAAAACCTAAATGCCAATGCAAAGTGGAAGTTGGGCAAGTGTGACTTTTATTTATTTCTCACTAACACTGTAATTTTTAATTCCATAAAACCATATTATTGTTAATTCTATCACCATATTATGATCCCTGTTAAATCTAAACTCTGTTTGTCAAATGACTTAATAATATTGTTATTTGCTTTCTTGTTTACTTTATCAAATTTGGCAACCTAGAAAGTTGATTTGTTTCAATAACATATATATATATATATATATATATATATTATTTTACTTTTAATGTGATAATTTCAGGAAGGCATTGAGAACATTTTTTCTGATCAGCAATAAGAATAACGTAACAGTTGCTAGGTTTTTTTACTTTACTTGCGGTATAAACCACATTTTAGGGGTGAAAAACAAGATTGCACAACTGCAGAACTTTGAGCATCCATGTTTTCACAAAAGTGAAAGATTTAAGTGTTTCAGTATTCAGTATATCTAGAAAAGAAGGTCTAAAACTGTAATTTATTTGTAATTCTAATATAAGGGTCACTGAGAAAGTTTTGAGATGTGAGAAAATAAAAGTTATCCTCTCAAATTAAATGCAGGATGGAATAGCCCCATCCTTTGAGTAAATTGGTACAACATAGTGACTCTCCCACTCCAGGAATTCCAACAGTGCAAGGATGAACAACTCATTGCCCGCATGTGGTCAGTCACTCCAATGGAGCTGGAAAGAGCATGTTTTCGCTCAATGCTTTTCTACGATTTCATAGGTGATTAAACCAGTACTAAAGTCTTGAACGTTTGCAACCGTCTTTTGGGGACATTACTACTTCTTATGCCACCATTTTATGTGGTTTCAGGAACTTAAATGGAGCCAAACGTTTTGAAACATGAGGAGAGAAGCACGCGTACTGCAAAAGCCGTGACCGAGGAAAACTTTGTTGTTGTTGTTGTTTTCTAGTGCCTTGCATCTGGCAATGAAGCCATTAGCATTCGTGCTTTCCAATACTTTTGAACTGTAGTTTCTTCTGATCTTAATGCTTCACAGGTCTTCAAGTGTTCTTCATTCATTTCTGCTGGATCGTTACACAGGACACATATTGGTGAGGCTGAGATACCAATTCTGTAGAGATGACTTGCTAAGCAGTCATGATTTGTCAATAGTCGGAAGGCTGCAACAGCTGTTTTCCTTGGTCTCTGGGGGATTATATCTGGATTGGAAAGTAGTGTAATCCATTTTTTATCTTTGGCATTTGTTTCTATTTCTTGTAGATATGAATGACAAAAATTTTTAATGATCAAGCGTTTTATTGAGGAATATGAGAAATTGAATTTAGACTTTTGTTTTATTGTTGTGGCTTTCTTTGCAAGTGAGTCTGCAGCTTCGTTCCCCATGACTCCACAGTGTGCTGGAATCCATTGGAGATGAACAGTCTTATTAACTTTTTGGAGTTGTGTTAACATTTTGTAGCATTCTCTAATTTTTGTTGACTTCTTTGTAGTATTTGAACATATTCCCTGAATTGCAGCTTTAGAATCTGAAAGAATTACTGCCTTGTTAAATTTATTTAAGGGAAGATTTAATAATTGTCGGAGAGCAATGTATATAGCCTCTATTTCTCCATCATAATTTGTTGTGTCTCTGCCAACAGAATGATAAAAGGAAAAATGTGAACACGTAACTCCAGCTCCAGTAAGGTTTTCCTTCGAGGATAAGTTTATCTTTAGGACTCATATTCATGTATGTGGCTTTCATGTAACTGTTTTCTTAACGGGCACCAGTTTTACAATGTGGGAGTTACATCACCCGACTTAAACCCCCATTTTGCAAGGGGGACCACACCTATCGTTGGTCAACGGGTCCATCGGACCTAGCCGGGAGGACTAAATAGATGATATTTAGATCCACCGACCTTCCCCTCATGTGCCTCTGAGGGACGCTGTTGTGCTGTGATAGGCCAGCACATATGTAAATGACATTTCCTCCATTTTAGATGAAACAGTTATACCGCTGTGATTCGGTCCCCAGAGCCTCATCTGTTAAAAGCAGGGTGCACCACGGGCAGGATGAGGATGGGAATTGGGTAGGAGAGGCTATAGGAGGCGCATCACTACCCCTTACTACCCTACTACAACTTTGTAGTGTTGAGAAAAATGCTTCAAAAGTAATTGCATAACATTTAAAGAAATTGAGACAATACTGCAGACTGGTTCACCAACAGTTTTGAAAATTCTCCATGAATTCCTTCATGTGAGGAAGGTCATATCCCAATGAGTGTCTCACAACTTGACTGAAGAACAAAAGCATGCCCATATTGAATGGTGTGAGAAAATTCTGACAAGAGCCGAAGGAGGGGACTCCAGGTGGGTTTCCAACATCGTCACAGATCATGAAACCTGAATTTATTAAGTTTGATCCAGAGACCAAACAGCAATCAGAGGTGTGGATCTTTTCTAATGACAATCCATCGACAAAAGTGAAGTGTCACCAAAGTATCCACAAGAAACTGGTGGCCTCATTTTTCCTAAAGGGTAGTCTTGCTGCAACCATTCCTTTGGAGGAGCACAGCACGGTTACCGCTACCACAGTTTGCTTGCCAAAAGTTTCTGCCAAGTTTCAAGAATGGTGGTCATGCATGGGACTAGAAGGGATCCTTCTTCAGCACGACAATGCGTCCACACTCACGGCCAACTTCACCGTTCAGTTTCTGGAGTCTACAAAGGTCAAACTTACAATCCTCACCTGGCCCATGTGACTATTTTCTGTTCCTGGTGGTAAAAAATTGCACACATGGAAAGAGATTTTCAACACCTAAAGAAGCTCTTACCAAATACGAAGGGGAGCTTGCAACCATCGAAGAAAACATGTGGCAGTACTACTTCCAGAAGTGGTTTCAGTGAATACAATGTACACAGTGTGGTGGCAAGTACTTTCATAAAGTTCAACATGCAGAATAATTTTAAAAAATTATTCTTGGTGTAGCTCAAAACTTTCATCATGACCCTTGTATAAAGCTTTAGTAACCCACCAATAAATGTATGAACCGGTAACACAATTATGATCACCAATAGTCACTGACACATGTTTTGATATCTTGCAGAAATTAGTCAGCTATCAGGTGATACTTCCTTTTAACAATTAAACAATCTGAAATGCAGCACCGTTATACAGCCTATTCTAAAAGTACACATCAAACTTACTCCATGCACTCTTCAATTTAAAATATGCATCATTGAACAATCCCCATTTCTTTCTCATAATTCAAGTCTTTCTAATTAGGTACATTATTACTTATGTTCTTTCTTGGAAGTTTGAAAACAGTGTTGTAATAATCAATTTAAACACAAAGGTGAGTCGATTAACAACACTTACTTATTATTTACAGGAACATGTTTCGGAGGCTGACTTTCCTCCATTATCGATGTCCAGTTGATAATGAAAGAAAGTCAGCCTCCGAAACATGTTCTGGTAAATTATAAGTAAGTGTTGTGTAGTGTTATTAATTGACTCACCTTTTTGGTTTAAAAAATATTGTTACTTATTCTTTTCTGGTTAAAAAGGCAACCAAACACAACCAGTGCACTCAAAATTTTTCAATGCTGTTTTTTTTAGATAAGTGAAACCAGACTTAATAATATAACCAAAACTGTCAAGAGTGGCCAGGGCATTAAGTAAAGAGAGGAAGGGATAAAAAAAATTGTTTGCTGCTAAGGAAAAACATGTTGGGGGGTTCATTCCAAAACTGAAAACAAAAAGAATCCAATTAATAGAAAGAAAGGCTCATGCTTACCTTCAACATCTTCTGCCAATAACTTTAATTTCTTTCCTTCCATTTTATCAACATTATCATCATTAAATTTATACCAGGTACTAGTAGTATTATCATATATGTGAGCTAAAAGAAAAGAAAGATGAGTCATCACACAGAACCGGTCTGTTTTGTCTTTAGCATAATTATGAATGTAATTTAACTTATGCAACACATTTTGAATAAATAAGCAATATATAACTCAAACACATTTCAACGCAATAAAAGTTTTCTATTAATGCATACATTATCTTACTGTTTAAAATTGCTAAAAGATTCTGTAAAATAATCCTGTGTAACCAAGGACATACCAGAGAGTGCTTTGGGAGGAAGGACCTTGAAACACACACAGTAAATGATACCTTCATTCTGTGATCACCTTTACAGATTTATCCAATTGAGAGGAATACCAACCACATCACTAAACAGGTCATATGCATCAAGCAAAGTATTTAATGATCATCATGAACAATACACAACTTTTTGTTTAAGTATTTATACGAACAAAACACAAACAGAGGTGCATAGATATTAAAACCATCAGTATAAATATCAATGATCCATCAGTATAAATATGGAGTCATTCATGTTCTGGAAATATAGTATGGATTGTCTCTAATGCCAATAATTTTAGAACACTAGTTGGAGTATCACTTTTCTTAACTTCTTCTGTCAGGTGTAAATAATATGTGATGTCTAATGTTTGCGTCAGATTGACTTCAGATATGAAGTTTTCCTTTGAATTAGGAAGGTATACATTCTTCTTGATGTCTTTAATTTTGGAAAGAAAGCTCTCCTGAGTCTTTAGTGTATGTGTAAAATTTCTCTTGTGCCATGTATTGAATGGGAGTCTGATCAACTTTTCATGTTGAATAAGAGCCGCTTTTTCTATTTCATATTCCATGGGGCATTGGTTGGTTAGTATTTCCATAGCTGCTATTGGTGTGGTTTTGATAGCACCTGTAATTAATCTCAGACTTTGGTTTTGAAAGATTTGAATCCTTTTTGTGTTTGCTGTTAGAAGAACTTCGCTCCTGAGTATCCTCGAAAAACAGCAGTTGCAACCTTCAGGTTGATTAGGACATGATTGTCTGGCAAAACATTTAAACAGAATTGGGATATATTCTTCACCACTCTATCCTCTATGTGATCTGCAAGAGGAAATGGATCGAGACCACCTTCAAATATGCCCGGCCACTTCTAATGCCCCCTCCATCAGTGAAAAATATTGGAGAGCAAGAGGATTAATGACTTCATTGTCAGAAATCCAGCATTAGCTAACAACAAGATATTAAAACCAGCCAGAACTTACACCCATGTTTGGTTAACTCCTACAAATATCATATGAATTAACTCCTAAGTCGAATAGTAAGGTGTATTAACCAGTAGATAAAAGGGAGTCATTCTCAAAAGTTCCGCTTTCACTTCACTACATATTATAGGTGCTTTGTAACCATTTAGTAGTAATGACATGTGACTAAACATGTACAGAAAGTGAAATGACCAGATAGTCATTTAATCAACATTGCCAACCAGTGCACAGCATAATAATTTTCTAAAAGAATGGATTTAATTCCTTGCCATCCCCCAATATCTAACACTGTTTTAGTAAATGTGAGACACAGAAAATAAAAACAAGAACTGCAGTGCTTTGATATTCTAGTTTTGAGCATCAGATGAAAAGGAGGACCTCTGATTGGCTACAGCCAGACATTCATCACATAAGCTTTGACAACCTTGAAGATATCGCTAGTGCCACCCCTCTGGCATACAGCCTTCATTGGCCAAAGCAGAAGATAACTGTCACTGTTATATGCAATAATATGTGATAAATAGGCTGCGGATTTTGCAAACAGTTTATTTCAGGTTGTCTACACATATAGCATTAGATCTGTAGCACGAAATGTAAACAGCTATGGCTATAAATCACACTGATGGAAGCATACAGTCGGGTAAATAAACAACTACAGCATGACAATGCTATCAACTGTAGAACATATACTGCCTAGTTTACATATTTGCTATTACCGTATGCAATATACACCATGCAAACAATGTATACTACACGGACCTACTCTATGCAATATTTATTGTGTTTTTACTATATTTAGAATACAATTTTGGTACAATATGAACACAATTATCATTTTAATATACAATGCATGTATACATTTTAATATGCATGCTATGCATTTTCAACATTATAGTTCCTATCTTTAGTGATGCAGTATTCCATAAAATGTACATTTTTACTGTTAGTTGCTCCTGTGCATGCAACTATTGGAGTGAATCACCATGCACATCTTGAAGTTACTGAAGGTGAGTCTCATGATTTGCAGTAAGACATTCCTAATATCATGAAAAATTATGCTTTACGTCGCAAATTGGATTATCAGCCACAGAACATCCTATATAATCAAATACCTTTCCATATGCATCTTTTAAGTAACCCTTCATTCTGTTGCTGCATTTGGTATGGTTCTTTTTGTGTACTTTTACATGAAACTTTTAAAATATGGATTGCGCTAACTTGTTAAATAGGATATTAGCCTGTATTATCATGTGGCATAAATCTGCAAACAGGACAGATTGTGTGCTTGCATATAAGGTAGAGGGCATAATTTCACCCGGTTCATCTGAACCCACCAAATGCACCTGTTGGCAATGTCATTTACTTTGATCCCTCCCATTTCTGAATGTCAGCATTTGTTTTCTATTACATCACCATTAATAGTACAATACTGTGAAACGAATTCTGTAATATATTCCTGTATTTTATCTTGACGTGATTTAGGCACATTGTATTTCTGCATATAACCACATGTGTACCTGTTACTGTGGCCAGAGAAAGCAACATGGAATCAGCACTTGAAGACAGCAAGACGAGGTGCAATGTATATGCGCACAGACTGTACAGGGGGTGCGGGTAGGAGTGGAAGCTCTGACAGAACTGCCTAAGACCCAGTTGCACAACAACCTAATTTCTGTTCATTTTCCATTAACACTTAAGTAATCCTCAGCCTAGTGATGACTGGGACTAGCCAATCAGAGGTAGTAGAATTATTATCCATGTGGAATGCACAAAATCTGAGAAGATAACTGCCAAAACAGTTGGAGTTGGTGCTGCTTACTGCCTGTAACATCTTCAGTATGATGTACTAATTCTAGGATATATGTACTATAGCTAAATCCTATAATCTGTTTGCTATTAGAATAAAGTAGTTCATTCCTCCGCACTCCACTCTGAGCTCCACCTCCAGTATGCTATTAGTTAACATAATAACTGCACGTGTGCATATAAACAACAATATTAATGTTGCCACTACCCAATTTACCTTGTTCAGAGAACCTGAATTTAACTGTTCTCTTTGTTGTTACATAAACCATTGCATTATTGAACATATGAGAACCATTGTTATTGCAGTAATCACATGTATCATGTTGTAAGGATTCTTAGATCTCAGCTAAGATAGCACTTCCGATTTTTTCCATGCATTGTTTGGAATGCGTTCCGCTCTTACTGGATGGCAAGAGGCATTGTTCGTTATCACGCTTTACCAGATATTTATAGCCACGGTAGGATATTTCACTTGAAACATATTCAATATAACAACCTTTTAATCGTTCCTTAAAGACCTTCCTCGCAGATGTTAAACAAAACCATTTCTACCGACATTGTTTCCATTTTGCACACCAAGATGACACTGAGGCAACAGGCAAACCCTAGACCTGACGATTGGTGTTCAAAACTTGAGAACTGAATGTTCTGTGATTGGCGATAAGGTATGTAGTGTATTATTGCAGTATACTACATTATAACAACAATTTAAGTGGTTTATTGAATGTAAGTAAAGCAAGAAGCCTTTGTATATTGTGGAAGATTATGGGAGTATTAAAATGCAACAGCTAATGAGGTTCATTTCTGCCACGTACTTATGCTTACATCTCCTTATCTTTACACTAAACCAATTATAAGACTTTGCCTATACAGTCTCACTGAATTTCACCACCCAGTTTAATATGACTTTGGCACACATATGGGAATGACGTGTGTGAATCAGAATGGAAGGAACTGATGGTACAGCAAAGTACCCATTATATATCTTTCACTATGTTGAAGCAGCCACATAAAGTTTTTCTGTTTTCCAAGAATACAGAATACTTTTTGCAGAACATACAATTCATTGCACAATATTAATAAATTACAAAATATGAAAGCACTCAAACCTCAGCTAGGGTCAGACTCTATGTGTGAAATCTGTGCCTGAGTATTGCTCAGACACAGAGTTTGTATGATGTTGAATATGCATGACTGCAATACATGTTTAGGGTTCATAAAGGTTTCCATTATTTTTTTCACTGTCACCTTTGGTGAGTGTTGTCATCTGTTTATATTTTGGAAAACTACTTGGAAAAATTCACATCAGCTATTTTCATAATTTTGGTGAATTATGTAGTAGTGCTTTAATTTGTTGTACTACAATTTTTTTAATGTTATTGAATACTCTTAATATTACACATTTTTTCTCACATAAACTGTACACAATAGGAGAGGAGGGGACTGAGCAAAAAATGGACATGAAAGTTATTAGAATGATGAGTATGTATGTCATTTTACCATAATATACACCCTAAGACAAAAAAAAGAGCAGACTCTGGAAGTGAACATTTCTCCAAGTCCAACCACTCGGCCATTCGTTCACATTGAATAGTTGAGACTCAATATGAGAAATGACAACAGAATGATGCTACAGACACGCATTCCGTGGCACCATTGTAAACCAGCTGTGGAAACAACATGGACTTAGACAAATATATGCTTCCAGTCTGCTCATCTTTTTTGTCTTAGGGTGTATATATACAGTTTTATGCTACTCTTCCTAAGTAATAAGCATTAATTTCCCATTATTGTACAAATTATGTGAGATTTTGTGAAGAATTGGGGGAAGAGGAGAGGGATTGGAACTTCATGCCACAATACTTGAAAAGCATTCAATTCCGGTGAAATCTCGGCATCAAATTTTTGGGTGGAGTACAATACTTCCTCTACATACCAAAGTAAAAAGTTGTTGTTGTTGTTGTTGTTGTTGTTTTCTAGTGCCTTGCATCTGGCAATGAAGCCATTAGCATTCGTGCTTTCCAATACTTTTGAACTGTAGTTTCTTCTGATCTTAATGCTTCACAGGTCTTCAAGTGTTCTTCATTCATTTCTGCTGGATCGTTACACAGGACACATATCGGTGAGGCTGAGATACCTATTCTGTAGAGATGACTTGCCAAGCAGTCATGATTTGTCAATAGTCGGAAGGCTGCAACAGCTGTTTTCCTTGGTCTCTGGGGGATTATATCTGGATTGGAAAGTAGTGTAATCCATTTTTTATCTTTGGCATTTGTTTCTATTTCTTGTAGGTATGAATGACAAAAATTTTTAATGATCAAGCGTTTTATTGAGGAATATGAGAAATTGAATTTAGACTTTTGTTTTATTGTTGTGCCTTTCTTTGCAAGTGAGTCTGCAGCTTCGTTCCCCATGACTCCACAGTGTGCTGGAATCCATTGGAGATGAACAGTCTTATTAACTTTTTGGAGTTGTGTTAACATTTTGTAGCATTCTCTAATTTTTGTTGACTTCTTTGTAGTATTTGAACATATTCCCTGAATTGCAGCTTTAGAATCCGAAAGAATTACTGCCTTGTTAAATTTATTTAAGGGAAGATTTAATAATTGTCGGAGAGCAATGTATATAGCCTCTATTTCTCCATCATAATTTGTTGTGTCTCTGCCAACAGAATGATAAAAGGAAAAATGTGAACATGTAACTCCAGCTCCAGTAAGGTTTTCCTTCGAGGATCCATCAGTATATATGTGCAGCCATTCTTCTGTGGGATACCTAGTATTGATTGTTTCCAGAGCTAGAAGTTTTTGTATTTCTTTTGGTGTGTCTGATTTACTTATTTCCTCTATTAATTCCAAATTGAAGGTAGGTTGCAATAATTCCAATGGATTTTCTCTAATAAGTAGATTTTCTCTGGTGTTAGGAATGTTCAATTTGGATTTAATCTGTGTTACCTTTTCTAGGAAACTACTATGAGTTTTAAGGATTGAAGGGGGGAGGTTCTCTTCTGTCCATTTAGAGTTTGGCAGTCATAACATTTTCTCGTGTTGGAGCAATGCTTGTTCTTCTATTTTTGTTGTTATTGATGGGGTCCGTGTTAAGGCAAGCATGGCATCAACAGGTGTGGATTTAACTGCTCCAGTGATTAGGCGAAGAGCCTGATTTTGTATTTGTTCAAGTTTATTGATGTTAGCATTTGCTGCTGTTATTAAAGCTTCAGAACAGTACAAGAGGTTTGGTTTAATATACATTTTGTATGTTGTGTTAAGGACTCTCCTTGAGCAGCCCCATTTAGCACCAGCTAACCTTTTCAGGATTTGCAATTTCTTTTCAACCTTTTCTGAGATGTTTGTTATATGTTTTTTCCAACTTAGCTTTCTGTCGAAAGTGATGCCTAAGTATTTGGCATCATCAACTGTTTTGAGTGGTTTACCATTATAATTTATGCTAATATTAACTGGTTTGTATTTTAGTGTAAATAATTCATAATTTGTTTTTTCCACATTGATAGTCATGAGGTTTTTGGAGCTCCATTCATGTACTTTGTTTAGGGCTGTTTCTATTCTGTCTTTAATTAATTCAAGTTTTTTTGAAGAGCCTGAAGTCCAAATGACTACATCATCAGCAAATAAAGCAATTTTGGTTTCTAAAGTTTTTATTATTGATGGAAGGTCATTTATATATATGTTAAAGAGTGTTGTGCTCAGAACAGCACCTTGTGGAAGTCCTCGGTGTGTTTGTTTATATTTGGAAATGTATGTATTATATTTTGTGGCACAAAATCTTTGTGAAATAAACTGAGTTATCCACTTAAGCATGTTACTTTTCACACCTATTGATTGCAACTTCTCAACTAATTTATTTCTCCAGACTGAGTCATATGCTGATTTAAAATCAATGAATACTGCCAAGGCATCCTCCTTTCTATTGAAAGCTTCCTTGATGTCTTGGCTTAGTAGGAGTACATTTTCACTTGTACTATGATTCTGTCTGAAGCCGGTCTGTGAACTATTAATTAAGTTGTAATATTCTAGGAACCAGTTAAGTCTAGATGCCACCATTCTTTCCATCACTTTTGCAATAACACTGGTCAAAGATATTGGTCTGAAACTATTAATATTGTTTGAGGGTTTGTTTTTCTTTAAAATCGGGATGATAATGGCTTTTTTCCAGTCGGAAGGTACAGTCATTCTCCAACACGTGTTATACAGTGAGACAGAATATTGATCAATAGAAAGTTGTTCATGTAAATATTTTTGTAAGAGTGTGTAAATTTTTAAATTCTTTTAATTTGGGTGTATCAGGGACTTATTTTTTTCAATATTCAAGATCCAATGTCTTCTCGTCACTTTGAGTTCAACCAATGAGAACTTTTGCGCGGATGAATACATAAGAATGGCGGTGTTGCGTCATAGGACGCTAGGTACTATATTCTTTAGCGTCTGTGAACTCAAAGTGGAAGGACGTATAATTGCTGATGGCGTGTGAACATGTGAATTGCACCCAAACTTTTAGCCAGCATGGACGCTATCAAATTTTAAAAGTTATTAACTAGCTGAAATTGTGATAAAAAGTGTATATAACGAATAAATGTGTTTGTGAGAAAAGAACATTGGATTTTGCATTCCTTTCTTCGACCGTCGACCCTGCAGATAAGAGTAGCGTCTGCTATAACAAACTTTCCACCTTTTAGTAAAAACATTACTCCTGCTGCTATATTCACGCTGATATGTGTTGACTATCTTTTAACCATCATTTAATAAAACCCCGCCTCAAATGGCTTGCCCAACGTGGAGCTCGAATTTAGAATGGAATGCAAAATTACGAGTGCGATAAACATCAAAATGACGCCATCTCATCGCGCAGGAAAAGGACGCCATTAGACCATCGCCTGATATCAACAAAACATCGATACACGGAGAATCAACGTGGGAAAAACACCGGAGATCATCCAGCGAAGCCAACTACCCAGGAGACGTAAATAACTGGACGAAGAACCAGCAGAAAAGAAAGTAGGATCAAAACTTTTTATTTTTTTTTACATACATTTTCTTTCCATTTTCCATGTTATTGAGAAACAGCAAAGTAGTAGGACTTTCAACCTTAAGTGAATTAGATAAAGGAATTAAAATGTCGCGAAAAGAGATAGAAACAGGAGTGGGGGAAGGGGCAGATAGGCCTAGTTATCAGGAAGGATTAGAAGGTGAACAGGCGGAAATAAGCAAAGATCAAAGGTTAATGATGATGATGTTTGAAAGACTAGAACAGAAACTGGAACAAAACAAGGTAGAATTAGGTCAGAAAATGGAGCAAAATAATGCAGAATTAAAACAGGATATAGAACAAAGTTTAGGTGAGAAAATAGAGGGAGTGAGAGAGGACTTGGAAAATAATAAAAAAGAAATAGAACAGAAAATGGAGGAAGTGAGAAAAGACTTAGAACAGAAAATGGAATTAGGTAGACAGAACTTAGAACAGCAAATGGAATTAGGTAGACAGAACCTAGAACAGAAAATAGAATTAGGAAGACAGGAGTGTAAAGAAAATATGAAAGTAATGGAAACTAATTTAAAATTAGTACATAAAAACTTAAATGAAACAAAGGAAGCCTTAGAAGCTAGGATAGAAATTGTAGGAGATAGGATGGGAAAGATAGAATCAGAGATGAAAGAGAATAAAATTGTGTTAGAAGGAGAAATTGCTAGATGTAGGGATGAAATAACAGAATGTAATACAAGTGTAGACTGTAAGATAACAAATGTAAAAGCAGAAATAACTGAGGAATTAAGGAAAGAGATTGAGGTAGTAAAGAAAGACATTATTAATGAAACTGTAGAACAAATTGTAATTCCTAAAATTAAGACAATGAATGATGTGATGCTTTCACAACAGGATGCTATAAATGATATGAAACAAAGCCACTTAGAAATAAAGAATGATTTAAAATCAATTTGTGAAGAAATGAAAAAAGGGAAAGAAAATTTGGCTAATGTAAATGATGTTGTGAAGGCATTACAAAGACAAGATGATTTAGATGTAAGTAATGTACAAGATGAGAGTTACTTGAGTAATGTACAAAATGTTGACTCACCATACAGAGAAAGAGGTTCACAACCAAACAATGACACAACACATAACACATGTTACACCAACAGCATATTACATGAAATCACACCACCTACATTTGACGAGGAGAAGGGAGACGATCCAAAACTCTTTGTTAAAGAGATGGAAGAATACTTTAAAGTGAAAAGGATACCAAACGAGCTTAGAATGATGATAGTTAAGAAAAGCTTAAAAAACAAGGCATTAGAATGGCTCAGGTTAACACTAGCTGGTCATGAGTCTTATAGCTCATTCAGAAATTTATTCCTATCAAGGTATTGGGGCCCAGCTAAACAAAACCAAACTAGGGTAGAGCTAGCGACAGGTAGATACGATCCAACCAAAGGGTTGTCGCTAGTCGATTATTTTATGAAAGTAGCCAACAAAGGAAAGCTATTAGACCCCAACTTGTCGGAGGCAGAACTAATTGCCAGCATAACAAGACATTTCCCAGACACAGTGAGAACGGGATTAATTGTTGCGAGGCCAGTAGATTTTACAGATATGATAGAACTGCTGACAGCCTTTGAAACACAAAATGGTCGGCCTAATGAGCATAGACATAGGAACGGTCACCCAAACTCACCCATCCTAAACCGGAACACGACTACGAACAACCAGAGTGAGGGAGAACATAGAAATACTAGGAGTACCCATGAAAGGGGGAGAGGGGCACACCATTTCCCACAACCACATAATCATGGCGAGAGGATGGAGAACACAAGACAGCGGTACCATGACACGATACCGAGGGGTGAATCGAGACACCAAACATATACATATGATCGTGGAAGACCAGGAGACCATACCCATCAAGTGAATCACATGCGATTCAGTAGGGAACACTTGAACAACCACAGACCGTCATACGACAGAGGTTCACGCCAAAGGGGCAGAGACCAATGGTACACTAACAACACAAGACAGCAGGAAGTAGAAGAAGATGTGCCAAATAGGGCAGATACTGCACAGAATACAGAAACGACAACCACCACCAACACTCAGGGAAATTACAACAACTAAGTTCGTCCCAACTGGCTGGATGACAAACAACATAATCTCAGCAACTTACAATTGACATCGACACCATGATGGCTACACGAAGAGAGAGATGGAACCACTGGTCAGAACAAAACAGCTGGGTGACCACACGTATGAGCTACAGAATACAAATGGCAAGTTGGTAGGAAGATACCACAAAAATAAATTGAAGCCATACAAAGAAAGGACCAAATAGTCTTTGTCAACGAATGTGTAAGGCAGGAGTAGTAGAGATGAAACAAGATAACAATTTTTGATGGGTTACTTATAGGAAATTACGTTCAGAATAGGATTACAACAGGGAAGAAAATCAACATAGTCATTGGCTATATCGACCACAAACAGCATTGTCAACAAAGACATAAGAGGACACTGATTGTCATTAAATAAATGAATCATAGCGACGGAAGATAATATGTTTTTGACATAAGGATGTCAGGGACAAAAAATAAAAATGAATCAATTATGATGAAAAAGATATAATATTTAGACACAAAGATGTCGAGGGTAAATTGAGAAGAAAAATAATGCAATTACAGAATAATTGTAAGTATAGAAGTTTTCTCTTATAAAAATAAGAGACAAAGAAATGACAATTAGTGAAATGAGGAAAACCATGACCAGAAAAACAATGCCCATGAATTGAGATGAATATAGCCAATGCTAAGCTCGAAGAAATGTTGAACCAAAACAACAATGAATAATAACCCAATCAAGAAAATTAGTACTATTAGTAACATCAGAGTTTAAGAACCGACTCAACAACCTGCCTATACATAACAAGTTTATAAGACAAAGAAGGCAAAGAACTGAATAAAGTATTGGCATAAATAAGATCATAATCATTAGCTCAAGATTTGTATCCTGTTTTTCTCTCCTCATAGCAATGAATACAAGTCAAAAACCACATGAAACACTTAAATTATATTTGTGTCAATGTCAAATGTACAATAACTGAGTATGTGTTGTATAAGAACTGAATATGTGTTGTACAATAACTGAATATGTATTGTATGATAACTGGATATATTGTGTAATAACTGAATATGTTGAGCAATAACTAAATGCATTATGCAAAAACTGAATGTGTATTGTGTAATAACTGAATATGTATTGCATAATAACAGAACATATGTGATGTGATAGCAGGATATATTGTACAATAACTGAATATGTATTGTGTAATAATTGGACATGTTGTGTGGTAATCAAATGTGTTGTACAATAACTGAATATGTATTGTATAATGACTGAAGGTGTATTGTATAATAACAACATATGTGATATGATAACTGGGTATATTGTACAATGACTGAATATGTATTGTGTAATAATTGGACATATTGTGTAATAACTAAATGTGTTGTACAATAACTGGATATGTATTGTATAATAACCGAATGCATTGCGTAGTAACCGAATATGTGAAACTTATAAAGACATGTTGTATTATGTCAAAACAAAGGACAAAGACAAACAGTGAAGAAGACTGTAAAGAAAAAAAAAAAAAAAAAAAAAAAATATTGTACAAAGTGATTGAATCATAGGAGTAGGGAGAAGTATTGTATTGTGTTTCAAGATTGTAAATAAGGTGACAACTTGAAAAACAAAACAAGGGGCATATGAGACAGAATATTGATCAATAGAAAGTTGTTCATGTAAATATTTTTGTAAGAGTGTGTAAATTTTTAAATTCTTTTAATTTGGGTGTATCAGGGACTTATTTTTTTCAATATTCAAGATCCAATGTCTTCTCGTCACTTTGAGTTCAACCAATGAGAACTGTTGCGCGGATGAATACATAAGAATGGCGGTGTTGCGTCATAGGACGCTAGGTACTATATTCTTTAGCGTCTGTGAACTCAAAGTGGAAGGACGTATAATTGCTGATGGCGTGTGAACATGTGAATTGCACCCAAACTTTTAGCCAGCATGGACGCTATCAAATTTTAAAAGTTATTAACTAGCTGAAATTGTGATAAAAAGTGTATATAACGAATAAATGTGTTTGTGAGAAAAGAACGTTGGATTTTGCATTCCTTTCTTCGACCGTCGACCCTGCAGATAAGAGTAGCGTCTGCTATAACAAACTTTCCACCTTTTAGTAAAAACATTACTCCTGCTGCTATATTCACGCTGATATGTGTTGACTATCTTTTAACCATCATTTAATAAAACCCCGCCTCAACAGTTTAAGTAGGATTTCTTTTCCTTTCCTGCCAAGGTGTTTAATAAACTCTGGATGGATCTTGTCAGGTCCAGGAGATTTTTTGTTCTGTAATTGTTCTATTGCTAAATCCAGTTCTGTTTCATTAAAATCCTGAATAAAAATATCATTTCGTATACCTTTTGGCTTACTAGTTTCTCTGATAGTTTTTTGGATAGCCTTATTTTGTTTTTTATACGCTTGGGGTACTCTTTGTGACTGAGCATAAAACTTGTTAAGGGATTCTGCTATTTCCCTATCTGTAGTTAAGCTTTTGTTATTATATTTTAATGGTTCAGTTGTATTTTTTGATAATTTTGTTTTATTAAGGAATTTGTATATTTTATTTCCATCTTTCCTATAGTCCATATGTTCTACAAAATTTGTGAAACTGGCCCTTTTTGCTGTAATTAATTCTTTCTTAAAAATGGCTGCTTTTCTTCTCCAGTTTTGTACATCTTCTGGACACTTGGTTCTTTCGGCTTTGACTCTTGCTATATTTCTTTCGTGTTTTAACTTAGATAAAGATGGAGACCAAAAGTAGCTATATTTCTTTAACTTTCCTTTGGGGATATGTGTTTTGGCTGCTGTCAATAATATTTCACAAATTTTTTTATTCATTTCATCTGTTGACTTGAACTCTGATTCTAACAGTATATTACACTTCCCTTCTATCTCATTTTGGAAACTTGACCAATCTGCTTTTTTAAAATTCCAAGAAGTTTTAACTTTTGGTTTGTTACTTTTATTTATTAGACCTCTTATGGAGTTTATGGTGATTCTGTGGCCTGAACCTGGGTCTTCTATTATTTCTCTTTTTGTATTGTCAATTATGTCAGATGACACCATCAGAAGGTCAGGATTTGTACCCGAACCATTATAATGAAGGTAAGTGGGTGGATCATTTGGATTAAATATTAATTCCATTGTTGACGAGTTTAATAGGTCTTCTATGACTCTTCCTGCTGAATTTATATCTCTGTAGCCCCACCTAGGGGAGTGTGCATTAAAATCACCTATTAAAATACTTTTGGGTTCTATGGGAATAGAATTTAGATCTAGTGTATTGTCTGGAGGATTGTAGATTCTGTAAATTCTATAGTGGTAGTTACTTTTCCATACTTCAATTTTAACTATTTCTGATTTATCTTGTTCTTCCATTGTTTTTTGGATTTGGATAGTAGCTTTCATATTTCTTTTAATCCCTGTAAGAATACCACTTGCTATTTGACGAGCCTTTGGAAGTATATGTGTAGTGTACTGATCCATTTCAAAGTATATTTCCTGTTCTTGTGATATATTGGCTTCTTGTACTGTGAAGACATCTATATCTTGGTCTTTTAATATTTTCATTAGCTCTTGTTTTTTTTTACTTTTTTGTAAAAAGTAAAAAATGCATTTTTAGGAAAAGGTCTGTGTGTGTGTCTGTCAGTTAATGATATGGGTTTTCTGCAGACGCCCCTTGCAATGCCTCAGCTATTTTGGTGCACTAGATGAATAAATGGCTATGATCCAAAGTGTTAAATGTTCAATCACTCTAGAGAAGTATTCTGCCATATGTTAGCAACGTGCTCACAAGTGCAAATATTAGCAATCTATAGGAGAAAATTATAATGGCAGTTCCCAAGAATTCCAAATGGGTACTTTATACTAAACTTAAGTACTGCCAACTTTACGATGTTCCAGCAAAGTGACAACCTGTGCTGCATGCAGTGATGTCATAAGATACAATTTGAACTTTCTTGTCCAGTACTCAAACTTTTATAGCATTTCAAACTGCCAATGATTATTCTTTCCCATTACAATTCAGTAATGCAAGCCCACCTATTAAGAGGCTCCTGATTTTCATACATTATGATAACTAGTAGTCTTCCAGTTCTTGAATCTCTGAGATCTTAACACTGGTACAGTTTACCGTCCCAAAAGTTATATTCTTCTCTTTAAACAAACTTTTAATATTTTCTGCCTGTTTCTTTCTGAACTGTTCTGGATATCTTTGAACTAAACTCGATTAAGTGTTATTTCATCAACATTATGTCCCAAGGCCTCTGCTGTAGCCTCAAGGATGAACACAGTAGTATCTCTCTGATACATTTGTCTAAGATGGCAGCTGGTTTTGATGCCTTAAAACACTTTCTTCCACATTGGTTTTCCCTTCTTGAATTTAGCTTATTTCCATCCAAGGTTGCATCACTACCAGAAATAAAAGCTGAGCTCATGAAGGTTCTGTAAAAACAGTACACCGTCAGTCACTCACTTTAGTTGTTTCTTCAGACAAATCGTTAGTAATTTCCAAAAGCTGGGAACTGTTATCACCCTTCATCTTACTTACCTCCAGTTTCATAACTGTAATCCTTGCCCTTTCCTCTTTTGTGGCCAACTTCCAGTCAACACCTCCAAGATAATCTCTACAGCCAGGTTCTTGTTGATGTAATAGAAAGAGTTTATCCTTCTCTATTTTTACCATGTTCAAAGCATTAACATGCACAACATCAAACAAATTATT
Organism: Tenodera sinensis; assembly: GCA_030765045.1. Taxonomy (NCBI): domain Eukaryota; kingdom Metazoa; phylum Arthropoda; class Insecta; order Mantodea; family Mantidae; genus Tenodera; species Tenodera sinensis. The sequence continues at coordinate 60,770,304 of CM060970.1, read as the reverse complement.
TAGAATATTACAAATAGAAGCACTATTAACAGTGAAGTATTCTTCATGTTTGAGGTCATTTTGAGTCACTTTTTTACACTCACCTTCACTTAATTTGTTTTAAAAACAAGAAACATTTTCAAGACCGTTCAGTCCCATCATCAGCCGTTGGGTGACTCACCCAACATAACTTCACTTACTAAATAAATGTCAGTACTTCTTAAGCCATTCGCCATGATGTAAATAAATACTCCAATCCTACCCAATGGAAACCAAGGCTTAACTGAAGATGGACAGTATAGCAGCAGTTGAGCACACCAAAAGCAGGAGTATGATAACAAACCAAAGACATGACAAAACTTCTTGACCACTGCAACACAGGTTCCTCTTCTTCAATTTCAACCAAATAGGTATTAAAATTCTTTAAAACATATGATGTGTTGCACTTACATGACTATCTCTACTCTTATACTAACCATTCTTACAAACTCTTATTCTTCTATCCTCTTTGTGTTAGTTGAGATAAACATTTGCAGAAATTGTCTTATTGCTCGTTTTCTTGCACGTGCAACGGGAATACAGTAGACTTTGACCAATAGTCAAATCTTTTAAAGCTTTGAGATTCCGTTCTTTTTGCACGGTTAACATATAAAAAAAATGATTTAACGATGTTCCATTTGACAAAAATGTTCCAAAACTTACACAAATAACAAGGAATATTTCCGAAATGGTTCACTCTACAAAAAAATTTATTCAGACATAAATTATTGTGTGTGTTAGCAAGATCTACATTTATTGTGTAGTAAGATTTTGTCTATCTCTTACGGTTTACCAACTATGCAAAAGTCATCCAGAGTAAATAGGACTTCATGGTCTATAGCCAGAAAATTCAAGATATACATTTCATTTGTTATAAAACTATCTCAAACATATCACATTTTAATCAAAATTGTTAAAGCCATGCACACGCATACACACACATACCTTTTTCTAAAAATGCATTTTTTTGATTCAGGGAGACTCAAAACATTATTCCAGTGAAATCTCGACATCGAATTTTTGGGTGGAATGCAATACTTCCTCTACTTTACTAAACGTAGTAGAGAAAGTAAAAAGGAGAAAAAAGAACTAGGGACTCTGTGCGAAAAAATACAAAATTCTAAAAATAAGGACCACCCTAATATACATACTATGATAGAGAAAGTAAAAAGAAAGACAGTTGGTCTTTACCAGGAATGAATGCATTTAGACAAATAGTTTATTCCCAACCACAAATTAACATACCTATATAATGTCCTGAATGTGCACTATGGCCCCTGTGAATAAGCACTGCTGTAAGCATATAAAGGAGAGACCCTGCAGGTTGACCGACGTAAGAGGACATATCAAGATTTTCTGGAAACTGTATAAATGAGTTTATCTTCTTTTTGCATCCATTTTGCCTGTAAAACAAAACAAAAAAGTAATTGAATGCTTTTAAAATTATTAAAAGCTAAAAAGATATGCAAAAACATTTCTGCTAACCAAATAAAATTATATGAAAACCAATTCTTTTTACTTACCATACAAATCTTAACAACTGCAAGTTGAGAACTGGGGGTAGCCTGTCAAGTTTAGTGCTACGTGACGCATTCTGTTTTGACATACAAACACCACAGTGGTATTTGTCATCCCCCTCCAATTTCTCTTCCTTGAGAAACTCTTCCAAACACCCTGATAAAGTGGAGTGGCCAACCACGTTTAGTTCCAGTTCATAGAATAGAGATGGATGCGATGATTCAGTACCACATGTCTGACATCTGTAAGCACATGCAACTCATTCAACTAGCTATACCTTCTGCTTTTCCTTCTTTTCTTTGCCTCAATATCTTTATTCTTCAAATAAATTTGTTTCATATAATACAAGAAGTGTTCCAATACAGTATGGACTTCAGTGTTTTGTATATCTTGTTCCGCTTCTATCTACACAATTATTTTAAAAAGTTGCTGGAATTTATTTAGAGGGCAAGAATAAAATCCTCTACATTCATTCACACATTTCCTTCCATATGGTTCCTTTATGCACTGACACATTTTCAATCTCTCTCCACTCACCCTCAAGTTTTCTTCACAGTCTCACACACACTCTCTCTCACAGTCTTTCTCTCTCCCTTACTCTTACTCACATAAGAAACACAAAATAGAACCAAGGGAAAAAGGGAGGGAGGCAGGGAAGGAGGGCAAAAAACAGAAAACTTTACTTAATAATTTAAGAAAACTTTTCCAAAATTATGCAAAGTTGAGTTTCACGTTTTCCTCCACTATAGCATGTAAAGCATCTCTTACTGTATCCCAAAACAGTATCAATAAAGATTCCAAACATGGACACTATACCAAGAGTTCAAGAAGGTACTTACTTAGTTACATAAAAATAGGTGCCACAGAACTGATTATTAATTATATTTTTCACAATGGCTGAAGACTGATGAGAAAGTCGCTCCTCCAGCATAGAGATAAAAAGTTTTGAAAATTCCTGAAAAAAAATTAAAATCAATATCAGTATTTTATTCTGCCATTTGCAATATTTTTACTTGTACAAAGCGTTGTCAAGCCAGAATACATATTTACATTATCATTACCAAATCTTATATATCTATTATGTCTATCAAAATAATACATTAAAACTAAGAAATTCACCATTATCACCATTATCTGAACTTCTAAAAGCCTATTTTAACCCTTAATTACCCAGTCACCTTAACAGGGACATGAACAACCACAATTGCCCAGTGAGATCCTGTCAACTTTGTTTCTTAAAAAGTAAAAATATTTTTATGCTTCAAGCTTTTCTTTATTGGAGTTCTTTAGATTAGAATGGACTTGAAAGTATTACAAAATGGAGCATGCAGCATATAGAAAATACACACACTTTAATGCTTGCTTACTAATAGCCTTCCAAGTGATGTCAGAAACATTTTCCCCAGCAACATCATGTATTAACAAATAGTGAAAACTCATTCAGTGTGTCAAATGTCTTTCTTTCTCTGATCAATTACAAGCTGCCTTTCATTTGGCCTAATTTGTTATTTTCATCAGCACATAACTATAGACCCTGCCTCCATGTTGGGGGCATGTCTGCCTCATATTCAGGTGGTCCCCAGTTCGAATCTTGATTATGGTGAGTTATCTCAGGCTTTTTCCATGGTTTTTCCTTATCATGTGAAGACGAATGTCTGATAATGCTGAGCTCTAGGGACTCTGGATTTATTTGAGCATAGTTTCAACTATTTCATTCGTCATCAGATATGACCTACCTGGTTAAAGGGTATTGAAGCTCAAGGGAAAAAACAACACGTCTATAGATTTTGTTCTTTGTTTTTTCCATATGCTTCTTTGCAGGAAGTATGGAGTTCAATCACAGCATTACTCAAATTTTAAATATAGAACTTATGTTCGAACATGATTCTTCTGATAACATCCTCATCCCTTTAAAAGTAACTCTCCATATTGAACAAACTTCAGATAGTTTCTTCAAAATCTGCATCAGTAATGGTTTTCCAACATCATTACTGATGTTTATATTAAAAAATCGACATGTTTATTATTCTAACTTCACTTTCTAAAGCAGTACTGACGTTTCAGAGACTACTGCTTCCATCAGCCTACAGTCACTGTTGCCCTTCCTCCTGTGATTTGTAACTGGCAGTTTAGCTGCACATACTGCACAATGAGATCCTTTTAATATGGCTCAAAGTTTAACAAATAGCATTTATTTTTGTCTATGTTTTTCATAGACAGTGAGTTCTGCTGGTTTTCTAAGGGCCTTTAAAAGCTTAGGTTTCTCTTCCAGCTGATCAGTGGACCAAAAATGCTCTGCAACTGCTGATTTATATATTTGTTTATATAGTAGAACCTGCTTTATACGCAATCCAGATCTTAAGTAATTCTTGTTTATACAGTAAAACCTGCTTTATACATAATCCAGTTCTAAGTAATTCTTGTTTATACAGTAGAACCTGCTTTATACATAATCCAGTTCTAAGTAATTCTTGTTTAGTACCTGGGCGAACGAGCTTCGCTCGGCGTTTTTCGCCTCTGTTTTTGTGAAATCTTATTTTTTGTGGGAGAAGATACTTATTTAGACAAACCTGAAAGGCAAAACGTTAACTAAATAAAACTACTTGTCGCAATTGTTAGGAGTAATGTCCGAGATACAAGAGATATAGAAATACATAAAAATATTCCATAAACACCATCATTTCAGCTGTGAAACGTGTACTGCTGAAAGCAGGCCTCCCCCATAGATATCCACCCAGTTTGAGGTTTTCGTCGAGCATTTGTTCCATTATGGAGTTCAGTTCTTTGCTGCTGTGATTGACTCCAGGACGTTAACACGTTGGCCAAGGTCCTTCATACTTCCATTGAGTTCTTCCATGGCTTCCTTAACCCCGATCAGTCGCTCGTTAGTATTCTTCGATAGACCTGTCTTCACATTGGAATTCCCGTCTTCATCTTTTCCGTTTCGGAGTTTACATTTTCAATTTGCTTTCCATTTTTGTTCCCATATTTTCTATTCCGTAGTTTACATTTTTCCAATCCGGTTTTCATATTTGTTTCCTCTGCCGCATCCGAAATTCATTTCATTTCCCATTATGTCCATCTTGGCTAACATTTGTTTCATCAACTGTTCCATATCGTGCTTTTTGTCGCACTCCACACACCAATTGTAATTACTTTACTTTTTTAACTATTTCTTTATTTTTTATTAAAACACCGGAGCGACACTAAGCAAAAGCAATGTTGAAGAATATCAAATACTACAGAAAGAAAAGGTGGTTGATAAAGCCATGTGAATGTACTAAGCATTTATGTTTCAAACATATAGAAAAGTATGAATTGTTCGTAATTGTTCGTCGAAGCGGGAGTAGTGAAAGAAATGTGATTGTGTTTTACTAAAGAAAAATGAGTAGAAAAACCATGTGAATGTTATACGTTGCACTTATATTTCAAGTGTATGGAAAAATGTATGGATTGTTTGCAGAAGAAGGAGTAGTATGTTAGGTAAAAGAAAAGGGAGTAGAGAAAACCATGTGAACGTAATACATTGCGTGGTAAAATGGATTGCATAAAAACCTTCGCCATGAAAAAAATCAGATATGTCACTTTTCATGATGATCGGTCAACCTGTTTTGGAATTTAATCACTCTTCAACATAAGATATGTATAGGCCTTGGTATGTATGAAGTTGATAAACCATAGGTAATAACATGTGAATTGTTACGTAAAACAAAAGTGAGTAGAGAAAGTAATATGAATGTAATACGTTGTATTTGTTTCAAACATATAGCAAATTGTATGACTTATATGTTGAAGGGCGAAGAGCGAAAGAAGACTGATTGTGTCTCGTAAAGGAAGAATTAGTAGAGGAAATCGTGTGAATGTAATACGCTGCATTTATATTTCAATCCTAGAATATTATATGAATTGTATGTTGAAGGGCAAACAGAGGATACATGAATGCGCTACGTAAAAGATGCGAGTAGAAAACCATTGGAAAGTAATATATTGTGTAGTAAAATTGTTACCATAAAAACTCTCAATGAAAAAATACATATACGTGCCGAATTTCGCGGTGATCGGTTAAGCGGTTTTCGAGATTAACAGTTAGATATATACAAACATTCAAGTTGTATAGATGATATGAATTGTTTGTAGAAGAGTGAGTGGAGAAAGACATGTGAAGGTGTTACCTAAAAGTGAGTAGAGTAAACACTGTGAATGTCACATACAGCATTTCTATATCAAACATGCACAAAATTGTATGACTTATTTCTAGAAGAGTAAGTAGAGAAACAGTTTAATGAGTGTGTTACCCAAAAGCAAGTAGAGAAAACAGTATGAATGTAATATGTAGCATTTCTATTTCAAACATGCACGAAACTGTATGACTTATTTGTAGAAGAGTGAGTAGAGAGAGATGTGAATGTGTTACCTAAGAGTGAGAACAGAAAACCGTATGAATATAATATGTAGCATTTCTATTTCAAACATACAGAAAATTGCATGATTTCTTTATAGAAGAGTATAGAAAGAGATGTGAACGTGATACCTAATAGTGAAAGGAGAAAATAGTGTGAATGCAATAGCATTTCTATTTAAAATATACAGAACATGTGTGACGTCATGGAAAAGTCGTCACTTCGAGATATCGACTGGCCTTCCCTTAGAGAGGTGTACAGCCGTCAGGTTGGTAAGCGCAACCCCTCTCGCTCCCCGCTATGCCCCGCACTCAGTATAAAAGACCAGCTGCCAGACCAGTCGCGAGGTTACTTCATCGCGGAAACGCGCTGCCTTCAGTCTTCGTCGAGTAGTCAAGCTCCATTAGGCGCTGCCATCAGTTGTCTTCGTCAGCCAAAGTATAGTCAGCTTCGACCAAGCGTATTGTATGAGCCTTACACAATATGGCTTGGTCTTCATTGAGCCGAGGCGCTCAGCATTAGTATCTTACATACTTTCCTACATGTTCGTCTGTAATGAGCCGATAGGCTTAGCAATTTTCAATTCTACTAACATTACTCGGCAAGCTCTTCTTCATCGGGCCAAGCGGTTCACCAACAGTGACGTCAGCACGCATCGAAGTCAACGGCATCATGCTTCAGGCTCTTGCTTGTCAAAGGGGGCAAGCAAGTGAGCAACTTTACTCCGTAGAGAAGCAACGTCGGCATTCACCACCATTTCTTCAAGATGTATGCTAATTCAGGCATACACTGGGCATACGCGGAATTAAGCAGGAACGACGCGTTTATTCTTCATGGCTGATATGCAGGAATGTGCCACAGTCCCGTGTGCATGTTCATTTCAACATAATTGGAGAAGGACCTGTTCCATAGCACACCAGACATTTGGGTGAGACAAACAGTTCTGTATTTCATTTAGATGTATGTGTTCAGTGTTTTAGGGCTTTTATGCTAAAGAAGGGTAGGTGATCTTTTGTATCACGGTTAATGTAGCCTAAACGGCAATAGTTATAATTCCGACTAACACAATCAAGTGAGTGTGTAGTTAAATGGGATGACTTTTGGGTGCCAAGTTATATTGGTGAGTCAGGCCCATTCTACCAGTGTTGCTCAGGAAGTCAAATAGTCAGGAAGGAATTATTACTTAGTGCAAAGAATAGTTTACATTTATGTCTATTTTATGTAACTGTGCTTATTTTTACTACATTTTCGTAATATATATATATATATATATATATATATATATATATATATATATATATTTTTCATCATTCACCATATTTTGAATGTTCTTATGTATATTCTTGTTACTTAACACCGCCAGTGTTAAGTCTTGTATTTATTTATGTTTTCAAAATATATTCAAGGAAAAGGCATTGGGTATTATATGTAACCACAATATACCCCACCGATCCATTCCCAACACGATTCCGCAAATACATGTCCACTCACTCTCGCTAAGCCAAGTCAAGTGGGGTAGCAGGAAAATCATGGGGCTAGGCTTAGCAAGTGTCAAATCAAGTAATGGTAGCAGATAGTTAAAGAAGGAGAGAGTGGCATGCGACACATGACATGACTAATTTTAAAAGGGGGGATAAAAGTGTTTTATTGGTGCAAAATCACGTTTTTTATGGAAAATTATTTATAGAAGGGTGAGTAGAGAATGAGATGTAAATGTGATACCTAAAAGTAAGTAGAAAAACCACTGTGAATGTAATATGCAGCATCTCTATTTCAAACATACAGAAAATTGCATGACTTATTTGTAGAACAGTGAGTAGAGAAAGAGGTGTGAATGTATCACCTAATAGTGAGAGGAGAAAACAGTGTGAATGTAATAGCACTTCTGTTTCAACCATACAGAACATGGTTTGACTTATTTTAAAAGTAGGGATAAAAGTGTTTTTCGGTGCAAAATCACGCTTTTTATGGAAAATTGTTTACAGAAGAGTGAATAGAGACAGAGATGTGAATGTGTTACCTAAAAGTGAGAGGAGAAAACAGTGTGAATGTAATAGCACTTCTGTTTCAAACATATAGAACATGGTATGACTTATTTTAAAAGTGGGGATAAAAGTGTTTTTGGTGCAAAATCGCATTTTTTATGGAAAATTGTTTATAGAAGACTGAGTAGAAAAAGAGATGTGAATGTGCCACCTAAAAGTGAGTAGAGAAACCGCTGTGAAAGTAACATGCAACATCTCTATTTCAAACATACAGAAAATTGCATGACTTATTTGTAGAAGAGTGAGTAAAGAAAGAGATGTGAATGTGTTACCTAATAGTGAGAGGAGAAAACAGTGTGAATGTAATAGCACTTCTATTTAAAACATACAGAACATGGTATGACTAATTTTAGAAGTGGGGATAAAAGTGTTTTTGGTGCAAAATCACATTTTTTATGGAAACTTATTTATAGAAGGGTGAGTAGAGAAGGAGACGTAAATGTGATACCTAAAAGTAAGTACAGAAACCACTGTGAATGTAATATGCAGCATCTCTATTTCAAACATACAGAATGTGGTTTGACTTATTTTAAAAGTAGGGATGAAAGTGTTTTTGGTGCAAAATCACATTTTTTATGGAAAATTGTTTATAGAAGACTGAGTAGAGAAAGAGATGTGAATGTGCCACCTAAAACTGAGTAGAGAAACCGCTGTGAAAGTAATATGCAACATCTCTATTTTAAACATACAGAAAATTGCATGACTTATTTGTAGAAGAGTGAGTAGAGAAAGAGATGTGAATGTATCACCTAATAGTGAGAGGAGAAAACAGCGTGAATGTAATAGCACTTCTGTTTCAAACATACAGAACATGGTTTGACTTATTTTAAAAGTGGGGATAAAAGTGTTTTTCGGTGCAAAATCACACTTTTTATGGAAAATTGTTTACAGAAGAGTGAGTAGAGAAAGAGATGTGAATGCGTTACCTAAAAGTGAGAGGAGAAGACAGTGTGAATGTAATAGCACTTCTGTTTCAAACATACAGAACATGGTATGACTTATTTTAAAAGTGGGGATGAAATGTTTTTGGTGCAAAATCATGTTTTTTTATGGAAAATTGTTTTTAGAAGACTGAGTAAGGAAAGAGATGTGAATGTTACCCAAAAGTGAGTAGAGAAAACACTGAATGTATCCATGCATACAAAAATTTAACCAAATCTTTAGAGTCGTTTCTGAAATACGGGGAATATATATACAAGAATTGCACTGTAGAAGCGGGAATAACAAAATCTTATTTTTTATGTAAAATCGCGTTTTTTTGGGAATTACACCTATATAGATGAACTTAAAAGGTAAAATTCTATCTGAATACAAAATTTAATCAAAATCGTTAGAGCCGTTTCCAAGTTGTGCAGAATAAATATATGTATGTATATATATATATATACACAAGAATTGCTCGTTTAAATATATAAGATACAGTAGAACCTGCTTTATACATAATCCAGTTCTAAGTAATTCTTGTTTATACAGTAGAACCTGCTTTAAATGTAATCCAGTTCTAAGTAATTCATACTTATACACTGCTCAAAATAATTAGAAGGACAAGATTTTGTTCCAGTGTATTTTTGCAGAAGTATTTATTGTGACCATACAATAATTGTTTTCTTGAATAACTAACCTTTGCTTAACAATAACACAAATCATGTTTACTTCTCATAACAAACTTGGCTACTGTAAGCAGAAATTAAGCTGAGTGTAGAAAACAACAATGGACGATCATTTGTCTGAATCAAAACAACTATAAAAGAAGTCATTTCCATATGGCCTCCACAGGCATGTATTACTGCTGCACACCTTTGAGGCATACTTCTGATTAACCTTCGCGTGTCTCTCTGGGATGCTGTCCCATTCTAGAGGAGGACATCTGTGAGCTCTTGAAGAATCTGAGAAGCTATAGGACGTGCCTGAACATAGTGTTCTAGCATATCCCACAAAAGCTTAATGGGATTGAGGTCTGCACTCATAACAGGCCAGTTCATGTACCTGGAGATTCTGTAAGGTGGCCATAGTGGCACCAGCTGTATGGAAATAGAAATATGAACTGGTTTGAGAATTGGATGCCATTCTGGCAGTTTGTCACAAGCCAGTTCATATTTCTCCTGGTAAACCACAAAGGCAGTCTCACATCAGAGACAATTACCCCAATGGTGACTTACTATTGCAAGTACTTTATATCCCAGGATTAAATAACCTTCAGATGGTAATTATTATTTATTTATGCCAACAAACTTACTGTTGGTGTTTTTAAACACACAAGCCGTGTGTGGGCAAAGTTTGAGAGGTAGAACTGGAACTTAAAAAGTACTTACAATAATAAGTCACCATTCGGGTAATTTGTCTCTAATGTGAGACTGCCTTTGTGGTTTACCAGGAGAAATACGAACTGGTTTGAGAATTTAATGCCATTCTGGCAGTTTGTCACAATAGCTCAGTGGTAGAGCAGCCGCCCGGTAAGCGGAAGGTCTGTGGTTCAAATCCCAGTTGTGGCATTGAATTATTAAGTTCCAGTTCTACCTCCCAAACTTTACCCACACACGGCTTGTGTGTTTAAAAACACCAACAGTAAGTTTGTTGGCATAAATAAATAATAATATATAATCTATATTTAAATAAAAGTCTACCTAATCACAAACCTAATATGAGAAGAATTATATAACAATATTTATCTTTTGCAGTTTTAATTTTTAAAAGAATATTTAATTAGTAAAATGTGATGCATTATATGTTTATTTCCATTTGAAATATTTCTATTTCTGTTCCATAAATTTAATGAAAATTAAGATCATGCCGGAACATGTAATAGGGCTTATGAAAAGATGTGTGACATGTATCCACAATTAAGACTTGAACCATTATAGCTGTATCTGATGTATGATCTTTACAATGTATGTTCTGGTAATCATTTATCCAATCCTGCCAACCTTCCAAATAAATATTATTCTAACATTTTAAATTTATGACCGTTACAATGCAAAATATTAATATTTTTTTTTTTTTTTGTTATGAAAGAAAGGCATAGTTTCAAGTGATACTCACTTGAGCATCTTGCTGCAAAGCTGTGTTGAGACCTAACGAACAGATGAATGCTGTAGGATCAATGGTGCGACGGTTACCAAATTCAAGGAGGGCAAAGAGAAGCTGGAGATGACCAATACTGGTCTCAGGCACATATTCCATTCCATCTGCACCATTTAATGTGACATTACACACTTCTTGTGGATCTTCTTCAGGACACCAAGAATATATGGCTTTCCTAGTGAAAAAAAAAATTACTTTTACTAATGCTCACACCTGTAGCATAAATGCTGATATTTGTTATATTTATTTGTGTCCAACAAAAATATGTCAATTTCCTGTTATATGAATGTTGTATTTTATTTTTGTAAACTTTATTGTTGCACCAAAAACTATTTGGTAAAATGGAACACAGCCAACATCGCTCATAAGTGAAAATCGTGAAAAAAGACAAATGAAAGACAATGGTTGCTAAGCTCTATAACCAAGAAGAATAAATAGTGAATCTTTTTTCAAGGAAGTTGCAATATTAATGTAAAAACCTTTGTGCAAATAGTAGCGAGTGTGTAACGCAAATTTTGGAAAACATTTTGCTAATTCAAAATTATAATGCAAAATACCAAACAATCTGATAGTGATTGTGCAGAAGAGCAATACTGTATAATTTATATCCATGGATATAAATACAAGCCAGTGAAAGAGAAACCAATGCTTATCATTAGAGCTAGGAAGTTCATGCATTTGCATGTTTTTTTTCATATGGGCTAAAAATGTATGCATTTACGTTATGTGCATGAATTATGGAATTTTCAGTTATTTGTACATGATTTTATGGTGCATATAACTGCATATTTTCTTGATTTGATAAATGCATATTATTTTAATATTATAGCCCCTATATTGCATATTTTAATGATTTCTATGGTTTTTTATTATTTTTTCCATCTGGATAATATTTTTCACATTGGTAGTATTGCACATGATGACGCAATTCAATAAGATTTCAATATTATAGTCCCTATATTGCATATTTTAATGATTTTTATGTTTTTTTATTTTTTTTTTTCAATCTGGACAATATTTTTCATTATGGTAGTATTGCACATGATGATGCAATTCGTTAGGTGGCGAAAACTAATGCTGAGTCATGTTGTCATGCCGTGAATCCCCTGTTTCTACCTTTCATTATATGTATGTGCATAGAGAATAATCAGTGCGTTATCTGAGAGGTTTATATTAACAAATATAAAGTGCAGGTCGTTTTGAGCAGCACGGTTGCCTGCCCACCAGCAGTTGCATCGTGGTCTTCAAACGTAACAGTGTAGTGAACTGGTTGCCACCAAATTAAATTAGGCGTATAAAATGTTAAAAAGCTCTTCAAATGCCGAAAATAAAACCAACTTCGAGTACTAGATTAATTAATTTACAGAAAGAGTTTTCGGGTGACTTAATATCTACAGATAATAGGGTACTGTTTTGTGGAGTGTGTGAGAAAAATATAGGGAGTGAGAAAAGATTTCAAATAGTTCAGCACATAAACACAGCAAAACATAAGGAGAATTTAATCAGAAAACTCGCAAACAAACGTGTTCAAAAACAGCTAGTACAGTGTTTAGGAAGTAGGGTTACTAAATTATATTACTTCTGTCAAACATTTTTAGCTGCTGATATTCCCTTGTTCAAAATTAATACTCCGACATTTAAAAACTTTCTTGCTAAGTACACTCGACAACATGCACCTGAAGAAAGTACACTGCGTAAGATCTATGCAGGTCATTGTTATAATAACGTATTGTCAAATATACAAAATCAATTAGCGGATCAGTTTTTGTGGTTGTTGATGAAACCCGATTCTGAGTGCTGTTCCATTGTTAATATAATCGTGGGTGCTTTAAATAATGAACAAAAGACTGCACCTTATCTTCTTAATGTGAGCGAATTGTCGGCCACTGGCAATGTAACTGTGACCCAGTTTGTGATGGACTCTTTGAAATTACTATGGCCATGTGGAATCAAATACGACCGTTACTTTTATTTGTTACTGATGCAGGATGCAGATCATTATATGGTAAAATCAGGACAAACTCTGAAATGTATTTTTCCTAACTTAATTCATATAACTTGTTTGGCACACGCTCTTCATTGCATTTCTGAGACAATACATGATTCTTTCCCATTGGTAGATAGATTTGTGTCCAGTACAAAGAGAATTTTTGTTAAATCATGAGTTAAGTTGTTTAGATCAACAGCACCTAATATCCGACTTCCTCTTGCACCAGTGTTAACTCGATGGGGAACATGGGTCAATGCAGTTTTATATTATGCTGAGCACATAGAAATAGTCAAAGAGGTTGTTAATTCATTGGACTCGAAAGATGCTTCATCAATAGAAACTGTGCAAAATATTCTGTTAGGCACTGGGTTAAAAGAGGATCTTAGTTTCATATCTGCCCATTTTTCTGTCTTACCAACAGCCATAACGGCATTGGAAGCTGTAGGATCTCTCTTGCATGAATCACTTACTGTCTTTGAAAAAATAATATGTGATCTAAGTTCGGTTCCTGGTAGCATAGGACTAAAAGTGAAAGAGAAAGTGAATAATGTAATTTCAAAAAATTCTGGTTATAAACAGATGTGTGATATTCGAGACATCCTCGAAAGAAAACTATCTGTCACACCAGGAGACTTCACTCTCTCTGTGAAGCAGTTAACATCATTTAAATATGCCCCGATAACATCTTGTGACGTGGAGAAAAGTTTTTCACGTTGCAAAAGTGTTTTGCGAGACAACAGACGATGTTTTACAGTTGAAAATATGTGCAAAGTGTTGGTTGTGAACTGCAATTTAGCAGTTAATACTAGCAGCAGGACCACTTCTGCTTCAACCTATAAGGAATAAGGTAACTTGATTTATTATTTATACTAACTCGTCTTGTCTACTGCAAAGGAACATTGTTTTAGTTCAATAGGGCATATTTCTTGGCATATTTTCAAGTTTTTAAGAGCATATTGGCGTGCATATTTCAGTGTGTTTTAGGGCATGAACTTCCAAGCCCTACTTATCATAAATGTGATGCCACTGAACTTTGTGTGAGAGATAGCTACAAAAGAAAACTTTGTCACGACGATATCACGATATCACGACATTGACTTCAAGAATCTATTTAAAAAGCGAGATTATGTAAATATATGTCATCTTAATTTGTTGTTGTTGTTGTTTTCTAGTGCCTTGCATCTGGCAATGAAGTCATTAGCATTCATGCTTTCCAATACTTTTGAGCTGTAGTTTCTTCTGATATTAATGCTTCACAGGTCTTCAAGTGGTCTTCGTTCATTTCTGCTGGATCGTTACACAGGACACATATTGGTGAGGATGAGATACCTATTCTGTAGAGATGACTTGCTAAGCAGTCGTGATTTGTCAATAGTCGGAAGGCTGCAACCGCTGTTTTCCTTGGTCTCTGGGGGATTATATCTGGGTTGGAAAGTAGTGTAATCCATTTTTTATCTTTGGCATTTGTTTCTATTTCTTGTAGGTATGAATGAGAAAATTTTTTAATGATCAAGCGTTTTATTGAGGAATATGAGAAATTGAATTTAGATTTTTGTTTTATTGTTGTGCCTTTCTTTGCAAGTGAGTCTGCAGCTTCATTCCCCATGACTCCACAGTGTGCTGGAATCCATTGGGGATAAACAGTCTTATTAACTTTTTGGAGTTGTGTTAACATTTTGTAGCATTCTCTAATTTTTGTTGACTTCTTTGTAGTATTTGAACATATTCCCTGAATTGCAGCTTTAGAATCTGAAAGAATTACTGCCTTGTTAAATTTATTTAAGGGAAGATTTAATAATTGTCGGAGAGCAATGTGTATAGCCTCTATTTCTCCATCATAATTTGTTGTGTTTCTGCCAACAGAATAATAAAAGGAAAAATGTGAACACGTAACTCCAGCTCCAGTAAGGTTTTCCTTCGAGGATCCATCAGTATATATGTGCAGCCATTCTTCTGTGGGATACCTAGTATTGATTGTTTCCCGAGCTAGAAGTTTTTGTATTTCTTTTGGTGTGTCTGATTTACTTGTTTCCTCTATTAATTCCAAACTGAAGGTAGGTTGTAATAATTCCAATGGATTTTCTCTTATAAGTAGATTTTCTCTGGTGTTAGGAATGTTCAATTTGGATTTAATCTGTGTTACCTTTTCTAGGAAACTACTATGAGTTTTAAGGATTGAAGGGGGGAAGTTCTCTTCTGTCCATTTAGAGTTTGGCAGTCGTAACATTTTCTCGTGTTGGAGCAATGCTTGTTCTTCTATTTTTGTTGTTATTGATGGGGTCCGTGTTAAGGCAAGCATGGCATCAATAGGTGTGGATTTAACTGCTCCAGTGATTAGGCGAAGAGCCTGATTTTGTATTTGTTCAAGTTTATTGATGTTAGCATTTGCTGCTGTTATTAAAGCTTCAGAACAGTACAAGAGGTTTGGTTTAACATACATTTTGTATGTTGTGTTAAGGACTCTCCTTGAGCAGCCCCATTTAGCACCAGCTAACCTTTTCAGGATTTGCAGTTTCTTTTCAACCTTTTCTGAGATGTTTGTTATATGTTTTTTTCCAAGTTAGCTTTCTGTCGAAAGTGATGCCTAAGTATTTGGCATCATCAACTGCTTTGAGTGGTTTACTATTATAATTTATGTTAATATTAACTGGTTTGTATTTTAGTGTAAATAATTCATAATTTGTTTTTTCCACATTGATAGTCATGAGGTTTTTGGAGCTCCATTCATGTACTTTGTTTAGGGCTGTTTCTATTCCGTCTTTAATTAATTCAGGTTTTTTTGGAGAGCCTGAAGTCCAAATGACTACATCGTCAGCAAATAAAGCAATTTTGGTTTCTAAAGTTTTTATTATTGATGGAAGGTCATTTATATATATGTTAAAGAGTGTTGTGCTCAGAACAGCACCTTGTGGAAGTCCTCGGTGTGTTTGTTTATATTTGGAAATGTATGTATTATATTTTGTGGCACAAAATCTTTGTGAAATAAACTGACTTATCCATTTGAGCATGTTACTTTTCACACCTATTGATTGCAACTTCTCAATTAATTTGTTTCTCCAGACTGAGTCATATGCTGATTTAAAATCAGTGAATACTGCTAAGGTATCCTCCTTTCTATTGAAAGCTTCCTTGATGTCTTGGCTTAGTAGGAGTACATTTTCACTTGTACTATGATTCTGTCTGAAGCCGGTCTGTGAACTATTAATTAAGTTGTAATATTCTAGGAACCAGTTAAGTCTAGATGCCACCATTCTTTCCATCACTTTTGCAATAACACTGGTCAAAGATATTGGTCTGAAACTATTAATATTGTTTGAGGGTTTGTTTTTCTTTAAAATCGGGATGATAATGGCTTTTTTCCAGTCGGAAGGTACAGTCATTCTCCAACACGTGTTATACAGTTTAAGTAGGATTTCTTTTCCTTTCCTGCCAAGGTGTTTAATAAACTCTGGGTGGATCTTGTCAGGTCATTTAAATAAAGTTAATTTTGACAGAATCCTGATGCTAACTGAAACAACGTTATCCCTTGCCAATATAGTCTTAATCAGTTACCGGCTAAATACGACCCTAAAACAAAGATCTCATCATTCCCTTCTATAAAACTCTGATGTGTTGCACTCACATGACTTTCTCTACTCTTCTACTAACCATTCTTAAAAACTCTTATTCCTATAATTATTTATTTATGCCAACAAACTTACTGTTGGTGTTTTTAAACACACAAGCCGTGTGTGGGCAAAGTTTGAGAGGTAGAACTGGAACTTAAAAATTCAATGCCACAACTGGGATTTGAACCACAGACCTTCCGCTTACCAGGCAGCTGCTCTAACCATTGAGCTATTGTGACAAACTGCCAGAATGGCATTAAATTCTCATATCACTTCGTATTTTTCCTGGTAAACCACAAAGGCAGTCTCACATCAGAGACAAATTACCCCAATGGTGACTTACTATTGTAAGTACTATATGTCCCAGGACTAAATAACCTTCAGATGGTAATTATTATTTATTTATTTGTCACAAAAGCTCAATGGTTAGAGCAGCCACCTGGTAAGCGGAAGGTCTGTGGTTCAAATCCCAGTTGTGGCATTGAATTTTTAAGTTCCAGTTCTACCTCTCAAACTTTGCCCACATACGGCTTGTGTGTTTAAAAACACCAACAGTAAGTTTGTTGGCATAAATAAATAATAATTACCATCTGAAGGTTATTTAATCCTGGGACATAAAGTACTTACAACAGTAAGTCACCATTGGGGTAATTTGTCTCTGATGTGAGACTGCCTTTGTGGTTTACCAGGAAAAATACGAACTGGTATGAGAATTTAATGCCATTCTGGCAGTTTGTTACAATAGCTCAATGGTTAGAGCAGCCGCCTGGTAAGCGGAAGGTCTGTGGTTCAAATCCCAGTTGTGGCATTGAATTTTTAAGTTCCAGTTCTACCTCTCAATCTTATTCCTATATCTTCTTCTTACTAGTTGAGATAAACATTTGTGCAATTATCTTATTGCTTATTTCCTTGTAGGTGCAAGGGGAATATTAGAATACAGTAGGCTTTGTGCGATACTCAAATCTTTTAAAGCTTTGAGAATCCCTTCTCTTTGCACACTTAACATACAAAAAAATGAACAACGATGATCCATTTCATGAAAGTTTTAAGTTTTCTGAAACTCACACACCTAACAAGAAATATCCACGAAATGGTTAACCCTACAAGAAAATTCATTGAGACATAAGTTGTGTATTTTAGCAAGATCTACATTTTTTGTATCGTATGATTTGTTCTATCTCTAATGGTTTACCAGTTATGCAAAAGTCGTCCAGAGTAAATGCGACTACAGGGGCTATAGCCAGAAAATTCAAAATATGCATTTCATTTGCCATAAAAATATCTCAAACATATGACATTTTAATCAAAATCGTTAGAGCCATTTTCAAGAAAATCAAAATTTTCGAAAAATGTTCCATGTAAAGGGTAGTTTAGGTTGGGGCTATTTTTTTCAAAATCTTCGTGTCGCATCCTTGAAAGACATTAAACTTAAATACCAACTTTGGTTTTTAACCTCTTGAGCGATAGGCATTTAAAAGCTCCACAGGCCGAGAACGGATACCCAATATCCAGCGCAGGGCATTTAAATTGTTAAATGCGCTAAAAGTGCTTCGTAAATACACAGCTGTATTTTGCGTAATTTTTAAATTATTTTAATGAAACAAAAACTGGTATAAAACTCATTATATGCAGTATACATGTACATCATCAGCAATGTTGAGTTGCATTTACAGATCGTTGAAACGGCACTATTTGTTTCACTGTGGTGAAAAGTTAACTTTGCTTTGTCGAACGCATCTAATATAATTTCTCGGAAAGAAACAGTAGTGGACCCATTGTATGTGTGAGCTATGCGTCAGCAAATCAGCACAATGTGAAATAGAACACTACTGTATGCGTGGTTTATGAGTCATCAGAATAAAGCAGGTTTGCAATTTTTCCTTACACGTGTTTCGTAACTTGGATATAGCTTACAGGCTCCGTTTGTTTCTTTCTTGAAATGCATACGTATACTTTCCTGCTTGTAGCTGAAGTGAGAAGCTTTTGAGTGTTACATCTCAGAGCTAAAACATGGCATCAACAAGCAGTGTTGCACAAAGGTTAGCGAGTGGTGGAAGTGAAAGGGCTTCTGAAATTACACACGATAATGTGGAGGACTTCTTGCTGTGTGACAGCGATTTGGATATTGATGGCGAATTTTCCGAATTTGAGAGGGGTGTGGAGGATATAGGTACGAGTAGCAGTGAGGAAGAATGTGACCAACTTCCTTCAGGTGTTCGTGAAGAGTCAGCATCGTGGAGTGCTGAAAACAATCGCAATACAAACAGGCACATCTTCACGAGCACAGGTTCTGGTGTTCAACCCCAGGCTCAGCTGACTTCTGACAGCCAACCAATTGACATTTTTACAAAATTTTTTACTACCGACTTAGTGTCTCTCATTGTTTCGAAAACAAATGTATATGCGAGTGAGGTGAAGGAAGACCTGCTCTCTAAAGGTAAATTAGGGCCTAAGAGCAGAATTCAAAGGTGGACAGAAATAACACTCAATGAGATTTACAGGCTAATTGGTCTAATTATACTTATGGGTGTTATTCGTAAACCTGCATTATACATGTGTTGGTCCACAAATGACATGCTAGCT
The DNA here is from genome assembly GCA_030765045.1 of Tenodera sinensis. Taxonomy (NCBI): domain Eukaryota; kingdom Metazoa; phylum Arthropoda; class Insecta; order Mantodea; family Mantidae; genus Tenodera; species Tenodera sinensis. The sequence continues at coordinate 60,751,061 of CM060970.1, read as the reverse complement.
ACTCCTTTTTTTGGAAAATGCATGTCAAATAACAGGTTTACTTCAATTTTGCGGTTCCTTCATTTCACCTGCACAGAGAATGTAAATGACAAACTCCACAAAATTAGGCCTGTTTTCGATTATATTATTTCAAAATTTAAAGAAAATTATGTGCCTGGTGAAAAGGTCACTGTTGATGAAAGCCTAATGCTTTGGAAGGGCTGCTTAGGTTGGAAGCAATACATCAAAACAAAAAGGGCTAGATTTGGCATAAAGAGTTTTGATGTTTGTGAAAGTAAAACGGGATATCTTTACAATAGCTGCATTTACACTGGTCAAGGGACTGACAATACTGGAGACAAAGATTTGGGCTTATCTGGCTCCATAGTAATGCACCTAATGGAACCTGTGCTTGATCAGGGTAGGACTGTGTACTTAGATAACTGGTACAGCTCTCCTAAATTATTCATGGCCTTACACAAAAGAAAGACTAATGCAATTGGAACAGTACGTTCAAATCGTATTGGTTTGCCAAAAGATGTGAATACAAAGGCTCTAAGGAGAGGGGAAATGGAGGTGCGTCAGCTCCCACCTTTGACCTACCTTGCCTGGCAGGACAGGAGGGTAGTTACGGCATTATCCAATTGCAGTTCTCAGATTTCGATGATTGACACTGGAAAAACAGTGCTCATACCAAAATGTGCATTTTCAAGCCTGACGTTATCCAGGAATACAATATGCACATGGGAGGTGTCGATCTAGTAGATCAGGTATTGCAAGCATATCCCTCTTTACGAAAAACAGTGAAATGGTATAAAAAGGTATTTTTGCACCAGCTGGATATAACCATATACAATTGTTTGGTAATTTGGAGAGCTCTAAACTCACACAAGACAATGACCTACCTGGACTTTCGACTATCAATAGCTCGCAGCCTAATTGAACAATACCAGGTTGAAAGGCCTCTTCATACTGGGGGTAGAAAATCCAAAACCCCTGCACCCATCAGACTTCAAGGAAAACATTATCCTAAAAGGATACCGTCAACAGCAAAGAAGTCCCACCCATCTCGGAGGTGTTTTGTGTGCCGCAAGAAGGGAATCCACAAGGAAACTGGGATGATCTGTGGCGAATGTGGAGATGTGCCCTTGTGTGTTTATCCCTGTTTTGAGGCATATCACTGCAGAAGGAACATATAAAGGTAAGCCAGTAAAGCATATAGAATTTAATTAAATGTTTCATAACGGGGAAAATTAAAATAAGTTGAGTTAGATAGAGGATAAATAAGGGTTAAATGCACAAACGCACAGGACGTGTATACACGTCCATATCGCTCGTCCGTCATTTTAAATGGACGTGATTTCACGTCCATATCCCTGAAGAGGTTAACCAACTTTTTGTTTTTGAGTTATGCTGTCCACAGACTGATTGACACACAGACACACACACAGATCTTTTTCTAAAAATGCTTTTTTTGGATTCAAAGCATACTTCAAAGGGACTACCCTCCAATTGCCAATGCTTGTCCACATGGGAAAACCATTCACCACGCGCACCCCGGCTTTATGCCCCTACAACAGGAATAACTGCCTGTGGCTCACCGCTTTAGGCCACGCTACCTCAATGGAGTCAACGTGGATTCAGGAGATTTGTGGTTGATTACACTGCAATACCATCAGCAGTAACATGTCTGACCTGTGATACTAACCTGACAGCACATAGCCATTGGGGAATTAACACAGACCGTGCCCTCAGAAAGCCATGTGGGTGTACATGACGGTGTGGACAGGCTCTGCACCTAAGGCTACATGTGGGGGCAGTGTGAAGGGTCCACCCAACCTTCAGCCTGAGACTTCCAAAGAGCACACATGTCGGGGGCCGCACTGAAACCGTGGGACAGGACCACGGTGATAGGAAAGTTTCCTGCTTGTGAGACGGCATTATAAACCTAAGACCTTACAAACTAAGAATCATAATTATCCAAGAAGAAGAAGAGGGTGATGAAGAGTAGCAGTCAAAGCAGCTACACGTGGTGCCGTTGATGGACATGGTAGGGGTGAAATGACGGTGAGCGGCTCGGGACTACGGGTGCACCTAACCCGTACGTACCATAGTAGGCCCCTGGGGGGTCCAGTCAACATCAGTGAGTGCCCCTTATGGGGTAGTTTGAAACAACATTCCCATAACATCCGGAGGCAATGTGCACTCACCCTCACAACCTTCTTCACAAACAAATGCACAGGAGGCAGACTATGGAGTATGTTATATACCAGGGCTGGAAAGAAATAGGTGGCAACAGAAACATTTTGTGTGAACTATTTATTGTACAATCATGATACATCTGCAGGCCTTCAACATAATCCCCACATGTTGTACCCATTGCCAGATATGAGGAAGTCACAGGATACCAGCAGCAGTACCCTCTTTGTTGCCTGCAAAAGAGCAGCCTAGATCTTGAAGTATGGCCTCTCTAGTGCGGAAACGTATCCCTCGCAGTGGTTCTTTCATCTTAGAGAACAGATGAAAGTTATTCAAGCTCATGTCTGGTGAATAGGGTGCTCTAGAACCTGCCACTCTCAATATGCAGAGGTTCCACACAGCTACTTTGTTATGACAATGGCCACTGTGCTGCAAAACAATGGGTGGATCCCTGTCCCAAAAGTTGGGATGTTTTTCCTGCACAGTGCTGATGATGTCCATATCTAGCAAAGACGGAATCAATTAAATGACACCGTTTTTGAGCTCATGTCGACTACACCTGGTTCATGATGCACACTATCATGTCCTGGATGAAAAGCTGCAACCCAATGTGCCATAATCCGATACTGCATAGCCTCATTGCTGCATGCTTCACATACTCCAGTGTGACATTCCCTGGGGTTTTTTCTGCAGGCCACTTCGAATATCAATTTTTATCCATGTAAACATCCCCTTTAGGATGATGTGATTTGACGACCTACATACAATACACACCACTCTTTCATTGCAGCACCTGCACTAACGCCGCTACCCAGGTTGTATAGCTCCACCAACCCTGTTGCCAACTGCAGCTTAAACAAAAATCCCAGTGCGGAGATAAAAGTGTTGCCACTTATTTCTTTCCAGTCATCATATGTACTTCATGGCAACACTAATTAGTCAATAAACAAATTTTAAGCTAGCATGTATGTAATGATAAAATGACAGAAAAGCAATATGAACATTTTGAATATATTTTTCCTATGTGCATAGAGCTATTTAACTCATTTTTTTTGTATGCATGAATGATATTTAACTCCTTGTATAGGTCATGCATTAGTTCTTGACGATTGAAATTTTTAAATGAGAGGTTACATGCTCGTTACTTACTCACTGACATACAGAACCAGAAACAACAACCAGATGCTCTGTGTCTTGTTCTCATGTTTCTGCGCTCGAGAAGTACCTACAAAGCAAATTATAACACTTCCAGTGATGTCAGCCATATGTACTACTCTATCAATCTCTGTGACTGCTTACACTTAATTTCTCGTATTTCTTCTATTCCCGACATTTCTCTCCTGATGTGCTTCGTATGAACTGTCATTTTCATTACCTCTCGTTAAAACACTGACAATGACTTGAACCCATACTACACAAAACTTTGCAGTCAACTGTACTTTAAGTTTTCTTGGAAACATAGCATAAGGAAGCAGAACTGTTTGTTACGTAATATAAACTATTTGCTGACCTGTTTATTAAGCATAGGCTAGCTCACTGGATTTTCACTGAAGGTCATTCGTCAAGAACTAAAGCACAACCTATAACATATCATTCAGTTGAAAGTACCTGAATTCTATGTTGTGAAACCAGAGCTGCAGGAGGCTGTTTACGTAACATGTAGCTCCAAGATTTCTCAAACCCACAAATTGCCCTTCTTTCCTGCGTTCTTCATTGGGATCCTCCAGATCTGTTCCCCAAATCTCCTTTGCTGCTGCAACTGCCTTTGGTCCCAACCACTTACTTTCTCCTAAACCAGACAGGCACTTTGGATTTCCTCGACAGTTACGCCTGTAACATAATAAAATTTGTGTTGCTTCTAAAATTGTCAGTCTCAGTATTGTTAAGCACAAAACAAAGTACATGAATGTTTTCAGAGCTTCAGATCATGATTTGTTACTAATGTCTTTTTCCTCCATGTCTTTTGGCCTGCATCCCTGGACAGGCCAAATGATAGAAAATTACCTTATTTATTCCCTTATTAATAATACACAATTTGAACAAAAATCTTTTCACTGTTATAAAATATAAGCCTTCAGTCATGAAACTTTCTCAATTCCATCGTATTTTATTCCTCAATTACCTTGTGAGTGAGTGAATGAGTGAGTGAGTGAGTGGGGTTTAAGGGCCTGTCGACAGCTAGGTCATTAGGGCCCCCAATTATGTTGTGTACCGTTGGTATTCCATCATCATTGATTCATCAGTGTGGTTAAATAGCAACCCCTTAGTCTAATAGAATGCCACTGTTTGCACATGTAGTATTAATTGAAAAGTGTAGTAATCAATGACTCCTTTTACAACAAAGTAAAATAAAAGTGGCAGAAATAAGATTTTTAAGAAGGATAAAAGAATTTACAAGATTTGATTGAGTTTAAAATTAAGATACAGAAATTATCTAACAATGTATGCAAAAAGCAATTAAATAGATGAAAATGGAATGAAATGGAAAGAATGTTTGAAAGAATGGAGGACAATACAATCACCAAGAAGGCAACAAATTATAGCCAAACAGTCTTGGGCACTCATTCCCGTATTAAACAATGAAAACTTTCATTAGAATTCTCAAGTAATAACAAATTAGAAACTAAAAACTTCACTTATCTTAGTAATATTGCAAATTCTTGGTGCAAAGCTGACTAGTTTCGAGTTGGGAGTCTTTTTTTTTTTTTTTTAACCCCCAACTACTACCCAGTCCCATTAAAACTATGAACCCAGGATTTAAGCATTTAAACATTGTAAGTCGCCATTAGGGTATTTGAGATCTCTTTATGGTTTAACGGAAAAAACGTCAGTCAGTTGGAGAACATGTCAGTATGTTGCCATGGCTGCTAAGTGGTTACAACAACCAGACACAGACCAGAAGATTTGTGATTCAAATCCGAGCTATGGAATTGAATTTTTCAGTCTGATTCTACCTTTCCACTCTTTTTCCTACACACGACTACTGCATGCAGAAACAATTAATGGCCTATTGTAAATTACTGCCTTAAATGCGGTTTTTTTGCCAAATGCATTTTTAAGGCAATCTTTTTTTTCTTCTTTACCTGATTATCCTCCCCTTATGTAGGACTTACAAGTGAAACCGTTTCTTGTATAAGCCCTTTAAAACATCTATGTTAAAAGGCAATGATACAGAGGCTACAAGAGATCATGCTTCACTTGTTCCCTTAGTTACAAAATAACAATGAATATTTTTCCGAGTAGACATCTTCAAACTAAAATTATTACAAAATAAAATAATTTAAATGGTTTATGTAATTTAAAGTGTTATTTAAAAACAAACAGTTGTGTTTCTGATACCATCGTCCTGAGAATAGCAAAAAATCTTTAAGCCAAGACAGCAGCTAACTCAAGGCAATAGGAGCAACAATAAAGGAAAAAGGGCTGAAGTTTAGATTAGGTTACTTGCCACTTGTCGGCCAGATTCTAAGTTTGAAGCTACTTACTGTGCATGCGCCGACAGTAGTTTCAGAATCGCCATTAGGTTTCACCGCATGAGCTAACTGTCACTAGCAGACGATTTTCACATCTGCCAACATTGCTTTTTACACTACACTAATTTTTGTTGCCAACACATTAAACACAAATGTACTCACATCGTTGCCGCCACAGACATACCGCTAGCGCTACTCCGTGTACATTATTATTTTGCTTAATAGGTGACTTAGCACTTGTCGGCCAGATATTGTGTACATTATTTTGCTCACACAGACATATCGCTAGTGCGACTCCATAATATTGTTGTGGAAATTATTGTGTACATTATCGTTATTGCCTTGTTACTAGGTCCACGAAATGCTGGCTCGTTCTTTTTTTATTTTATATTATTATATTATATTATTATTTATTATTATTATTACATTTATATCATATATATTATTTATATATAATATTATATATTATATTTATATTATAATATCCTCCTCACGGGATGTAACACGGCATCACATTTCCTGCATAGCATTCGAGTTCTCAGCAGGCCCTCGTCGTAAAGAAATTGCATGCATTCCTCCTCATTATAGCACAGAGGTGCTAAATCTACTATGCTAATGAAGCGATCCATTGCACTCTCACAACTTGCTTCTAAGAAGGTCACCAGCATACTGCCGGGTCCCGCTAAAACATTCAAACTTACTATTGGCAACAAACTCCTGGGGAAATTGTGCTGTTGGCAGCACTGAATTAACACAGCAACTTCAGCAACTTTCGTGACCATTCGTACACACTGCCGAGTTGGACTTAGCCAAAATTCTGACCAAGTGCTCGCGTCACCTAAACTAAACAATATCCAGAAAAAGTATAGATCAATAATTAATTCCTCCGCAGCCATACGCCCTAAGATACAATCCAGCTTCGACAGCCTCATGTTTACTCTATCGAATGAGATATGACCCAGAATCAACAGCCTCACAAGCCAGTGGCTAGGGTCAGACACCTGTCGGGGAGCACAGGCACCTTTGTACCAGAGAAAGTGAAGATCTGGAAGCGGGTGGTCAGCCGAGCACCAGGTATGATAGTGAGGAAAAGGATGATATAAAATGCAGACAAAAAGTGATGATTGGAAAGGTGACAATGGAGCAATTGATGGAATGAGTGGCGGGGGAAACAAGAGAACCCAGTGAAAACCTTCCATGACGCCACTTCGTCCACCACGAATATCACATATGGGTCCCTGGGATCAAACCCAAGCTGCCTAGGTGATAGGCTCTAACCGTTCGGCCACAGTGTCACCCTTTTAAGACGACCACTATTTAAAATTGAAAAAAAGTGTAGCCCGGAAATGTTCTCCAGTCAAATTCATTTTTGGGTGAACATTAAATATTTAAATGATTCTAATAAATGAAGTACAAGATCAATTCAAATTACACAGAAATCAACTCACAAAACATTAGAAAGCAGCTGTTAAATATAAACAAATTTCTTTAAATGTACACACCTGAAGCTATTAACAGTGAAGTAAATTGATCCACAAATAACACAAAGTAATTAGACTCACACTTCACTTCAATAAACTGAGTTACGCTCAATATTATCCACAACAATCGTTTCAACACAAATGTGTCATCATCAGGCGAACTCACCTTATACAATAGCTACTAAAAACCGAATTTGTAACAGTTTTAATAGCTGTTGTATAAGGTGAGTTTGCCTTATAATGACATGTAATTGTATCGAAACGATCGTTGTGGATAATATTGAGTGTAACTCAATTTATTGAAGTGAAGTGTGAGTCTTAAATTACTTAGTGTTATTTGTGGATAAACAAATATCATTTGCTTTTACAAACATGGCATTCTACAAATTTTCAGTTACACCCTTAAAACTGCAATCTTTTTTTTGGTTATATTGCAATGGATATTATTTGTCTCTGTTTTACTCATGTAACTGGTATTTTTATGAATATTTTGCTACTATTTGCTATAGGCTTGGCTTTTAACAACACAGCTGTCTCATTTATTTTATTTATTATTGTCATGTATTTATTACTATGTTAAATGCACTTCTGTGCTAATCCAGGGATTACAATGAAGTTTACTGTACACATATTGCCAACATTTAATGTAACAGGATGTAACATAGCTTCACACGATGGGACATAGCGTGATATAGGAAATACTAAACTAGATCTATTAAGACAATCCAGAGGTTACATTTTCCAAAAATGAAAAGCAACAGAATACGAAAATGTGGAGTAAGAAACATTTTTAAATGGCAAATACAGTATGGATATTGCCATAACATTCCTTAGGAGCTAAACAAAAGAGACAGAGAAAGAGTACTGAGCAAATAGAGAATTACAATTTATTACTGCATGGTACTACTTCTCACCAACTGGTTCAAATTAGTCACATGACATCCAAACTTGACGTAAGAAAAGTTGGCACTGCCATGCTCTTAAGTTACATCATGTTAAGTCAACCCTAAATAGCTTCATTTAATACGTGTTTCCCTTTCACTTTTCATCCTGTCAGATTAAGTCATGTTAAGTAAAGTGCTGCAATGGATGATGCAGGATGGAGGGGGTGAAAGAGAAGAGATTACTGTCATTTGCTCTTGTTAAATGATGCAAATTAAAGGCGCAAAGTAGCATGTAAGTAACAAGTTAGTGTTTAATAAAACATAGGTATTAAATTCATAGTTCAGTAATACATTTCTGAAATATCAATTTGTAATTTTTCAACTATAATTCCATTAAAAAAATTAAGGGGTCTTATTTTTGAGTATATATGGTATTTTCTTTGAGAACAATACACATAACATTACCTAAATTTTCTAAAATCCTACAGTAAATTACAGAACATACACTATGCAATATCTGAGAGAAGCAGGAGAAGCAGTACAAAACAAACCTATGAAATGTTTTCCAAAGCTAATATAACGGTATTGTAACTAATAACTTTTATATGATATATTTACTGTTGGGTTTGTCCGTCAGACTTGAAAAATATGTCACTCAATTGCAGATGCATAGACTTGTTCAAAACAATCTGACAATGCAACAGATAGCAAGCTGAATCTCAATGAAGACAATTACGTGTGTGCAATGTGCATTATTTCTGGGGTTGTCCTCATATTTTCATAAATAACTAAGTGCACAATTTGTTTATTATAACCCAGGAATCAAGTCATAGGTTTGTTCTAACATGATCCAGAATCAGTTCTGAATTATCTCAGCATGTGCACTACCTATACTCCATCCAGCCTTAGATCCGCCCCTTGTATCCCTCCACGATAACCTGCGACTAATACAAAACAAACACCACGTGGACTCATGCCTCGTGTTTATGTTGCAACAGAATGTTATTTACTCAGGAGTTTTAGGAATATTGCTGCTACCGCATTACATTCAAATAGTCTTTATGAGGGTTATCGTACATCTTGAAAACTCACAGATAATCGCCGATATTTAGGGTACTACATTTTATGGTGTGCTTTGGTTTCGGCATATCACGGGTTAGTAGTTGACGGCTTGTGTTTACACTAAGTGCGGATCTAAGGCTGGAGCAATTATAAGTAGGATTGCAACATGACAAAAATTCCGGGTAACTAGTTCTGAGAGTGTGCTCGATTGTGCATGTGTGTAAGAAAATGTTGGTATTAAGAGGTAGAACTGGAACTTAAAAATTCAATGCCACAACTGGGATTTGAACCACAGACTTTCCTCTTAAACTTTGCCCACACACGGCTTGTGTGTTTAAAAACACCAACAGTAAGTTTGTTGGCATAAATAAATAATAATTACCATGTTGGTATTAGTTAACTGGTACGCATTCAGAACCGCTTGTTGAAACAGACTTATAGGTTGGAACATTACTTGAACCATCATTAATCTCTAATTCTGAATAACTGTACACGCATAGTAGGCCTAGTCCAGAGTTTTGCCTGTCCAGAATTTGTAGTTCCTGCTTTTGTCCAAGATCTGATTTCACTGATTCAGAACTAGTTCCCAAAATGTTGGAACAGCAAGATGAAAATTCAGAACCAGGTCTGAAGGATTTTCTGTCATGTTTGGAACACTGCTTAGCTACTGCGCATGCACAGATAACCGAACTGATTCTGGATTGTGTTGGAAAAAACCTAGTATAGCCTACAACGCATACTCAGGTTATTCAGAATCACAGATTAATGATGGTTCAAGTAATGTTCTAACCATACAAAATTCTGAACTAATTCTGAGCGTGTGCTCATTTGTGCATGTGCATAAGAAAATGTTGGTATTAGTTTGGAAGGCATCCAGAACCACTTGTTGGAACAAAGGTTATGTTAGTGCTTATAAAATTGGACACACATCATTATGCATATGTAACAAAAGGGAGCTTCAATTTTTATTTACACACATAACCCGTAATGTAATATTATTAAAGCAAAATTAATTTAATGTCATGCCTGTCAAACCCACATTCTCTAAGTATAGTTATCATTGTATGTTGTGTTCTACACTTATGAAATGCTGAACATGAAATCAATAGAACAAGGTTTGCACCATTTATTAAAAATATTTTCAACTGCATGTAAACAGCCTATTCCCTCTCAATAAACCAAATCATATTGCTTGAAATCTGCTAAGCCATTCACATTCCAAAGTGAGGATACCCAAATTGACAGTCACAGTCATTAACTTAAAACCAATGATTACATGACAATATAAAGTTTTGTTTGTCTGCAATGGCAATTTGCCAGATTTAATTTCCTAGTGACAGCAGTTTGAGAAAACAGGATACATTCGTTCAAATTTTGATCACATGAATAACCCTAAAAATGGATCCTTTCTACAACTTACCGACATGAATTTGGTTTGCATACAGTGAGTTTCAGTCTATAGGCCAGCTGTATATGTTCCTGAGAAATGCTTTTCAAATCCGTATTTTCCGCCCATGACCATGCCGCCTTGTCCATGTCCTCTTTCCGCATGGTCTTCATGTTGAATAGCACTTACTACATGCACTGTAAAACGCAATACATTTGTTAGTCAACTGATGACAAATCCAAGTTTAACCTCATTTCTTAACCTATAACATGTTTACATATATCTGTTCTAATTTCTGTAGCTCTTTAGGTTTCCGAATATATTATTTTCACATTACTGAAAATTAGTTACATTTTAGTACCGTTTTCAACTCCAAAATTTTCGATAATTTTAATGAAGTACGTATTTAGACAATTTCACATTTGACCCACGCTCCATGAAGTAACCAAGCGCCTTCGCATCTTCAGAGTATCCAACCTCTCAAAAGTTAGTGCTAAAATGTAAAATAATTATTTAAAAGTCAAGTATTTTAACAGAAAATTGGAAAAATTGTTCGGCTTAAAATGTTACTTAAAATCAATTAGTATGTTCAATGATCTTATGCACATATTTTTAATACTGAGTTTTCTGCTGTGTTTTAAAATTGTATCGTTGCATTCTTGAGTAAACTGTGTTTGACAACTTTGACATTCACGAAAACAAACGAACATTGATTTCAATAATACCAACCATGCGGAAAGAAAGGTAAGCATAAAAGTTGGAAATAGATTTACAAATTAGTGCATTATTTGGAATGCATAGCAGATGTTTAGTAATTTACAATTAAAACAACAATTGGTGAACTTTTGACACATAAAATATTTATAAATATAGCGTTACTGTCTGTGAGCAAACTCGGTTAACATAATAGATACTGGTACAGCACCCCTTTTTTAAGTCCCAACACGTGAGGGATATCAAGTGTTTCGGATTAGTATATATCAAGAATGAAGTGCCATTATGATATTCTTGGTGTTCCAAGAGATGTAGGTGACGAAGATCTGAAAAAAGCTTACAGGAAACTAGCTCTAAAGTGGCATCCAGATAAAAATATCGACAATACCGAAGAAGCAAAAGAACAATTTCAGTTGGTGCAACAAGCTTATGAGGTTTTGAGTGATCCACATGAAAGAGCATGGTATGACGCACATAGAGAAGCAATTCTTAAAGGAGGTCTTGGAAGTGATTATAAGGATGACAGCTTGGATGTATTCCAGTACTTCACAGTTACTTGTTTTAAAGGTTATGGAGATGATGAAAAAGGCTTCTATGCAGTTTATAGAGAGGTATTCAATAAAATAGCAGCTGAAGATTTGGAATACAGGACAGATGAGGACAGTGATTTTGAAATACCCAGTTTTGGTGATTCCAAAAGCTCTTATGAAGAAGTTGTTCATCCATTTTATGCTTATTGGCAAAGTTACTCAACAAAGAAGTCATATGCATGGTTAGATCCTTATGACATAAGAGATGCTCCCAATAGGAGAGTTGTACGTGCAGCAGAAAAAGAAAACAAAAAAGTTAGGGAAAAGGCACGCAAGCAGAGGAATGAAGAAGTACGCAACTTGGTAGCATTTGTTCGTAAAAGAGATAAACGTGTCCAAGTATATATAAAACAGCTGGAAGAACGTGCTGCAGAAAATGCAAGAAAAGCAGAAGAAAGGCGGAAAAAGGTTTTGCGAGAAAGGCAGGAAGAATTCAAAGACTATAAGGAATCAGAGTGGGCAAAGTTTTCTAATATAGAAAAGGAACTAAAGGAAATAGAAGCAAATTTAGCACAAGAATTTGGAGATACAGAATTTTCCAGCGATGAGGAAGATAGTAGAGATGAAGAAGGTGATCTAGCTGCAAGTTCACTATACTGCGTAGCTTGCAATAAGATATTTAAAACAGAAAAGGCATTTGCAAACCATGAAAATTCAAAAAAACACAAAGAAAATGTTGAAATATTAAAAACAACAGTTTTGGATGAAGAAGAAGAACTAAAGAATTCAGAAGTGTTTGATAATTTGTGCAGCAAAGACGCAGAGCATAATGACAATTTATCTGAGTCTGATATTAGTGAATTGGAACTTAACGAAACTTCAAAAAATAAATCAAAGAAGAAGTCAAAGAGATCAAATAGAAACATAATTCAGTGTTCCTTATATGATGCTTCTGATGATGAATTTGAATCCGAAATTGGACAGACCAGAAAACAGCGGAGAAAACAAAAACACATGTTAAGTGAACACAAGAAGTCAAACACACTAAAATCTGAAGAAAAACCAGAAATGCAAGCAGCAGAAGACATCGATACTCAAGAACCTACAGTAAATGGAAGTGCCACTGAAGATAATTCTGGAAAAATAAATGATGCCATTATGAAACAGCAGGATGATAACAAGCAGCAACCTCCAACACAAACAAGCACTGAAGATGAGCAATCAAAAGGAACAGCAGTTAGCCAAAAGCTTAAAAAATCCAAAGAAGGGAAAAAGAAAATTAATGTGCTAAGTGTTCAGAACCTAGATCATTGTTGTGTGACATGTCATTCAGAGTTCCCATCCAAAAATAAATTATTTGATCATCTTAAGAAGACAGGACATTCAGTGCATATTCCTCATGGAACTGTGACTTCAGGAAAGGTTTTAGTTGAAGAGAAGAAGAAAGGAAAATCAAAGAAGTCAAAAGCAGGATCAGCAGCTACTAGGACCAAAAATTAAAACTGTAATTTCTTAAACTTAACTGAAAGTTAGCATAATTTTATCATTTTAAGTGTAATTGAGACTTGAAAATTGGAGTATAACTCAATTTGGCGATCATGTGTATCTCATGGCAAAACCAAACAGAAACTACATCACATAAAAGTGATTACAATACCTTTAGAGTATGTTTTGGATAAATTAAGCACTTCCCAAAGCATTAACACACGCACATCACATTATTTTTTTAACCATTTTTTTTTCATATGAAAATCATGTTGCAATGTCAACAGACCTTACCATTTTCCTGTGCCAGCATGTCACAGCACATGCACACGGTTGACGATTAACCCAAGTGCAGGAATTGAGATCTGCTAAAATACATCCAGACCATGTGAAAGTTAACATCTGTGAGATACAGAAGATTTGCCCTCATTTTTAAGCCATTGAGATAGAGAAGTATGCTTAACTTATTGTGTTTATAAATGGGAAAGACTTTACAGCCTTTTCTTAATTAAAACTGTTTCATTTCAAGAAAGCTTACAGTTTTTCAAATTTAAATTTACTGACTTGAGAAGTATAGGGCCTTTATTACATATGGTAACCCATTCCACAGCCCCTCTCCACTACCCAAGAGAACACAGAGTTGCACAGGAAATGTCAGAGTCACACTAAAATCCTTACCTTATAGTTGATGTTGGAAATGTTAAACTTCTGCTCTCAAATAGGCAGCATATCTCAAAAATGGTACTCACTCGCCTAAGCTCGGCAGTAGAAATCCTTGTTCTAACCCTCATACACTACAGGAACTTAGTGAAAACACAAGGAATTCCTGGTGACTCTCGGTTCTCTCATTCAGTGGAGAGTTCCTGTGAAACAGGTTACCATATGCAATAAGGATCCTATATTAGGTGCACAGATTTTGTTTAAACACAACTGCAAAACACCTAGATGTAGAATCCAGAGAGAAATTATCAAGTAAGTGTTCTACAGTAGAGTTGCTATTCATGTAACCTCTTCATACAAAATAGCAACAAAAACTGTGTACTAAAAGGCATAGAATAGCTGCTAATATTGTATCCAGAGTTCATTATTTTCAGACTTTCTTGACATTTGTTTGAATGTAATTATATTATGAAGAAGTGAGTTTCACAGATCCCAGCATCATGCTGTTGGTAAAAACTCAGTCATTGCTTATTATGAATAACGCATAAAATTTCTGTTAAAATCCATGCATTTTTTAACAACATGCTACATTTAAGTTGCATGATATCTTCACAAGATTGAGCTGTTTAGTAGACAGTGGTAAGAAACTTAACAATATCTTAAGAATTTACTTATTTGTATGAATGTATTGTTAGATATATTGGTCTGAAAATGTTTAAAGCTAACCAAGAATCTTCATTACAGTCCATTCACATCCTTTTTTTCGGCCAAGACTTGAACGAGGGGGTAAGGGGTTAGGCCACTCTGACCTTCCACTATGTCACATAAAGCACATGGTCTTTTGCCAGACATGAACAGTTGAAATATCAGTGTTGCAATATCGTCCTTATTATGAAACATGATCGTGAAGCTCTACAAGTGGTATTTGTGGTGGACAAAATGGCACCGGTGCAGCATTCCTCTGCAGTTTCTCCCGCCATCTTATTCTGCCGGTGCTCCATCTTCATTCCATGCATCATCAGTGTCACTGCCTGCGGTGCTGCATGTAGCAAAAGCAGCCATTAAACACTACCAAAATAAATAAAAAGCAAAATATACACATTTTATTGTACTGGTTACACCATGAAATTAATATAACATTAATGGCCATCCTCTGAAAATGTATCGTCATTGCCGTTGTCTTATAGATTGATTGCTAGGGGCTGGCTGTTTTCCATTACACTTTAAAAGGAACGATATTTGTTTTCTAGTTCATCATGGTGCATGTAGTTAGACCAATAATTCTTGTTTTCAATGTCCTTTATAGTATTTTGAACTAAGGCTTGAATTTCAGTAACATTTTTCCTTCTAAAGACATTATTGGCTGCATTTTTTCCCCTTGATCGTACATATTCTATGGGGATGGGGTTCAAAGTACAATGATAGAAGAGCAGCCTAACAACTACATGGCTGTGCTTAGCACTAATTCATTGACAGCGTATATTTTCTGTTTATTGCACACGTCTTTTATAAGTTTTTGCAGTTGTAGTGGTGGCCTCTTTTACCATTCACTTGTAATAGAGAGCAGAATGTGCAACGCTGCCAGCGCTATTTAAATATGTACTGTGTCTGTCGCCTTGTGCCACTTGCTGCACGGACCTGTCCTACCCTCCCCTTCCTCACCTGGCAGCCGAAAAGAATGTGAATAGACTGTAATCATTATCTTTTGTCAAACAGTTTCAATGAAAGGAAGCCAAAAGACAGAATTGAGCTTTGGGAAAAGAATTCGACTTTATTTAAAAACATTCCTTTATACATTACCATTTATTTCCAAGTACAGGATCTTTAAAACATGTGATAACCCATTCCAAGGACTCTGCCCACAATGCAAAAGAACCAAGAGTCACTAGGATCCCCTTTTTTTCCCTCTTTTTTTTTAATATGAGAAAGGGCAAGATAGAGAAAGAGTTGGAATTAAAAATTGACTATATTTCGTCAGGTAATGAGGTGGGAAAGGGATGATATATTTTTTCTGAAGTTTATTTTTATTATTTTATTTGAAGTATATCAGTGCAGTCCTACATAAGCACCTACATTATTACAGCAATGTTTGGGAGCTGCCTTCCAATGGAAGAGACCAGCTTAGGTACAGTACTGGACTTCAGCCATGACCAAGGCCCTGAGTGCAGCACCAGTGAATTATCATGGACTTAAGTCCTATTGCCTTGCTATTGCTTGACGTAGGTCAGCAGCTCTTTTATGTAGTCTGCATTTAGAGTCTGATATGTTTTCTAGTAGATGGTCTGTTGTGGTATGCGGTATGAAGGTGGTTAGTGTTTCTATATACTGGGTCTCCTTTGGGATATCCATTGGGGCCGACAGTGGAGTTTCTGCTGCAGCTAATTGAAAACCTTGACGAGGTTCTGGAGTGTGGAAATTGCAGTGTCTAGCTGCTGTTGTGTGGTTGTTGCATGATTTATCTGATCTGTGATGATGTGGAGGTGGCAGTGATGGCATGCAGGTGTGCACTTCCGCTTCGATGAGGTTCAGTCTGGTGGTGTGTGCCTCAGCTTGTCTGGCATTAGAAGTAGCAGCAGAGATAGAGGCTATTGTCTCTTGAATGGCAGCCAGGCAGGCACTGATGTTAATGACATCCGAGTGGAGGTCCTATATGGTGAGTAGTAATGCCTGGGCAACTGCTGTGACTGGAGGCGATCATGTCGTGGCAGCCGGAACTGGCCTTTTAAGTAGAGCTGTGGTGACTAGAGGTGGTATGGATGTGTAACACTGGTGCAGATACAGTGAACACTGTGCCTGCCTGGTGAAGTAGCCAAAGCCATTGCAGGTGGCGCAGTAGCAGCAACATCTCAGGTAGGGTGCTCTGCAGTCTCTGGTCTTATGAGCTATATTGCCCGTTTGAGAGCAGAAAGTCAACATTTCCAGCGTCTACTATAAGCTAAGGATTCTAGTGTGCCTCTGACGGTACAATTGTCCTGGTAACTCTCAGTTGTCTCGCACAGTGAAGAGAGCCTACAGAATGGAATACCGTATGTTTTTAAGACCCTATATTTTATTTATTCTTTAAATTAATGTTCATAAGTGTAGGATAGCAAGCTTGATAGAAATTCATATATCTTTGGTACATGTGTGACTGCTGCCAAAATCATCCAATGTCATTCTCATATAAATCAATAATAAATAAATCAATAAATAAAACATTGGCAGGAAAGTCTGAAAATAAATGAACATGGGTAGAATAATTATCAAAATGATGATGCATTCTTTGAATAACTAAATGCAGCTGCGACAAAAATAGTTCAGAAGATGAACAAATTAATTGCTTTGTTTTGCAATAAATAATTGTTTTGTCTTTTCAAGTCTGAATTGATAAAATCATAGACATCTAACAGTGTATAATGCCGTAAGCAGATTATCTGCAAGTGGGTTAAATACTGCAGTAGTATTTAATTTGTACTACCTGTGAAACGGCACATTAAAATTTACAGTGACGGTTAAAATTTTCCAGAGAGGTATAGCTGTTGTATATTTAAGATAAGAGGAGTAATAACAAAAATATGTGACTATTTTGGTTATTCCAGAATGCAAAGTTTCTCATGTAGTTATCAAACATAAATATTCATTTCATTTCATGGTACAGAAGATATAAAACTTATGAAGTTAGTTACAATAATACAGAATTGCCTGTTCATTAGTATTCACAAAAAATATAACTGCAACAAAAATAGAAAGAATGGAGTTCTTGCAGGAATATTAATATTCCTTTGAAGTACTTCAGTTAGCCCTCTTGGCATGCTCTTCACAAGTTTGGTTGGGGCACAATGGGACAATTTTTGCCATTCCTCTTGCATTCAATTCTTGACATCAGCGTTTATGTTTACTGGATGTTCCAGCAAATCCCACAGATTCTCTTTAGGATTAATGTCCGGATTCTGTAGCGGAGGATTCACAACTTTAATTCAATTGTACAACAACCATAGCCATACATGATCGGATGTATGTTTGGGGTCTTTATCCTAATAAAATTTAAAGCAGTCTCCTATACCCATGTTTTCTGGTTATTTTTACTTTCGCTACTGGTAAGTAGAGAAAGTATTGTATTCCACCCAAAAATTTGATGCCAAGATTTCACCGGAAATAAATGTTTTGAGACCCCCTGAATCCAAAAAAGAGCATTTTTAGAAAAAGGTCCATGTGTGTATGTGTGCGTGCGTGTTTGTGTCATTCTGTGGACTGCATAATTCAAAAACGAAAAGTCGGTTAAAAACCAAAGTTGGTTTTTAAGTTTAATGTGGCGGCGCCGTGGCCGAGCGGTTAGCGAACTCGCCTACCACCTAGGCAGCCCGGGTTCGATCCCAGGGACCCGCATGTGGTATTCGTGGTGGACGAAGCGGCGTCAGGGCGGGTTTTCTCCAGGTACTCCGGTTTCCCCCGCCATCTCATTCCACCGGTGCTCCATCTTCATTCCATGTATCATCAGTGTCACCGCCTGCGGTGCCGTAGTAGTAAAAGCGGGCATTAAACACTACAAACAACAAGTTTAATGCCTTTCAGGGATGCGACACAAAGATTTTGAAGAAAAAAGCCCCACCCTAAACTACCCTTTACATGGAACATTTTTCAAAAATTATGATTTTCTTGAAAATGGCTCTAACAATTTTGATTAAAATGTCATATGTTTACGATATTTGTATGACAAATGAAATGTATATTTTCAATTTTGACTATAGCCTATGTAGTCTTATTTACTCTGGATGACCTTTAAATAACTCATAAACCGTAAGAGATAGACAAAGTCTTGCTATACAAAAATGTAGATCTCGTTAAAACACACAATTTATGACTGAATAAATTTTTTTGTAGAATGAACCATTTCGAAGATATTTCTTGTTATTTGTGTCAGTTTTGGAAAACTTAAAATTTTGTGAAATGGAACATTGTTGTTCATTTTTTATATGTTAAGTGTTCAAAGAGAACGGGATCTCAAAGCTTTAAAAGATTTGACTGTCGCTCAAAGCCTATTGAATTCTAATATTCCCCTTGCACCTGCAAGGAAATAAACAATAAGATAATTTTGTATAAATATTTATCTCAACTAATATGAAGAAGATATTGGAATAAGAGTTTGTAAGAATGGTTAGTACAAGAGTGGAGAAAGTCACGTGAGTGCAACACATCAGATTTTTTAAAATCTCAAGATACTGGCAATGGTCCATTTTCACCTATTCCTTGAGCCAACGTGCAAATCCATACCATTAAATGTCGCTTTCCATGTTTGTTATTGCCTGCATATTCCTTTTTCCAAACTCTTTATTGGGCTGTCTTCAAACCATGATGCGCCCTTCCGAGCCAAAAACATTGAATTTCGATTTGTTGCAGAAAGTACCTTCTTCCATCAGTCCATGTCTGTGCTAATATGTTCCTTAGCAAGTCATTGCCTCTTGATCCTATTTACTTTGCTGATAAAGGGCTTTCTTCTTGCAGTTTGCCCGTGATAATTGTCTCTATGTAATACCCTCTGTATTGTACTTGGATTGATCTTCTTTCCGAACTCACTTCCTGCCTAGAAGCAATAACACTTGCAGAAGCACAGGCATTTTTGTTAACTTTTCTTATTATTGCCCTGTCTTCTCACCCAGTAAGGGCCCTCGGACGACCAGTCTGGGGCAAATTCGTGATTCTGTCTTCAAATTTGTATCGGCAGATAATGTCGTTAACAGTACTTTTCTTCATATTTAGCAAGTTTGCGATCTGTCGAAACGTTTTTACTTTTTCATGGTGGAATATCACCAATTGTCTTTGCTCAAATGTACTGTTCTTTCCTCAGTGTCCCATTTCACTCCTGAAGTTTGTATCTATTTTGTGTGTGAGAAAGGCATTGACTGGCACCTTCCTGCACCATGAATAACATTGCAACGCATGATTTGACTTCATATCAACTTCCCCAGTTCGAAAAATATTGAACAGCAAATCTTCACATCTCATAGCAAGTAACAAGCATTACTGCTACGTCAAATCATTTACAAATTACAGTTGCATTATTAGAGTACCTATGTAGTGATAGAAATCAGAATTTAGCAATTTTAAATTATCACCAGCTTTTTCTTTAATAAGAGGCATGTACAGAGCATGCCTGTCCGGAAAGTTTTGACAGTCACTGTATTTACTTTAGCCTCGTGTTATGTCTCAAGTTTGGGATGCCCTTTAGTTTTGAATTTTATGTGGCATTCATAGAAACTAGGTATTAGCTTACCCAAATGTGCTTATGGAGAGCCCAGGGAAAAAGGGATGTATGTCCACCTTCAGGTAAATTTAAGGTTAGTGTTTTGTATATTATAACACATTAAAACCTTTCATATATGTCTGATAGTTTGGAAGAAGGTTCTTAGTTACCAAGTAATTGCTAGATTAAATATTTCATGGCTAGAAAAGGAATGTCCGAAATCAATGGTAAAAAAGGACCTTTTCAGTTTCCTTGTAAGATTTGGAGAAGGTTCAGATGATATATGTACCATTTAGAAGAAGTGAACAAGGCTCCAATTGTTTTCCAACCTCTTTACAGCTTGAAGAGGGTTGCAGTTTCATGGTTAACTAAGAATCTTGTAGCTCAAAAAGAGTCTTCATCACAAGCAAGGAAGAGAGTGAAAATACTTGACCACCAAACAATTTTTGTAACTCCAGATCCCCACACTCTACAGCATAGACGTGTGGTTTGTCAGAAGTGCACCACATATGTAGTCTCTTACAAAGAAGTGAGATATTAATAAAAGAATTACACAATTTGAGTCAATTGAGCACACATTGTACTTCACATACCTTTATTTTCCTTCAATGTGTTTTGCGTTCATTGGAAAGCATTATCAAGAACTTGAAGTCACAAATTGAGTTGAGTATTGTAGAGATTAGCAGTGAAGCACAAATTGACAAAACAAAATTGTTATCAAGTGGCTCAGAGTTAACAGATCCTTGGATTTGCGAGGCTATTGTAGTTATAAACTCAAATGTAAAATACATCTGATCTATAATGTTATGAATACTATCATAACCCATTACTCACGTTTGCAGAAGTTACTGCTGTATGAGATTGCATCAAGTAAGTTTGTGTATTGTTCTGCTCGTGATACTCCATTCCGGTACTTCATATGTTGTATCCTACTTAAGTATGATATAAAACATTACAGAATAAATTAAGATTTTGTTCACAAATAGTTTTCTAATCCAGTTGCTCTAAATTTTTTTCCATGGATTCTTCATAAGGAAACTGTTGTCTTTTTTCTCAGTTTTATTGATAAAGTTTTTTAGCTTATAATTTTTGTGTGATTATTTTTACTGACATCAGGGTTAATCATTCATCTTATGACAACATTGTAGCCAGTATTATAGGCACACTATTCTTGTTGATCACTGGCATATCAAAGAATGTAGACCATGACTCATTTCAAGTTGTCACTTTTCTTGTTACTTGTTGTACATGTTACCTTTGTTGTCTTATCTCCTGAAATATTGCATTGCTGAGCCAATGTTAGTAAAGAGTATTATAGATGTAATAATTTCCTTCAGTGAAGGAAACGATATCCATTTGTGCCCTTTATAACATGTCTTACTGTAGGCATGCCAGCTTTAACAAGCATAGTGTGCCTAAAATTAGACTGTACAACATACCTTGATAAATTTCCAGGGCTGAAAATACCTGAGAAAACTGAGACCCAAATAGAGTTATGGTCTGTCCACTAGGGAATGGTTTATGCTGGCTAATTCAGTGGCATAGATTGCCCTCCTAGGAATATAGATATATATTGGAAAACTGAAAGATGAAACTTGGGCTAAACCTTTTCTCTAATTTTGAGCTATAACATGAGATGTAACTATTATCATCCATGTATTTCCAAAATTTCAGTGCTTGTGCTCATTGGTTTTAAGTTATAACATCTGGACTGTATGGTTGCATCCTGTATTCTGAACCTCAAGTGGAAGCATGTTTAAAATGTGAGCACTGTCACAGAGTGAAATCCATTGCATGATGTTATAGGTACTAATTAAATGTATTCTTTAATGGCGAATATTGGATATAAAAGAAAAAGTAAGTAATCTGAGGCATTAAGTATTTAATTCTACTTCAAAAAGTTATACCTAAGAATAATCAAAAGTAATTTCCATAGATTTTGGGGGCCATTCATATTTATATTTGGCCAGGCAAAATTATAAATGTGCTTCAAGGATTATATTTACACCAGACTTCTTTTTATTATTATTATTATTATTATTATTATTATTATTATTATTATTATTATTATTATTATTATTATTATTATTATTATTATTATTATTATTATTATTATTATCATCATCATCATCATCATCATCATCATCAAAATAAGATTTGTAGCTTTCCTGGCGACGAACATATTCAAGATGCTCTCGGGCTTCGAACCAGGTGTAGTGATGAAAAGACATCAATGTTTCGGGAGTGTACATCTCTCCCATCTTCAGGATGAATGACTAGCAAGAGTGAAGGGACCAGTACTGTCAGCCAGTACGTACCGAGTAGAAAACACCCAGTCTAGTGTGGAGGTGGTTCACCGCTCCGTTGGAATCTGTGTTTTCTGAGTCGGTCGATTTCCAATTTTAAGGCTGGTTTCCAAGATGGACTAAACTGCAATCCAGCGTCCCGGTTCAGGAGCACTGGCGGAGCACTGCTTTGAAAAAGACCACAGAGCCAACTTCAAAGAAACGACCATTGTGGCAAAATGTAGCGGTTTATGGGAACGGAGGGTCAAGGAGGCTCTGGCCATCTCCTCCGAGAAGAGTACACTGAACCGGGACACTGGATTGCAGTTTAGTCCATCTTGGAAACCAGCCTTAAAATTGGAAATCGACCGACTCAGAAAACACAGATTCCAACGGAGCGGCGAACCACCTCCACACTAGACTGGGTGTTTTCTACTCGGTACGTACTGGCTGACAGTACTGGTCCCTTCACTCTTGCTAGTCATTCATCCTGAAGATGGGAGAGATGTACACTCCCGAAACGTTGATGTCTTTTCATCACTACACCTGGCTCGAAGCCCGAGAGCATCTTGAATATCATCATCATCATCATTGTGTACAATGTCCATATATCTTAGTTTGTTCGAGTCTTTGCAGAAGTCTGTGAATGAAGTTACCCTGTTTTCCACCACGTTAGATGATATCGGTCACAGTTTGACCCACATATTTTACTCTTGCACTCGGCTTTGTTTGTAGAACTTCTCTGTCACGCATATTAGGTAATGGAACCAATGTACTGCAAATCTTGACATGGGTGTCGCAGGTCATATCATCCTTATCATGAGTGTTTTAAAATATTATGAATATATACATTCAAAATAAGCACATACTTTTTTCTTTTTATAGAGCTAAATACTTGTATGTGAAATAAAATGTATTTGTAATAGTGATGTCATGTGCAACATTTATACGTACAGTCAGCCGAGTTGCCGAAATTCATCGTTATGAACAAGAATAGTTTCTTGCCTCGTACCTACGTCACCTATGTACATACGTTGCCGGAAGTTATCTCCATTCTCATCTTTACACATTGCCATCCAACAATTCCAACGTCATTCAAATTATGTTTTAATACCACTCACTACTTTCATTTCTCATATGTTGGTGCCCTGCGTTACGTGTTCCCTAAACCCGTGTTCAGCAACATTACCGTTTTATCTTTAATTATTCTCAGACTCTGCAGTATTTATGTGTAACATATTTACTAGGTTTATAACTGGTGGTTATAGCTGTGTTTAACTTTCAATATTTTACTTATGTGTGTAACAAATAGCACAGAGCATAGGCAGGGAAGATTGTCTTAATTTGTTTTTCTCTAGTGATGAATACATTGGAGGTTTTCAATAGTTATGATGTCTTAAATATATTACCCGCTATGAATTCATTACTTTTACTAATATTGGTTTAATGCCACTCCTACTGAAACATATGCTTCTGTAATTTTGTTTTTCAGTACAGTAGAGTTTTGGTAATCCAAGCAAATTGGGGCGAGGGTTACTTGCATTTGGGATAACTTGGACTATATGGAGCACCATAGGAAAAATCGTAAATGATGAACTGAAACCAAAAACACCTAAGGGTAAAGTTATTTATTGTAAGGCTTTAAAATGCATCTGTTTTATCTAGAAAGAAATAATGATACAGTTTGAAATTATTTTTTGAAGAAATCATATGCTTCAGGATGCTGCATCATTTTTGCATGGCAATGCAGCGACACTGGCTACTATTCCCCACAATGCAACCCGTCTCCAGTGCAGCGAACCTCACTGTGACATATCTTTGATGATCTCTCTTCTAAGTCTTCTTCCTCACTTTCTTCTGTTCGTTCATTCAACATTTCAACAAAAATAAACATATCAGATGTAAACTAGTTGGGTACTGTAGAGATTGGCGGTAAAGCAAAAATCAGCACACACAAAAAATAAATAAATAGAAAAATAATACCTAAATAAAATAAATTTAAAAATGTTTAAACATCATGTCCTCAAGTGTCTTGGATTTGCAAGGCTCTGCTGTACTTCCTGCACAAGCTATATGGGCCAAGGTTCTGCTCTTGTATATAATTCGATAAATGCTGGGTAACATTACCCTTCACGTTGGGACAGGATATTGTAAGACCCCAAAAGAAAATCGTTTATGTGAATATTTGTTAACAGTGTAATTTGTTTTTGATGTTGGTATGAGTTGGTTAAATTACGAAAACGTGTTACTAATGTTCATTATTACAAACAATTAAGTTTGTTTAAAGACGTCATAAATGTTTCCATATTTAATTTTAATATATATGTATAAATAAAAGAATTATATGTGTTCAATATTGAAAATGAAGGGAGAATGGCTAAGGATCGCTTCCCTAACAATGCAGGAACTATTTGATGAACGCATACGCAGATGTACACATGGCAGTCGGAATGCTAGACTTGCAACCAAAAGAATTGGGATTAGCGTCTATGTCTTTGGTGTAGATGGACGCATTTTTATGTGTGCGCGTCATAAAATAGTGAAAGTAAATTTACTAAGTGTTTAAAGACCGTTAATTTGTGTAAAATAGATGAAACATTAGCTAACTTTAATAAGTTAGTTAATACGAAGTGTGCAATTAAACGAAAGGACGTAAAATAGACGAAGTGTAAAGTGATAGAAAACACATTTAGCGAAATATTGCTAAATTTTCAGACATTAAATCTCGGTGATGCTAGGGAAGTCGATCCACTGAAATAAAAGACTTGCTACTGTAATACGATTTAAATACTGTGAACAAGAAGGTGCAAATAAAATATTTCACTAAAGCTAACCCCGGGTGTATGTTCATTCCATCCAGTACCACGACCCGAGATAACGAAAGAGTCAAAAGCTCATCACCATCACCGTATTAAAAATAAAAACAGCACCAACGTTTTCCACTTTTTTGATCCCTTCATTTCTTTGTCACAACCATTTTATAATATTATTACATATTTTATTTTCACCTAGGATGTTTTACCTTTTTTTATAAATACTTTTGCTTGTATTATCACATGCTCCAGAATAATTCCAGATGCAGGCAGTAGATTCATCTCCACTCTTACCAGTAGCACCATAGTTGCAGCAAATATTATCACTGCTTATATTTTGTCTTCTACTTTTTTAACTTAGTGTCTTCTCTTTGATTACAGTCAATAGTCGAATTGTTGCTGCAATACTCATCTCTCATTTTTCTCTTATTTTACAAAGACTAAAAAGTATATATTCAGCTCAGTAAAGAAAGCTCTTTTAGTTTCACAAAGAACAAAGTCTGTACCTTCTTTCCTGCACTTCTGCTTCTTCACTCTTTTGTTGATGAATTATCTCCTGGAAGACACGTGCCACTGACTGCCATTATGTTTCACTATCATACTGATATATCCAGAATGCATCTCTTGTAATAATGTTATAGTCTGATCTTCTGTTGGAGGATGGGGCACTCAGTGAGAACAATGCTTTGTTAATTGAAGTAAAAAGAGGGGCAGGAACAGGTTGAACTGTTTACCTCCCTCTTTCAGCAAGAATTGCTCATGCAGGGCCTGCATGACATTTTCCTTCTCTTGACCTGATGTCGTGACATAGAGCAAAATAATGAAAACTGCCCACTAAACTGCCATTAGCACAGCTTTGAAATTCTAATTAATTATTTCAAAACCATGTCATGAAAGCTCATTACATTTAGCTGTATACCCAGGGTAAGAATGACTGCATCTCCAAATCCCCCTCCAATTATTGAAACCCAGTGGCTTACCGGGAACTTTCCAAATAACTTACATTTATGCAATTTTCAGAAAGATTGGTGGTATGAAAGAACAATAACAGTAGTAGTAGTTTTAATAATAATAATAATAATAATAATAATAATAATAATAATAATAATAATAATAATAATAATAATAATAATAATACTAATAATAATAATAATAATAATAAAAGTAAATAATACAGTAGACTCCGGAAATAATGCAGTTCTTGGGGTACGTGCCTTAGCCCCATGTTATAACAATTCCGCGGTATATCATATATGAGTTTAAGAGTGACAAAAATCGATCCCGCTGAGGGGTGGGAAACATTCGTGCAATAATAAACTGCAATTCATTGTAAAGCATGTAATATACAGTAAAATACATCACTTTTAAATTCAATTGCACACACCAGTTAAGCTAGGGATGTATTACAGTCCTGTGAGTGATCTTAATTTATACAATGCATATAATTACACTGTATCCATGTATCCATTTTACACTAACCTAATTTTGCATTGTCTTAAAGAAATCAATAAGTTTTGTTTTGCAGCGTAGTTCACAATGCATATTGTTTGTAGCAAAATGGAGATGAATACTGTTTGATTCATTTTGCTCCTCCATACACAGAATCATCTCGTTTATGCTACCTATCACTTTATCAACATGCAGAATATCTTCTTCCATGTACATGTCTCATTACTTCAGAAAATTCTTAGCAATACAGTGGCTAAGGTTCACGCTAGAGATAGCGAAAAGCATATTCCAGTACCACTGTTTGAAGAAACTTTTAAATTCAACTTTCAAAAATAAATAAATA
The DNA here is from genome assembly GCA_030765045.1 of Tenodera sinensis. Taxonomy (NCBI): domain Eukaryota; kingdom Metazoa; phylum Arthropoda; class Insecta; order Mantodea; family Mantidae; genus Tenodera; species Tenodera sinensis. The sequence goes on along the minus strand of CM060970.1, from coordinate 60,724,097 downwards.
AACAGTACCACATATTTTCAGGCAACATATTTTCCCTTGTGTTAAATCCAAATCCACTGTATTTCATACCACACTATTTCAGGCTTCTGCTGTAATAATAATAATAGTAATAATAATAATAGTAAATTACTATTTCTACTACTTCAGCCTCATTTAGACAGATTTCTTGAATTTATCTGGTGATAAATGTTCCCCAGTGACATCTAATGGATATTTACAAAAACGGTGTGCAAAACTGATTTTCTCACATTATTTTCCTCTGTACTATAATGTGCGTGCATATTATGCACACATGGTCAGAATTCAAAACAATAAATTAGATTTTCTGTTTTATTGTCTAATATTGTGACACACTCAGGACTGTTTGAGTCAGGTAATTTTTGTTTATTTATTGTATAATTTACAATACCATGCTAATTGTAAACTGTAACTAAAAGTCTTGGTTTTCAAATAGTATGTAGATAACTGTTCATGTAAACTTAACTTGAAATAAAACTAGAAAAGTTCCTATTTTGAAGTTGTTAATCTCAAAGAACAATGCTATATAGAATTCTTGTCACCATTTTGTGTTTATGAAAATGTTAAGTGAAGTTAATTATTGTTTGCCATGATATAGAGCAGATTATTATTTAACATGATTGGCCAGATGTTTAAATTACTGTATTTTGAGGCATGACTTCATTCATTGCTGCATTATGCAGACATTTAAGACATGTGAGGTACTTAACTTTTATTGCATTACTTGTTTGATGTTGTGTGGACTCAACCTGCGATAAGATACAGATAAAGTAATAGCTTATTAAAGTGGACTTAGAGTAGTAGGTTCCTAAAATGGTGGTTCAAGATGTAGTAAGAGGTGGCAATGAATGTTGCCTCCAGTTATTTCATATGATGAAATGCACATATGTATAAGAGAATAAAAATGTCTCAATTCATCCAGTCCATTGTGTTTTTATTTTATTTTTGAGTTTAACCATTTTACACAGTTGTGTAGGTTAGAAGTGTAAATAACAGACATTTGATTCTTGAAAGAACTGAAGGAAGTGTATAATAAATTCTTTAAAACATAGAATTGAACTGTACAAATTCAATTCTTGACTATGACATTGAATGTTCTAGTCTGATTCTACCTATCATTCTTCAGTGTTACTGAAATGTAAAAATACAGTGCCACAGCTCAGATACCACATTGTTACCTACAAAAGGAGGTCCAAATCTTCATTCTCTTTGAAAAAACTAATGCTAGAATTTTTGTCAAATATCAGTAGCTGCCAGTGGCGTACATTATGGGTTATCAAAGCTATCACTGAAGCCCATATCTAAAGCAAACTAGAAATTAATAAGCAATATTAATAATAATTGCAAAACCAGTCAGTTTCTCTCATGAAGAATTAGTGCGTAGGATGAAATATCACTGAACAGAGGGGAGAATAGGGCTTCAAGTGCTTGTTGCCACAGCCTTCACTACCATACAGGGACAGGGACACAGGGGTGAGGTGGAAGAGTGCAAGAATAAGCATGCCAAAGTTTCAGAATTTCATGTTGCTATACCCACCCAAGCATCTCCAAAATGTGCCTATAGACACGACTGGTTTGTAGTTAGCAAGAACCATATAATCTGTGGCAAGAACGCTCTGTTTTTAATATTGTGCGATTGTTATGGTCCTTGACAGCTGTATTAGTATTATTTATTTCATAGTGTACAGTGTACCAAGACAGTTGCTAGTACTAATTTTTCAAAATGGATGAACAGTGGGTAATAAAACAATTAGTAAAATGACCAACAGTTGAAATACGGGGATACGTTAGTATAGAAAACAGGAAAGGCCTACTGCAGCTTTTCTATACTTGCAGTGTGAGCACAAGGGAAAATATGTATGTTGCACTCACATGACTTTCTCTACTCTTGTACTAACCATTCTTATAAACTTTTATTCCTATATCTTCTTCATGTTAATTGAGATAAACATTTGCAAAAATTATCTTAATGCTTATTTCCTTGTAGGTGCAAGGGGAATATTAGAATACAGTAGGCTTTGAGCGACAGTCAAATCTTTTAAAGCTTTGAGATCCCATTCTCTTTGCACGCTTATCATATAAAAAAATGAACAACGATGTTCATTTGATTTATTTTTTTTCACCAACTTACTGTTGGTGTTTTTAAACACACAAGCCACGTGTAAGGCAATGTTATAAGAGGTTGAATCAGGACTGAAAAATTCAATGCCATAGGCGGGATTTGAACCATGGATCTTCTGCTTATTGAGCGGCTGCTCTAACCATTCAGCTACCATGGCCAACTTGCCAGTACGGCATTAAATTCCCCAGTTGATTCACATTTTTTTTCCCAGTAGACCACAAGAGAAATCTCATATCAGAGACAAATACCTCAAGGGCGACTTACTTAGTAAGTACTTCATGTCCCGGGTTTTAAATCAATTTTATTTGTTTTATTTTTTCACCAACTTACTGTTGGTGTTTCTAAACACACAAGCCGCGTAAAAACACCAACAGGAAGTTGGTGAAAAAATAAATCAAATAAAATTGATTAGCCTAGTAATGGTTATTTAAAACCCAGGACATGAAGTACTTACTAAATAAGTCACCCTTGAGGTATTTGTCTCTCATATGAGATTTCTCTTGTGGTCTACCAGGAAAAAAACGCGAATCAACTGGAGAATTTAAATGCGGCTTGTGTGTTTAAAAACACCAACAGTAACTTGGTGAAAAAATAAAACAAATAAAATTGATTTAAAACCCGGGACATGAAGTACTTACTAAGTCGCCCTTGAGGTATTTGTCTCTGATATGAGATTTCTCTTGTGGTCTACCAGGAAAAAAATGCGAAACAACTGGGGAATTTAATGCCGTACTGGCAAGTTGGCCATGGTAGCTTAATGGTTAGAGCAGCCGCTCGATAAGCAGAAGATCTGTGGTTCAAATCCTGGCTATGGCATTGAATTTTTCAGTCCTGATTCAACCTCTTATAACGATGTTCCATTTCACGAAAGCTTTAAGTTTTCTGAAACTGGCACAAATAACAAGGAATATCTTCGAAATGGTTCACTCTATAAGAAAATTTATTTGGATAAAATTGTGTATTTTAGTAAGATCTACATTTTTTGTACAGTATGATTTGATCTATCTCTAACGGTTTACCAGTTATGCAAAAGTCCTCCAGAGTAAATAAGGCTACAGGAGTTATGGCCAGAAAATTCAAAATATACATTTCATTTGTCATAAAAATATCTCAAACATATGACATTGTAATCAAAATCGTTAGAGCTATTTTCAAGAAAATCAAATTTTTGAAAAATTTTCCATATAAAGGGTAGTTTAGGGTGGGGCTATTTTCTTCAAAATATTTGTGTTGCATCCTTGAAAGACATTAAACTTAAATACCAAATTTGGTTTTTAACCGACTTTTCATTTTTGAGTTATGCTGTCTACAGACTGACAGACGCACACACCTTTTTCTAAAAATGCTTTTTGTGGATTCAGGGGGTCTCAAAACATATTTCCAGTAAATCTCGACTTAAAATTTTTGGGTAGAATACAATACTTTCCCTATTTACCAGTAGAGAAAGTAAAAATATGTGTGGCAGACTAGTTCATGCGAATTATATACACTTTATTGCTGGCCATGCTTGTTTGCAACTGAGAAAACAGTATGAAATACGACGGGTTTCACAAACTTAGTCTATTTAATTACAGCTTTGGATACACATAAGAGATCAACAATTTGAAGCATAGGATTTGAAGAAATAAGGTCAGCAACTATGAGCATTGCTAATAGAGGACGAAGAAATGCCTTGAAAGAGAAATTGTCATGAAGATGAAACTCCGCACTTAAGGAGTTTCTGTGAAGTCCTGGACACATTAATAACTCAAAGTAAATTAAGATTTGAATCACAGAAACAGTTGAAATAATTGGCCTTCTAAACATTTTGCAAGTTACAATAAAATTTTTCAACAAATCTATTATGTGAACTGAGAAAACCATGTTTCCTATTTCGTTATACGTACTGCTTTTGAAAACAAACTGAAAGTGTTACATTCACCTCAAAAATTTTCTAACAAGTCCGTTCAAACCATTGCAAATTATATGAAATCAAATGGACTTGATGTTGTGTACAGTGAAGTTCATAAACTATGCAAGCTGATTTTAACATTTCCTTCCACTACTGCCCGTGCAGAAAGGAGTTTTTCAGCCTTGAAACGAATAACATTTTATTTACAGGCAACACAAGAACAAATTCGTCTGAGCAATTTGGCTCTTCTATCATGGAGAAAGACATACTTGCTTCATTGAGAAGAGACCACAAGGGATTATTGTTTTCTGATAGTGTGATAGCACAGTTTACTGGTAAAGAAAGACTTATACCAGGTATAGGGGAACTGTACATTCCTTCTAATATGTGCTTCATAAAAGCATTACAAACAAAAATGTCTAATGGCATTTTATTCTTTGATCAGCTGAGGTCGAAAAAATAAATGGTTTTTGTTCCAAATTGGAATCATAATTCCACAAGAATGTTCAAAGGTAATAGTTTGTTCCTTGTAAGATGTATAGAGTAGTGTATTTCTGACATAGTTTCAGTAGTAATTATAGCACATCACACAGTGTTGTGAAGTAATTAATCACTTAAAAGAATTAAAGGAATATTCCGAGCAGCTTTTTCAGATGTGAAGAAACTCTGCAACATTGCGTTGATATTGGTTAGGAATCTGAACCAGCTTCTGGATGTAAACACTTCAGTCGCTTGCAAACACAATGCAGGGTGGTGTAATGTTTTGGGAGATACGAGTGCAACTGGCATTCTGATTGGCCTACACTCACATAGTTAAAACAGAAGGACACAGCATGGTATTTCTTTATGCTCATGAGGCACACCACTGCTGTGTTTGTTTATGTACTGACCTAGTGAAAGTGACACACACACAACCTGCAGCATTGCCAGTTTGTGTCATGTTTTCGACAAAACTAAAATATATTTTTTTTTTTTTTTTTAATTTATTTATTATTTGAAGTCGCTTCAACATAAAAGTCATATTGCGACTAAACATTGAGGAAAAAAAAAAAAAAGGAGGAAACATATCATGAAGTTTACAATGAGTTTAAATATTAAGTTTGCATGCTTTGATGAACTTGATTATTTTCTTATGATACTGTTGATCACCCAAAGCTAGCTGAAGGTTCTCAGGAATTCCATACTGAAGTCGCTGGTGAGTGTATCTTGGGCAAACGGTGAGCAGATGCTGAACGGTAAGAGTAGAATCACACAGAGTACATTTAGGAGGAAGTTCACGGGACAGAATGTAGGAGTGAGTAAGCGCAGTGTGGCCAATGCATAATCGGGTTATTAGCACCTGGTCTCGCCGGGTTAGTGTTGTAATTGTTGTGGAGAGGTTAGGTATTGGACAGATATCATGCAGTTTGCTGTTGGATGTAGTTGTCCAATCTGTCTTCCATCGGTGTAGGATAGTTCTTTTAAGATGCCGTAAATAGTCCTCATGAGGTAGCTTAAGATCTGGTAAGCTTGGAGGATGCTTGGTAGCTTCTTTTGCGGCAGTGTCAGCAAGATCATTTCCTGGTATGTTACAGTGAGATGGTATCCATGCCAAGATTAGTTGTTTACCTGATGAAATAAGCTCACTGTATAATTCACGTATCTCCCTTACCAAGGTGTGGCAAGGAGATCGTTGTTGTATAGCCATTAATGCACTAAGGGAATCTGTGTATATAATGAATGATTTGAAGTCTCCATTCTTTGATATATAGTCCATGGCGAAACGTATAGCAAACAGTTCATTAGAGAAAATGGTGAGAGTGTTTGGTAGACTATACATCATGGTTTGGTTAGGAGCAACCACCGCACAGCCATTATTGTTGTCACACCGGGAACCATCGGTATAAATTGGCTCAAAATTGGCATACGTGTCACACAATTCTTTGAACAGCATGGTAAAACAAGATTTTTGGGTATGAGCCTTCACATATTTTGTCAAAGTGGTGTTGATGACAGGTAATTTTATTCTCCATGGTATATCATTTATGTTGAAGGTACGGGAAATGAAAGAAGGAATAGTCAGATTAAACTCTTCAAGGTATGTAACAATTCTTTGGGAGAAGGGTTGGATAGGGAAACCTTTGGGTTGAGTATTATCTTGGAGTGATATATGAGCAACTGCACCAGAATTAGGTCTGGTTAAGGTCTTGGTAAAATAAGTAAGACTTAACATTTTACGTTGGAAAGAAAGTGGTGGTTCATCTGCTGCAATTTTTAGACTCTCTGTAGGACTAGTATGGAATGCCCCAAGTGCAATTCTTAGAGCTGTGGTTTGAACAGTGTCCAGCATTTTAAGACTTGATAGTTTGGCGGAGTTATAAACAATAGAACCATAATCCAACTTGGAGAGGATAGTGATTCTGTAAGTGCGAAGTAGAACACTGAGATCGGCTCCCCACCCTTTGGCAGATATGACTTTTAAAAGATTAAGCCGCCTAACACAATCAGCTTTAAGAAGCTTAAGATGGTGTATCCAAGTCAACTTATGATCAAAGTGCATGCCCAGAATACGGACGGTATTTACCACTGGGAGTTGGCAGTTAGTAATGTGTAGTCTAGTGTTTGGGCTAGGAGTTTTCAATCTGGAGAAAAGAATAGCTTGACTTTTTTGGGAAGAAAAAATAAGGCCAGTGTTGTGGCTCCAATTTTTAAAATTGTTGAGTGTTGATTGTAGTAGCTCTTGTGTAGTAGTAATATTCTTTCCTTTACAATATATTGTCAGGTCATCAGCAAACAGTACAGCCTTTACTGGAGGTTGAATACATGAAAATACTGAGTTAACAGCCACTAAAAAAAGTGTTACACTCAATACCGAGCCCTGCGGTATACCTTTATCAAGGACAACACTTTGTGACAAGACACCATTGGTTCTCACACACATCCTTCGATCTTGAAGGAAGTTAATAATAAATGCAAGCATATTTCCTTTGACGTTGGCCTTAAGGAGTTCTAGAATCATGTGAGGACGTTTCACCGTATCATAGGCTTTAGAAATGTCGAGACACACAGTAAGCATGTGCTGATGGCTGGCAAAAGCATTGCAAATTTCAGACTCCAGTATCAACAAGGTATCTAGCGTAGATCTGTATTGGCGGAAGCCACTTTGTAAATCGTTGAAGAATTTGTTGTGTTCCAAAAACCATCGCAATCTTCTGTTAATGATCTTCTCTAGCAGTTTACACATGGTGCATGTCAGTGAAATAGGGCGATAGTTGTTAGGATTCGAATGATCCTTGTTTGGCTTAGGTATAGGAATCACAATAGACGATCGCCACTGACGGGGAAAGTGTTGTTTTCAACCAAACTAAAATATCTGTGTAGGAAATGGTCAGAGACAAAAACATAAGATAGAAAATGTGTTCGAAACACTGAGATCTATCACTGGTTTAAATTAATGTAATGACTTCCCTTCCACTGGTATATAAACAGGTATGGTAAAATTGTTCATCTTACTTTTATAATTGTTGCTTAGCTTGTTTCAAGAAAACTTTATTTAAATGCACTGTTCATGAAGTTAATATTTAATCAACAACCCCTTATTGTCCTATCTGGCAGGCCTAGCTGTTTTGTAGTATTTAGCGTCCACTTTTACTACCTATGGCATCGCAGGCAGTGACACTGATGATACATGTAGTGAAGATGGAACACTGGTGGAGTGAGATGGTAGAGGAACCCGGAGGAAACTCACACCCATGCCTCTTTGTCTATCACAAATCCCACATGCGGTCGCCTGGGATTGAACCCAAATCACTTTTGTGAGAGGCAAATGGTTTAACAACTTGGCCACGGCTCAGCCATGGTAGGCCTAGTGATAGCCCAAGTCACAATCCCAGCAGACGCCACTGGTAACTGCATTCATTATTCCAAAAATTAATGTGTAAGTTAAAGAGTTTTGTAAGGAATATCAGTGAAGATTTACTGATTAAAGATTTGGATCTCAACTCCTCATTTAGCAGCAAGTATTTGAGGAACTTAAGTAATAAATAAGACATTTTCTAGCATAAAAATAGTTTGCTTTATTTTTTCTGCATCAATAAATAAATGTTAAAACATTGTGTTACATGAACAACAAAACTAAATGCTTGCAAAAAATAATACAGTTTACATTATTTGTTTAATGTAGTCTGCTCAGCATGATGAAAAGCTCCCAAAAAATGGTCAACAGTGCAGCACTTCGCAATAAAGATCCCATACTTGGGGTTCTAAAGAAATATATGACACCACTTATTCAAGATGGTGAAACCTATCTTTGTCTTGAAGTCTCTTCAGGATCTGGACAGCATGTAGCACATTTTGCACCTCATTTCCCTTCTGTTATTTGGCAACCTTCAGAGTACGACAAGTCTTGTTTTGATAGTATTTTGGCTTACAGTGAAGAAGCAAATGTTTCAAACATCAAAGAACCTATATACTTGAATATCTGTGACTATTACATCAACTGGAATGGAAGTAACATAGGTAAGTCTTATACATAGTACCTGCACACTCACACAATACATTAAAGCTTTGTTGATGTACTTAATTATATAGTAACCACTTAAAAATATTTTTGGAGATATTGCAACCCTACTAATGTATTTGTATAAGCAATTAATAAAATGTAACATTTTACACAAATAATAATAAATCTGCCAGTTTAGGATTTGAGCCAACTTGAGAATAACATTGGTTTAGAAATGTGATTCTAAATAGAGTAGGAATTTGCCTGTGTACACTTCATTTAAATGCTGAAGATTCTGCTATCTTTTGTGTAGCAATGAATGTAAGGGGTAGATCAAAAGTTGCAATCAGATATTTTCTAAGTTTGTGTAGCAACAAGAAACTTTCACAAGTGGCATAAAAACATTATTTTTTTATTGCTGCACTAATAAGGAATGGAAATATGAAAAGATAAACGTAACTGGGCCTGTCAGCATCATTCTTAAATATCTAATATTTCAGTGGGTTCACCATCATTTTCAGCACACAGTTGAATGCACCACCATGTCCGTCTGCTTGCCCGCCTTAGCATTTCGGGCATGATTGTTCTAAAGATGCGGATGATCTTTCTCTTCAGTTGTTCAACGGAAGCCATCCGAAACTTTCCAAAGATTATATCTTTTAAGTAGGACCACAGCCAGTTGTCACCACAACCAATGAATCGGACAGAAGATTGCTAACATCATCACTGCAATACTTCTTAGGTCTTCCGCTGCGCTTTGCATCCAATACAGAGCCTGTTGAGAAAGTCTTCTTTTCCAGTTTTCGGAGATTGGCTTCACTGGAAGCTGCTTTATTGAAATAATGAAGGAAGTTTTCACTGATTTCTTCGTACATTTCATCAGTTTGTTCTTTCTCATGAACCCACACACTAACAATGAGATGTTCCTCAATCGTATATTTGCTTGTATCAGCCATTGCTTACAACACAAATAGCATTTCACATTGACATCAACTAATAATCTGCAAAAAATCTGGCTTGCCGCTATAACACAACAATGCCTTTGCTCTATCGGAAAATTGGCAAACTAATGCAACAAAAGCATATAAAATGGAAAAATATCCCTCTCAACTCATGAATAGTTTTTAATTAGTTTTCAGTTTCGGAAAGTGCGTTATTTCAATATAAACATTACCCAATCATGACTTTTGGCCCACCCCATTACAGTTCATTCTTTAAATAAATTTGAATTAGCACAACAAAGCTACACAGGGAATAAAATGCTTCCCTGAAAGCTTCTGAGGAAGGAAATTAGAAAATGTGTCAGATGAAATGGGTTGAAACTTGACCAACTGATATTTGAAATAACAATAACTTTCACCACATTAAATTTTGACATTAACTAATTAACTAACATTAACTAATTAACAAAAATGTCATTTAGTCACGAAAAGTTTAGCGCTCATTATTAAATAATTGTTTCATCTTTTTTGGTTTTTATATTCCCTATCACAACCGCCAATGTATTCTCTGTCATCATATGTCGTTAAAATAACATTTTTACACCTATATTGACCATTAGACAGACATTTTAAGAAGAAAATGTAGTGTAAATGTCAGTTAGTCACACGCAGAATTGCACTATCACAGAAGTCAGATTCCACAATTGTTTTTTTCTTCAGGTTAGGCAATGGCTGAAGTAACACATGGCTCCTTGTTTTACTATTTATGGGAGTTTGCATGTTGATGCCAAATTTGCTTCAGACATTTACTACTTAAAATTATTGCCAGAGTTGATTAAAGAAAAAAGTAAAACATAAAAGTAAGCTGGTATAGTAATGTAAGAGAACGGCACCAAAGATAATGTGTTACAGTGAAATACATCGGTAGCAACACTGAAGTATGGGCAACAATGCTCAGTTGTTACTTTGGCAAAGCACAGGCCTTCTTGACTTGGACTGTTACTAGTATGAAATGGTTTTTTTTTTTGGTAGGGCGGAGGAGATGCTCCTTATGCATAGCAATAAAACAACGGTCTAGATGTATAAGGCAATGGTGTAATAATTTATAACAAAAAGAAACCTGTTATGATCTTTGAAATAAGTTCCATCAACAGTATTTATCGTTTGTTTTAATGAATAAACAGCTTCTTTTCCTTGTGAGGAAATTTCTAGCACTAGAGAAGAGATAGCTGTCATATATAATTTCTCCATATAAATAATGCAGTAACATCCCTTTATTTTGGAAAATGACTTACAGGATGTTAGCATAAATTGTTATGCTTTTTTGTAGTATAAATAATAGACAAGTACAATAAATATTTAGAGACTAAGTTTTGTTTATCTTTGGTATAAATTGTGAATATGAAATACAGATCAAGGTTTTGTGAACTAGGTAGGGGAGATTAAGGGAAAGCTATATATTGCCAAGGGCAAAAGGGCAAAAAAATGGCTAGACAAATCACAGAAAAGGAAGAGATAAAGTGAGTCAAAATAATAGGTAATCAGAAGAAAAGTTGAAAAAGTGGCAAGTGAAGCTTAATAATAATTGCATTAGGGAAAGGGAAGGCAAGAAAAGGGGAGATATACAAGTAAGAAATAGTTAAAGAGTGAGGTTAAGAAAAATCAGATCGTGTAGAGAGATGATAATAATAATAAGTTGAAACAAGAGGTAAATAATAGACAGGGAAAGACAACAATTTGCTAATAGTGAAAAACTGATGCAAGATAGATAAGTAAAGGAAAACCAATAACCATTATTAGGGGAAACAGTAATAGGTACTTAAAAAGGAAAGGGAGGAAGTTAAAATTAAGAGTAGAAAGGGCAAACGCCTATCAGATATGTAAGTATACTATAGGGCTGCTCTAACAGCAAAAGGACTAGCACCCAGTTCAAGGGTAGTCCAAGATGTTTTCTCTTCAGGACTCAAATCATCTCATATCACATTGCAGCAACTTCTATAACATTATGTTGGCATCTCTGCATGTGCTGCCAAGTAGAATTATGTCATATACTAATTGGCATGGATAAGTGCTATCCTCTAACCTCTTGATACCTACAGATGTCCAGAAGTGAAATCCTGAAATCTGTTATGCACATGTTCAGATATATATACATGCAGGGTGTTAGCAGTATAAGTGCATATATGTTTGCTGGCAATTGAGGGTGGCGCAATCAACAGTATTACATCAATATTTGCTTCATAAGAGTAATGTGTTTTCAGGTTGGTTAGCATCTCTAAGTAGACATGAAAGAGAAGGCATATGATCTTGTTGTGATAACAAATGGGGTCCTGGAACTGAGGTACAAGGCCAATGACCTCATACTACCAGGCCAGTGGGTCACACCACAGGTGTGAAGCAAAACAATATATATAGGGTTCTTCATTTAAAACCTAATGGGTGCATGGTATTTTGCCTGTGCGCGATTGGGTGTGCCGGAAGAGAACAGAAGCTGTGGATCAATTAAACCATCATTCACTGATGAAAGAAACCATTCACAATAATACATTCATGATACTGGGTCACCTTGTTTTAAAGCATGGACACTTGTACGGTTTTAGTTTTAGACAAATCCTCATACATTGGAAGAACTAAAACAAAATATTAGAAATGAAATCGCAAACATTACAGTGGCCCAACTTAATCGTGAAATCAGAATGTGTTCTACCGATATAGTGCTTGTTTAACTGAGGGTGGACAACATTTCCAGCATCTTCTATAAGGTAAGAGTGCTATACATGCTTTAGGTACGGAGTTTATGTAGGAGCAAAGCCGGCTGTGGCACACCAGTCGTGCACAGACAAAGTGCTGTATGCCCGTTAGGTTTTAAATGAAGAACCTTGTATATATAGCAGGATTCATTTCAAGGTGCAGTTATAGCCATGCAAGAAACATCAGGTAGTAAACTTTGTGATTGGTTTGTGGGAAAACTGTTAGACAAAGAGAGAAAACAATTTAACACACCAGATACACACTAAGCTACCAACTATCAAAATATCTGCACCTATACCCCTTTCAGTGTGTATATTATGCATATATAATAAAAAGATTATTTTAAAATATGCATTTCCATTTTGTTTTATTTAGCTAGTGTCTACCTGCCTTTGCAGCTGCCCCTGATTAAATATATCACATCTTTCCCTTGCTAGTTACAACTGATAGATAAGAAACTGTCACTTGCACTTCATATTACATAAACTATTAGTTTCATAAAATGGTTCTGTATTTTTAAATTTGTTTGTCAGCTGCACCACATGTGGCTTCAAATACTTATTGTTTTCTTAGTACACAGTATTTAAAACGGATAATGAAGTTGTGTTACAAACTATTTATTTATATTTTCTCAAAACATGGAGTAAAGACATAAAAATTCACCCTAGCATCATTTTATTTATCGCTTTTGTTTTCAGAGATTGACGGAACTTATTTTAAAAATTCTCAGTAAGAAATCAAGAGTAAATTATTATTAAAAAAAAACTCATTCTGTACATTTGAAATGTTTAAAGTACAGCACATTACAATCTGTATAATCTTACAATATGATCTATTTCTCTCTTAGGGAAGGAGTCACTGGACTTCATGCTGAACATCAATCTCATTCACATAGCTTCACTTCAGTGCACTGAAGGCCTGTTTCAAAATGCTGGTCAGGTTCTAAAACCAGGTGGGCTACTGTTCACTTATGGCCCTTATGCGTTCCATGGCAAAATCTCTCCAGAATCAAATGTTCACTTTGATGCCATGCTGCGCTCACAGAATCGAGAATGGGGTTTACGAGATATAGATCATCTGACTGCTTTGGCTTCTGCTGCCGGATTGAGTCTGGTAAATACTGAAGCTCTGCCAGCAAACAACCACTGTCTCATCTGGAAGAAAGAAAATTTAAATTAATGTTGTGTAATTAAACCATTTTATAAAAACATTATTTACAGTGTATTCTATTTTCAGATACATTTATAAAAAAGATCAGGAGCATTTTTTCAAAACTCAATATATGCAAAATTTTAGGAAATTGAGTAATATATTGTAGTGGCATAATTTGAACCTCCTGTGTCATTCTGTTGAATCAGATTTTGCATATCTCAACACACGTCTTGTGTAGAGAATAAGGAATATTAACAGTTTTTTCAACACTTTATAGATGCACTTGTTCAGTTAAAGCAAAAGTTGATAGATGCAGTTTTACTATACTCTGACACTGCATATAGCATCCTTAATTCTATAGAACCCAATGTTGGCATTGACTACTATCTCTCTATTGTGGTTCTTGGAATTCCTGGTCATTTCTGCAAACTTTGTTATTTGCAGTGTATTTATTCCATTTGAAACACTGTTTTGTACACATGCTACAGATAATGGGCAGCAACTCAGATGGTAAAACTGTACCTGTCATAGAATGCACAGGATGCAGGAATCGCAAAAACAAAGAAAGGAAATTCCTCTAGTCATAACAAAAATAGTGTGATGATGTTCATGCTTATTGCTTTCTTGGAGAAGAGTAGAAATGTTGCTGCATTTGATATGAATATCTACCCAATGCATGGACACGGTTATATGCCTTCAGATAGTCTTTGGCAGAACTGAAGAAGAGTTAAGTAAAAAGAGAATATCTGATGAGTACTATAAAATATTTCAAAATCATGGCTCTTTGAAAGTGTTCTTTAACCTTTTCACTGCTACGGGCGAGATATCTCGGGCGCGGAAAGGCTTGCCAGCTGTGCTACGGGCGAGTTATCTCGGACGGAACTTTGAATGCCGGGCATTTCCAAGGTTTTATTCGTATAAGCATTTGAACAACACAGGGATGTAGTCTCATCTATTGGGAGGCATGTGAACTACATTTCTGTTGTCACTCTGTATAGTAATGCCCTCTGCAGGGAAATATTTGAAGGGAGTGCAATGACACAGCTGCATGCACTTGCGACCACTGCTTGGTCACGTGATCGGCATGGCGTATTCAGGGTTTTCCAACTTAGTGAAAATGGCTTCTTCACATGGTGCGCGTATATTTTGCATAACTCTGATCTCTTATCATCAAAAAGTAATTGCTGTTTTATAGCATGTTAAAAGTATTAGCTCACTATCTTAGTAAACAACCAAGTTAAGTAGTATATCGGTCTTTTTGTTTCACTTTGGATGAAAATGTCGAAAGAGAACCTGACTCTAAATGTATCGTGTCAAACACCATCAGAGGACATAATACATGACGCTTTTAAATTTCTGAGTTGCTGTGCAAAGAAGCGTGTAAGAAAACGAGCAAATGTACTGCGTGAAATGCTTTTTTTCCCCCAAACATAATTTTTCACGTGTATTTTAACTGTTCTTGTTTGGACATCCCTAAGTATGAAGTCAAGTGAAAAATGTAAGTGCAAATATATAATCAATATGTTTATTTTGCAAGTAACAAACCAGTGCATTGACGTTACATAATGCCAGACAGAAAAATGTATACTAGTGGCCCCTTGTGGACAACCCTGTATTGTGAGTGTTGCATATGCTTCCCAGCATATAATTTAAAAACGACAATTATTACAATGTGGATTATCAAGGACAGTCTACATCATCTGAGGTGAGTTTTTATGTCATTTACTATAGTTTTTCATGGCATTATCGGTATTTTTCAAATGTTTATGTTTTCTGAAAATAACTTAGCATGGAGGGGTTTGCCCAGGTAATGGTATGTCAGCAGTGAAAAGGTTAAATAGTGGGAAATTAAGGTTTGAAAGAAAGTGCAAAACTAATACTGAAGTCAAAGCTTCCTTTCAAGGTGAATACATAGCAAATCATAACTTATTCCAAGCAATCAAAGTAAGATTATATGGAACATATGTGATAAAGTTCAAAATGCAAAGTCTGCTTTACCTGCTGAGGGAGGTGTGATGAAACTGTGTAGCAAGGTCCTACTTCCATCTCAAATTATTGCCAAAATCAAAATCTAGCGATGTCTTTTGGAATTCATTTAATGCAAACGATGTATGTATGGATCTGCTAAGACAGGCAGCTAAGCTTCAAACCTTACTTATATTGTTATGAATTAAAATTGAGATTTATTTGTATTGTATTCAATAAGCTTAATATATAAATAAAATAAGTTTTATTATTGTGAGTGTATGTAGTGGACTTACTTTTTAAGTTTGTATCTACAAACTAATCTGTAAAAATATTAATATGGTGATTCTATAGTACAGTGCATATTATGAAAAGGTGAAGATAAATACAAAATTAATAAATAATATTAACAATATAATAAATAACCAAGAACTGTATAATCAGAAATTACAAAAATTGCTCTTATGTTAAAGCTGGCAAAATATTATATAAAATATTCAAAATAAAAGTGAATGAAATTAAAACAGTAATAAAAATAAGAAGCCCATCACATCCCTTAAGGACAAGGACCTCCTGCCTGTCAACAAGGTTAGCTCGATATTGCTCATAGGGTAAGCTAATGCCTGAGACCTACCTGTTCTCTGTTGAACTGGTTATTCCATTTATTGTTTGCTCTTAGCCTTCCTATTGCTTATAGACTTACCTATCTCTCTCTTAGCATATTGTTTAAATTTATCCTCTTTAATATTTATATCGTGCCATATCTTTACACTTTACACTTTGTTCATTTCATCATAAACAAAGCATTAAAGTATCACATAAACATTGTTCAATATGTCTGGAAGCATTTAATAATTCATTATGAAAGTGGTGTTCCATAATGAAGCTAAATGTAAAAATCTGATGTGTTGCACTCACATTACTTTCTCTACTCTTGTACTAACCATTCTTACAAACTCTTATACCTCTAATCTTCTTCGTGTTAGTTGAGATAAGCATTTGTACAAATTATCTTATTGTTTATTTCCTTGTAGGTGCAAGGGGAATATTAGAATACAGTAGGCTGTGAGCGATAGTCAAATCTTTTAAAGCTTTGAGATCCTGTTCTCTTTGCATGCTTAACATATAAAAAAATGAACAACGATGTTCCATTTCACGAAAGTTTTAAGTTTTCCGAAACTCACACACATAACAAGGAATATCTCTGAAATGGTTCACCCTACAAGAAAATTTATTCAGACATAAATTGTATATTTTAGCAAATCTACATTTTTTGTATAGTATGATTTGGTCTGTCTCTAACGGTTTACCAGTTATGCAAAAGTCATCCTGAGTAAATAAGACTACAGGGGCTATAGCCAGAAAATTCAAGATATGCATTTCATTTGGCATAAAAATATCTCAAACATAGGGCATTTTAATCAAAATCGTTAGAGCCATTTTCAAGAAAATCAAAATTTTCCATGTAAAGGGTAGTTTAGGGTGAGGCTATTCTCTTCAAAATCTTCGTGTCGCATCCTTAAAAGACAACTTAAATACCAACTTTGGTTTTTAAACTACTTTTCGTTTTTGAGTTATGCTGTCCACAGACTGACAGACACACAGACATACATACACACACGCGCGGATCTTTTTCTAAAAATTGTTTTTTTGTATTCAGGGGTCTCAAAACATATATTTCCAGTGAAATCTCAACATCGAATTTTTGGGTGGTATACAATACTTTCCCTACTTACCAGTAGAGAAAGTAAAAATAGTTCATCCTTGATAATAAACAACAAAATCTCATAATCAACACACTACCTTTACACTCATACAAAGTGTCAACTCAGCATGTCAGAGTTTTCAAACCTCAGAATGTCGCTAATTAAACTATGCTAACCATTTGTTTTACTGTGAGTTGAAACAGTTGTAGGAAGAAGAATGAATCATTAAAATATTTGCAGTGCTAACTAATGTGTATTCTTAAGAATTTAGAAAGAAACATTTTTCTCTGAAATGCATTTTGTACATCTATCAAGTTTTGAAAAAATCTGCTCAATTAGTCTGTTATTTTTATATTTTATTTTCATATATACATAAGTGGCCTACCTAAAACTTCCTCCACAAGTATCTCCAAAACAAAAATAGGAATTAAAAAAAGACTTTCACAAGCATTAAGGCAGGGATGAGGCTCTAATAAAGTAGATGATAGGCTATTAAAAACAAACAAATATTTTCAACATGCAGTTCCCCCTTTTTTTTTTTTTTTTTATAAATGGGAACGCTGTATTATTTTTCATGCAGTTAACAACACAAAAAGTAATAGAAAAGTTAAGAATGGTATATATTGCACAACAGTAGGTCAAAAATATCCCAAGAAATTGTAATATGAAGTGATGCTGAAGATAATATGAGAGAAATCAAATATATATATATATTTGAGAGGTAGAATCAGGACTGAAAAATCACATGTGAAGTGGAAGACCCATGGTTCAAATCTTGGTTATGGCACACACACAATGTGTGTTTAAAAAAAAGCCAGTAAGTTTTTTGACATAAAATAACAACTACCTATTCTAAAATAAGAACAAATTAGAAACTACCTATATTTATTTATTTATTTATTTATTAACTTGTTTATTTGCCCCTTGCCATTCTTTCCACATTATGAATTATGATTAACTGTAATGAAGTTTGTTCTTCAGACTCCAGATTGGATGGACCTCTGGGTGCGCAACTAATATGCATTTCATTGTACATTCCCAAGTGTTAGGTCCACTTTGGAATTTTTTTTTATGTAATTGACCTATTGCAATGCAGGAAGATTCCATTCTAATTATAATTCCATTTCACCATTTGCATCAGAAATATTACAGGATTTCCATTTTAAAAAAAAAGTATACATAAGTTTATGGTGCAAATCATATTTTTACATTTTTAATACCTAGTACTGTCTATTTTAATGATCCCCTTTCCTGACTTCATCCTGTGAAAGTTGGTTTTCAAAAACTATTTTTTGATAAATAAGCAACCAAAGTATTTGCTGAGTTGGAATGTTCATCAATTAGATAAAGAATGTGAAGAGAGGGTAAAACAATAACAATTAAAATGGCTGGTAAAACTGTTCGAAGGATTTCTAGAGAGATATTTGCTCTGCAAGTTTTAGCTGACTCAACTGGTATATATGTATATAGTGAGCTTATTAAATGTAATGCTTGCATAAATGAAGTACAAACCAGCAGTGTTTCACCTTCCACTATTTTACCCTGCATTTGTGACATTATTACAGTTTGTTTTTTAAAAATGCTATGACTTGCATAACATAAGCTGATGAACTACAATAATTTGATCTTTAACAAAACATAAGTATGAATAATTATGCACACTTCAATAGCTTTTGTCCACTACTTCTTTCTTGGCTTCCAGTGCAGACTTTTTTAATCATGCTGACGTAGAAGAGGCCAAATATAGTTTACGGTAAAGCATCAGCATGATTAAAAAAAGCCAACAGGGCACTGCCCATACCAGAAGTCAACAAAGAAGTAGTCAGTATGAATACTTTTGCAATGTATGTATTTTTGTAATGTATATGATTAAATTATTTTTGCCAAATTCTGAAAGATATATATTATTAATAACAACAAACAATGTCACAAATATCTGTTTAAATGTTATATGTTGAACACTTATGTGTAATTTATGCATGTACAATTTGGAACATCCTAGTCCTGCATTATGAATTATATATCATCATTACCACTCCATTATGCGACCTTTCTCTAAAAGGAAACTGCAAATCTAATATTGGTAATCAACATCCATTACGAAAGTGAGGTTGTATTACCATATTCAAGCTGTTATGTCAAACTTTACTGTTGTTACATGCATTACATGTTTGGAACACCCAGCATTGAAAGTCCTGAATTATGGATTATATATCACCATTACCATTCCATTATATGACCTTTCTCCCAAATGCAACTCCAAATCTAATATTGGTAATCAATACCAATTACCAAAGTGAGGTTTTATTACCATATAAAAGCTGTTATGTCAAACTATATTACTGTTGTTACATGCATGAAAGCATAAAGTTGTATAAATTTCAAGAAAAATAAATGTGTGTAATCATGAAAAGCTTTACTTAATGCTTCTTAAATTCTTCTGTATTATGAGGAGTGATTACCTTGCAGACAATGTCTGATAATTATGCACATAATTTTTTTGATATTTGATGTAATTTAATTTTATTTTTAACTCATTTGTATGGCCATTCTTAATTTCTATGGTCATATCAGGCTATGACTTGAGAAGCATCTGTTGAGTGTTACTCGAACTATAGCTTCTTAGCATTCTACTTGTTTAAACATACACTCAGAGGATGGGGAATAATTTTGTTTAAATAAAATTTTCTCATCCCAGCCAGAAATCAAACCCAAGACCTCTGGATTGAGAAGCTAGAATGCTGACCAAACAGCCAAAGGGGCAATCAGTTGAATTTGGTTTTGATTTGAGAGGTAGAAGCAGGGCTGAAAAATTTAATCCATAGCCAGGATTTGAACCACGGATCTTCCGCTTATGCAGCATTAGAGCAGCCATGCATGAAGCATTTCATCAAAATGAAGCATAATTTAAAATGATGTCAGATTATCATTACTTCCTATACCTCATATTCTATCACTGTAATGAGCACTCTTAATTTGTTTGTAAAGTAAACAAATTATTGACATCTTATTATTCTGAATATGAATGGAAATATGTCAATAAGAAAAAGTAAAACTCTTTGAGAGCATATAGCATCACCATCAGGCACATCACTACAACAAGATGACAATAAATATATATGTGTGTGTGAACTTGGTATATATACAAGAATAATTGTTTGGATAAATTAAAACTAAGTTGTATTTAACCAGGTATAAAGAGATGTGTACTTCAAATGACATTGAAAATCTAAAATTTTGTCTTATATAGTAACTCTTCCTCACAAATATCTCTGTGGATAAAGAACTTGTCAGATTGCCAAGCCAAAAGTACATTTATTTAATTGGCAAGACACAAAACCTTAAAACGAACTTAAATGGTGCACATGTGAGGCATTATACAGGATGGAACGGAAGTTATTACATTCCTTCTAATATGTGCTTCATAGAAGCATTACAAACAAAAAATTTGAATGGCATTTTGTTCTTTGATCAGCCGATTTCGAAAAAATAAATTATTTTATATCCAAATTGGATGCATAGTTCCACAAGAATGTACGAAGATAACAGTTTGTTACTCCTAAGATGCGTAGAGTAAGTTATTTCTGACATAGCTTCGGTAGTAATTATGGGACTTCACACACAGTTTCGAAATAATTAATCACTTAAAAGACTTGAAGGAATACTACGAGCAGCTCCTTCAGATGTATAGCATGTCAACAATGTTGTGTTGAGGTTGGTCAGGGAATTGACTTGGTTTGTGGATGTAAACATGTTGGGCATTTTCACCTAATGTTTTGGGAGCTAACGCTTATGATTGACCTATACTCACATAGTAAACACAGAAGGACAAGACACGGTATCCATTTATGTTCTCAAGACGCACCGTTTGTTTATGTACTGAGTTAGGAAAAGTGTCATCCACTCAATCTGCTGTGTTGCCAGCTTGTTTTTGACAAAACTAAAATATCTCCATAGAAAATGGTCAGAGACAAAAACTTAGGATACAAAATGGGTTCCAAATACCGAGATCTACCACTAGTTCAAATTAATGTAATGATTTTCCTTACACCCAGTATAAATAATTTCCATAAAGAATCTGCTTCACTTTGAACACCAACAAACTTTGGAGTCTGTTAAATCTTTCACTTCATTTCAATTATCATTATAAAATAATACCTTTTTTTTTATTTATTTACTTTAAATGAATACATACTTGATTATGACAGACATTCAGCCCAGGCTCCGGATCCTGCTTGGGTTCAATTCTGGTACTGGCACAGGGATTTCCATATCCATTGACATCAGTCTTGACTTAAATGCTTCCCATGATGTCACCTTCTATTCTAATTCTTCAGTTACAATTATTGCTACTCCTTCCTTTGCTCTTATTTCCCATAGGACTCCTCCTAGGACACATCTCATTTCATAATTACCTTGTAGTGTTTGAGTACCATGTCCCTTTTTTCTTATCCACTGACCTTTAATATTCCGATCTTGTATTTCTTCATTTCTTCTATCATCTACTTCTTTTCCAGCTAATGTTTTTATATTCGATGTTCCAATTCTTAATCCGTATATATTTCTCGCACAGTCTTTGTCTATTTATCTGTCCCTTTCTGAGGCTCACATTTTCCTTTGGAATCTGACTTTACTTAAAGTGGGCGATTAGCCCAATGCTTAACCAACCCCAAAAGGTTTTGGTTTTCCCGCCAATACTCGGGAGGCTGTTTGCAGTGATTTCACACTGGGTAATGGAGTCGCCACTTCCCTATGCCGGTGTTTATAAACCAGAGACTAAAATCAATATGTTATGCAGTATTAATATATTAAGAATGTGACAGTGAAGTTTCTCAGAGGAGGGAATGGAGGAATGACCTCCTCACTTTCTTCTGCTTTTAAAGAAGACTGCCAAATAATTTTTCACCTCAAAATTCAAAGCCCTAATTGTGTACTACATCATAGCCGAATGAAAATTAAGTTTTAATGGGGTTTAAACAATGTGTGCTCACATGATGCATGAAAACATTACCGGAATGCCAGAGGAGGAAAGCTTGACATTTCTTCCTCTTCTGCTTCATCAAGCACAGCCATAGTCATTGGAGAGGAATGCTTGGTTTAACACAGCCTAATGGATGTTGAGGAGGATTCCTCCCTTGACCCAAAAATAGTTATTCTACACATAAGTAGCGCACTAGTGACTTACTATTGCTGTCATCTATTCACATTTCTTTGTGATATCAGAGTGCAGCTGTGGTGGGAACATCTCCATAAAGTTACCGATTTAGGTTCATCTTATAGGGTATCATTTTCTCTCTTTCAGGATCCTTTGCATTGTACTTCAGGGCACCCCCTGTGGCTACTGGAGGTATTCTTTGCCTTAAGTAATATAGGTTTGCACATTGTAACACTGATTTAAATCATGGAGTAACATGCACTGTAGCAAGATCCCAAGAGCCTCTCTTTGTGAGGAAAATCCTTTCCAGTGATGTGCAATACTTTGCAAATGACTCCATCAACACTCTAAATCAATATTATTGGGCTTCTGCTAACTCCCATTGGGTTCAAGCATGCACATGTATATCCAATCGGGAATGCATGTGATGTGGCGGGCTATTTATTGAATGTGCTTTTACTTTGGCTACAGAAACCAATTAGGTTTAGATTTTATGAGTAAGTGCAGGACTTCAAAGTGGAATGGCAAATCATCCATTTGGGCTATAAGGAAGTAGTTACTTTACTAATTGGATAGAATATATGGTCCTGACTGTTTATGTTGCATTGGGATAGAGATAGAGAGTGAGTGTCCCTTTTTGCTTTTCCCTTTTTTAATTGATTCTGCTGTGCTTCATTTCAAACTGAAATATCCTATATACTTACATACTTCATTGACCATGCAGAACTCCACAGCTTCATTTTGGACACTGATTGAACTTGGCATTCATCTTCTCAATATAGCATCCTTAAATTTTCTAACAGGAATTTCCAAGCAGGTTTAGGGATAAAGTGTGTCAGGGTATAAGAACAACCTTCTTACCTTGCGTAAACTGTGGCTATTTCAAGGCAGGCAAATAAGTATTCGTCCTTGATGAATTTGAAATTGAACTTTGTCACTTGATGTAGCTACTTCTGCCTGCACAGACAGCACTGCACAGATAAATGTCAAAGCAACTCCTGCAACTCCACTATAGAATGCCCAGCCTGTGAATAAAGAAACAGAAATAATTTACAGTAAAGGAAGGTTATTCATATTCTTTTTGAGAGCATAAATTACACACAAATAAGCATTATATGATGATGTACTTCGATGTTACATTTTTATTGAAGGAGAAAAAAATATTCAATTCTTATGGGGAGTGGCAGATAGCATGCACACACACTAATCTCTATGTGTATAACAGGCACTTAAAATCACATATATCATAAGCTTGTACACAAAAGTGGGCAGTAAGTTGTAGTGAATTTTACATAATTTAAATGTAAAATGTTAAAATTAATTAAATTCTTCTCTTCTTCTTATTTAACATGGGCCCGTATAGAGATGCAATTTTTAGCACATTTGAAATGACTAAATGTGTCAGTCTCACTGCAGTTGTAAAGTTGTAAGATTTTTTCCTTCTTTGTGGTCATAGTATAGGATCGATGCATGTGGTGAAATCTGATTCGAAATAAATTATTTTTACGTATATAACTGGTAAAGGGCTTTATTTTCTTCTAGCACTGTTAACAATCTAGCTGATTATTTAATTAAATAATTATTTGTAGTATTTTAGACTAAATTATCTTCATTAATCTTATGAACCATTGCTATTTATGTGAACAGAAGAAGATTGACTCCCAAGAAAAACCGTAACCCAATGGCATACAGCCTATCTGGGCCAAGGCTTACCGTCTGACCGTAGCATTCCCCACCTCTGCCCACTACATTAATTGGGGTGCAGTGCTGGAGGTAGGACATGGTCAGTGCCCCAGTCCTCCCCAGCCAGTTATGTGGTCTTCTCGACCAGGGGCCACTACTTTTTAATCAAGTAGCTCCTCAGTTGGTCCCTTGGGGACCTAGTGGACTGAGTGCACCCTGAACCAGGTCTCCCAGTGGAAATCCCTGTGCCAGTACCGGAATCGAAGTGCTGGTAAACAGCAGCGCTACTACTGAGCTAGGGAGATGACCTTTGACTCCCAATGCTTCTGAATTTCACATTTGGTTAGAGAGCTTAGAAAGTAAGCTGCTTCAAGTCTAGGAACTAACACTAGGAACACAGACCAGACGAGTGCTCTAACCATTAAACTACTGTGACAACCTGCCAAAGTGACACTGAATTCTCTAACCAATTCGTATTTCTCCCAGTAAACCACTTAGAGCACCCGCCTGGTAAGCGGAGGGTCTGTGGTTCAAATCCCAGCTGTGGCATTGAATTATTTAGTTCTGATTCTACCTCTCAAACATAGCCCACACATGACGTGTGTTTAAAAACACCAAGAGTAAGTGTGTTGGCATAAATAAATAAGGTTAGATAATGTTACAAGAAAGGAAATGAAATAAGGATAAAGCAATAAGTTCCCCCTCCTTTTTCTGTTTTTCTTCTCCCATTATTTTCTTTAAGCTTAACAGCAATAATATTTGAATAAGTATTAGAAAAAGAAGGAAAAATGTGCTATTCCTCCTAATTTTATATGGTTATTAATTATTGCCAGTGGCAATGTTAATGTATGCAGCAGTAACAGTACTCATTGATACTTACCCAGATGGCAGTCAGCAAGGAAAAATGGAGCAGCATTATGACCACACAACTTTTGCACTCTAAGAGATCCCCAGCCTGCTGGGTACATTACCAGTCCAAGAATGTAGAATATTCCTGTACAAATTACATAAAATTTATTTGACTAAAACCTTAAATTAAGTTTTCTACAGAACAAGAAGAAAATAATAAGTTTACAGACTTAGTATATCAAACAGATGCTGACACTTTTAAGATCAGGTCACATTTCCTTATAGTACACCTCTCACTTTAAGGTACCTATATGGAATGTTCCATTGTCAAAATGTAAAACTATGTGTAGTAAAAGGTACATTTCAGAAGCATAAAACACGTGCAGTATTTTATTTGAGATTAAAAATAATCACTTACAGTCTTTCTATCTTTATACACCATTTTAAAAAGGAGTTTACAAAGTACTAGAAAATATATTTTTTTAAGAAATCCATTTCTCAACCCAAAATCCATTCTGTATACCCTTAAATTTTCACTTGCATTATGTAATTTTATCATTTGTACCAAAAGACGGAGGTTTAAGATGTTTAATTATATCGCATATATGATTGATATTTTATACTGTCACAATGAGTACAGCTGACAGAATAGTATAATAGCATATCTTGGCTGCTACTGTGCTTTGTTGGGGAATCAATTCTGTTTTCTCTAATGTAAATAAATAAAGGGGCAATTCACTATAATCATAACTGCACCAAAATGAAGTTTAGTGGAATGGTAATTTCTGTAGGCATATTAGGCCACTGAATATTAGCCTGTGAACTAATTGGCTTTTAATATGAAAATTTCTTAAAGCAGATAGAGATGTACATCAATCAGTTCTATTTTTCAATGTATTTATTTCTTTTTGTACTGTGCATGCTAGGTTGATTGGTGCCTTTCTCATAATCTTAATTATTAGAGTTATAAGCAGAATTCTTTTTTGTCAAGAAATATTGTGGAATTAGAAATATTGGAGCCAATTTTGAGATTTGGAGTCTGACAATGGTAGGATAGTCACAGTAAGAATTGAGCTTACTGGTTATGGCTCTGTTGCTATGAATTTCATCATAGTTATTGCACCCATTCTTTACATTAAGCTTGGATTCAGTTTGTAGTTAGTGTGTTTAATTTTTTGCTGTTTTCTTTTATATCCTTTGTGTCATTTATTCTTGTTTAACCCTAGAGCAGGCGCGCTGGTGTATTTTATACACCACATTTGCATTTTGCGCTCTAACGGATAAATACCTTAACGTATCAGTACATTGTTGTCAGTACCTTTCATGTCATTGTTTAGCTTCCGTTTAGTTGTGTCAGAGCAATTGTAGCATCAACAACTCAAAGGCAACGACAAGTTATTCTTGGAACTGCACCAGCGGCGTATTTTATACACCGCGCACCCGGTCATATAAGTACTATTTCAATTGTCAACCTAATCTGTTGTACTTTTACACAAAGCGGCTGCATAACGAATTATGTGTTTTAGAGAGGGCCATTATTATAGTGCATTATTAGCCACCAATATTTCGTGTTTCTAATTTTAGGGCCAAAACATATTTGACAGAAGAAGAATCAGAACGGTACCTTTTAGAGGTGCTCGCTGAAGAAGATGACTGTGGGGATATTGATGATCTGTTTTCTGACGGAGAGGATGAAGTAATATTATCGAGTGATCATGATACTAACTCTGAAATTGAAAATGATGAAGAACTGTATTCCTTTGATAGTAAAGCTGGTGTTTTCATTGGTAGGGACGAAAAAACAAAATGGATGAAAACTGAGGTGCATAGAAAAACATCCCATGTACCAGCAAAAAATATTGTCAAGATCTTTCCAGGCCCTAAAATGGTAGGACAAGGGATTGTAGAGGAAATTGAATCATTCCATAAAATAATCAATATTGATATAATAGATGAAATTGTGCATTTTACAAATTTATTCATTCAAAGAAAGAGGCTAGAAGAAAGTTATTCTAGGGAAAGAGATGCTAAGCTGACAGACAGAAATGAAATTTGTTCAGTGTTAGGTATTCTGTATTTGATTGGTCTCAAAGGTGGAAACCACACAAATGCATTGGAACTTTGGTCAAAAGATGGAACAGGAATGATTATTTTGAGGTCTTGCATGAGTTACAAGAGATTTCTATTCCTTCTTAGATGTATCAGATTTGACGATAAAGATACAAGGGATATAAGATGCAAAACAGATAGGTTAGCAGCAATTAGGAGCTTTCTGGATACATTTGTAAAAAACTGCATGGGTAGTTACAGTCTTGGGGAATTTGTTACCATTGACGAGAAACTAGAAGCATTCAGAGGACGTTGTAGCTTCATACAATATATTCCCAACAAACCAGCAAAATATGGCATCAAAATATTTGCCTTGTGTGATGCTAAGTCATTCTACACTGCTTCGTTGGAAGTGTATTGTGGCAAACAGCCTGAAGGACCATTTAGTGTTTCTAATAAGCCATTTGATATTGTGTGTAGACTAACGGAGCCAATAAAGGGAACAAATAGAAATTTGACAGTAGATAATTGGTATAGTAGCTATCCACTGGCTCTCCATCTGCTGCAAAATAAAATCACTTGTATAGGAACCATGAAAAAGAATAAAAGTATGTGTGTATTCACATGTATGAAACTGATGTTAGGCATTAGATAACATATTACTTACAATCAGTTTAATTATGTAATGTTAATTAGCGCAATAAACAGTAAATGAATAGCAACAAATGGAATGTAGTGTATTGTGTACAAAATACACCGCGCGCCTGCTCTAGGGTTAATTTATATTTGATGTGTTATTTGTGAGCTTATGAAAATATATTTTTCTACACATTAGTCGAATGACCATTTGTGGTACATATCAGCAACATTACTTATACCAGGATAACAAAAAGGAGATACTCAAACTGGCCACCATTGTTGTCCATACATTTTTGGCACCTCTTTAGGAAACTATCCATCACTCACTGTAGTTCATGCTGAGAAATGCTGGCAATTTCCTGGTGAATATTTTGTTTTAATTCTTCCAGATTGTGTGGGTTTTTCTTGTACAGTTAATATTTTAAGTTACCCCAAAGATAGAAATCTCAGGGGGTTAGATCAGGGGACCAAGAGGGCCACAAATCTCTACTAATAATTCTATCCTGAAACACGTTTTCAGTTGTTCTCATCGAAAGATTTGTCATATGAGCTGTTGCAGCCTCTTATAAAAAACAGGGGGGGGGAATATTATTCACGTATGTTAGGCATTAATTGTTGACTCAAACAGAATTGGCCCTATAACTCAGAACCTAATATGTATTGTCGCCCATAGCATTATTGTCGGCACTATCGCAAAGGAGCCGAAGGGAAGAGACAGAGAATGGCCGCATTGTTGGGGCGCTTGCCGAAAGAGAGAAAGGGATAGAGACTTCTGGAATTTTCTGCTTTGTATTTCACCGCAATAATAACTGAACTTTCCTGAAGTTTCCAGAATAGTGCCTGGGAGATATAAATAGCGGGTAAGTGTGAGAAGGGACAGTTTTTGTGTTACGAATTTGGAGCCGTGCTGTTGGTGAATCAGTAAAGACTTTCTTGCTGTTGCAACGAGTGTACAAAGTTACTGTTTACGGAAATAAAAGTGTTTTCTTTATCTCGACTACATCTGTCTTCTTTACTTTACACCCACCTAAGTCACAGTATTGTATGACAAAAAAGTTGGTGTATGATGTGCCATTAGTGGAGAAAGGTTTCTCACAGCTCCAATAGCAATTTCTATCTAACATAAAGCATACAAGACAAACCCACACAGCCTGGAAGAATTAAAACAAATAATCTGCCAGGAAATTGCTAGGATCTTAACTGAACTATGGCAAGTGATGGATAGTTTCCTAAAGAGGTGCCAAAAATGTATATATGAACAACAGTGACCAGTTTCAGCATCTCCTTTTATAAAGTTGGCCAGTGAAGCCTTTAAAAGTAGTTTTAAAAATGTTGTACAGTTTCATCTGTGCCTTTTGTGATAGCAGCAGACAACAATAAGCACCGAGAACAAAGAGGCAAAACACTGCGCAGCCTTTTCGGAACCTGTTTGCTCTCCCCGTAGTTTTACATTTGGCCACTAACCTGTCAAGCTACAAATCTCAAAATTAGCACTGTAATCCATGACAGATTCTGAAAATTTTGCAAAGGAATGCAATATGAAATGTAGAAATTATACACACTAAACAATTATACACACTGAATAACATTTTTCATTACAGTTCCAAGGAGATTTATCTTTTCTGTGCAATAAACATGACCAGCAGTACAGCCTACTCAATGTTTCAGAGTTACATAACCAAACTATTTTTCTATGCAGTTTAGAGTTAAATGTACACATGAAGTTCTTCCATTTGTTCTTCATCTTTAAGGTTTTCAAATAGGGAGATAGAGTTAGTTAAAGAGGGAAACTAACTTATTACAGAATGAACAAGATTGTAAAGGTTTATTAAATGGTATGCTTAGTATAACATCACTTTCAGTATCACACATAATTTGAATATTCAGCAGCAAAATTCACTGAAATGCACTCAATAATCACTGCATTAAATAAATGGGAGGAATGATTTCAGGTTTATTTCCCAGACCCCTGCTCATTATGTTCTTCCTCATTGTAATTACTAGCAACTATTCCATAATTTAATGGAGAAAATAGTGCTCTTTTTTCAGCACTTTGTTATATAATTTGTAAGTAAATAGCCTTTTCATGATCAGGTAAGTTTGTAGTATTTCTTGTCAGTGAAAACAGATATTGTATTATAGCTACTTAAGCCTTGCAGAGTTGGATATTCTTATTCATTAGCTAAAAAAGTAATATTATATTATGAAAAATAACTATACTAATTCAATTTACCTGCAATAGTTTGCGCTGAACCAGAAATAGTGAAAATGCTTTTCCTAAAGATGCTTTGCACACAACAGCTTAACACAGAAGTAATCACTGTAGCTACCATAATACACAATCCTACACAAAGTAGGACTAACGAAGCCTTCCACCAAGCAGGAAAGCGGTTTGAATCAGCGCTCATGCCATCCAGAGTAAAAGGACCACAGTGCTGGCGACCATGCAGTCTGGTACAGCGGTTGTACAGACCAACAGATGGAGAGTACGTCACTGTTAGATTTTCTGGAGCAGAAATAAAATTAAAATCAGTATGGCTTAAATTCTAAACAGAAATGTTGCTGAATATGGGCTTCTTGATGCATAATGTTGCTGAACCATGCCAACTTGACATGAAGAAATACACTACTGGACAAGGAGATTGGCAACTACCAATCAGGGAGAAACCGGCTAATGGAACAGAAGCGCAATCTAAAACTGAAACAATGAAATAGAACCGCAAACTAAATAGTGCAATAATGTAAATAAAGGAGAACATTAGCAGAAACTGTTATGAAGTGAAGAATTCCTTTTTCTTCATTCCCTTTAGCTGTCAATTTTTAACAGAAATCTGCATTTGGAATAACATTGAAATCACCAGTTATTTGCAACAATTACTTCCAGTAAAATCTGATGTTTAAAGCATTCCGTTTGTCAGTCACCTACTACATCTAACGCAAAACTTTGTATTTGTTTCATAAATGTACATTATGAAATATATTCATATTTTATGATTATCTACCGTATGGCATGCATAATTGCATAGCTTATGATTTTTTAGTTCTTTCAGGTTATACAGTTTATGCCTCTAAAAAGCAACCTTGTAATTCTTTCAGAAATATACATTTATGAAACATATCCATATTTAAGATGATCTATCTGCTGCACAACTGCATGAGCTTATGATAGTTATGATAGTTATTTCAGGTTATGTGATTCATAATTAATTTGCTTCATTGCAACATGAAGCGATCTTCATTTATTCCGTAATCATGTTGTTTGTGTTACATTTGCGAGATGTTTTGGATTGAATTGAGGAGTGTGTGCTTAAACAAGATGGTCTCCCACCTTCTAGTTACCCAAATTTCACATTTTGAACGAGAATAGAGCTTTCCGCCTTCTGTAGTTACCTCCATACTCATCTTTATGCATTGCCACCTACACAATTCTGTCATTCAAATGTTCTCCTATCCCTTGCTATTTTAATTTCTCATACATTGGTGCCCTGCGTTATATGGTCCCTGAGCCCATATTCAGCAACATTACCTTCTAAACATATGTAGAGAAGATCCAACCATATTGTCACAGAGTTCCTACAGACACCAGTTTCCAGATTATCCTGATTTTTGTTAATTTGGATTACCTCCAGTCCCGCCCAGTCTGAATAAATAAGGTTCTTGTGTACTTTCTTTTACAATAATTGTTTATACAAGAAAATTAAATGTGAAAATGCAATAATCTTCTCCAGCCCGCCCTACCAGTTTCAGAATCAATTACTTTTTCTCTGAAGCATTTTAAATGTCTGTTTATTTTATGTTTCTTTATTTATTTCTTGGTCTTTTTAATTGGTGTAAGTCATAAAAAGTAAAATCCATAACGGTAAATAAAAGATTCCAAAGGTACCTTTCTACAAATTCCTGAAAGTTATCTGGCCTTGTTAACAGGATGCATGATGCACTAACACATATATTTCCCTCAACTTGTTTGTCACTTATTCATGGAACAGTTGTATGTGTGTTACAGATAGAACAATGTGCTGAAAGGTCATTTCTGTTAAGTGTTAGATTGTTACTGTTGCCTTTTGTTTATACCCTACATTATACTTGGACATTATATAGCATTTATTTTTACCAAACGCGAACCCAGTTTTGTAATGCAATATAATCGTCCATACATATCTAAATCACACTAAACCTAATGCTTAAATATGTTGGCAAGATTTTAAACTGGCTTTAATAAAATGCAATCTCCCTGCATTTTGTTTATTAACAAAAGAATGGTGAATTATTAACCATATTTATAACCTTCTCTTTTAAGTGTAATTATAACCATGTGTAGCTCACACATTCGATTTTGAACACTGACCTTCACCCAGGTTGGCGAGCTGGGATCTCGTCTCTGTCCTAACACCTATGTTATATTTAGCGACCTTATATCTTGTATTACTTGATGCAATACTCTGTATGAAGTGTCTGACCCCCACCCCTGTTGACTTCCATATGCAGACACATAGGAAATAAACAGTCCAGTGATACTTGAGGGGGCAACAATATCACAATGAGATAACATTGCCACTGAAGACAGGTAAGTGACTTGTATCAAAGCTTACATTTGAATATTTCAGTGTTCTAAAACGATTGCATGTGCTATAGCATTCTGTGGATACTACCTGAAAGTTTTTGTCGTGGTGGCCCAATCAACCATTTGGGGGTGAGAATAGCTGACAGGACAGCAAGTGTAGCTACCAATGTGAGAAGGGTCCATAGTAGACTTCTTATCGTGACAATCACATAGCACATCTTTTATTCCTGGAACATAAAGATATTGTTGTCATTTGTGAAATACTGTATTATCTGCACAACACTTTGTTATAATTGCTTACAGCTTAATTAGCACACAAGTTGGATGGGTACTCAGAATTTGAACAGCATTCCATATTTCTTGAACATGTTGACGTTTCAACTTTCTTAATTACTGTAGTATTAAACATGTATTTTATTAATACTCATACATTACCATAATTTTGTACAGTTGAGCCTCGATTATCCGAGGTGAAGTGGACCGACAGTACCTCGGATAATTGAAAACTCAGATTACATGAACTCTGTCAAAGATGGAGAGGGAAACGTGTGGTAAACTGGTGAAATGAATGAAAACATGATCAAAGATGTGAAGAAACAGCATCTACTGTATTATCAAATGAAAAAATGATACATACAAATAAAAATAAAATGAAAATATAAAATAAAAGAAAGGCCTACAGTACATATATAGTATGTACATGTTCCAGTTAAAGAAAGGTTATTTCTTCAAGAAGTCCATGAGTGTTTTCTGTTTAATGGAACTTGCTCGCTTCTTTGCCACTATTTCATGCAATCATGTAGCACTAAAAGATCTGTTGAAGTTATCTCATGACTGTTGCTCTAGGTACTCCATGGTGTTTTCTATTGCTTTGCATCCTTCACTGTGGCTGATTTTCTCTTTCTCTATTTCAATGTCTTCATTTCACTACATTCACTGTCTCTACCATCAGTCACTGCATTGATCCATCAGCTACATTGTTTTCAGTGATTGTTTCATCTGCCAGTCTTTGAGCTAGCTGCACAAGGCTGAGGTCAACATGCTCTATGGGCAAAGCTTCTTCATTTTCTGTGACATTTAATAATGCATCATGAAACAAGATCTCGGTTAATCAGTGCTTGGATAACCGTGGCTCTACTGTATAACATTGTTGTACTGTCACATGAGCCCCAGTTTTAAGAACACTGAGCCTCCTACTGCAGAGCTTAATATTTATGTCTAAAAGTATCCTGGGGTATTTGTCAATCTCTTGGAACTTTCCCATAAGTAATAATAAGAAGAAGATGAAGGAAGAAGAAGAACCCACGGATTGTCGCCTTGTCGCAGTGGAGGGGCTCAGTACCCAATGACCTAGATGGCAGGTTCAGGGCGCTTAGTTGCTGACTTGCCAGAGTTGAGGGGAAGTGAAGAAGAATCCAGTAAAGTCTGATGAGGTTCAATAGTCTGGAAAACAACTCATTTAGGAGAGAAAACTCCAAAATATAACTGGGAAGAGGACTCTCATTAACTGTAGTGAAAGCAACTATCTAAGGGAAGAAAACCCTGACAGAAAAATCCTGGTCCTCCAGGTTGGAGATTCTGGCGATCAGGTTGGTGTCCCATCCAGATAAAAAGTCTTACTCCTAAAGCTCAGAAGAAAGACAGCCAGACGGATTTACCGAAGATGACTAGGACACCATCGCAAGCATTTATATGCCAGAAGAGGGAAGCAAAGAATAAAAACTATGTTATGAAGACTTACAAAAACATGCAGGTACAATTAATAAGAATGACCAACTAATTTTGGGTTCGATGCCCGGCAGCCACGTACTCTGACTTGGGTTTTTCCATGGTTTCCCCTTGTCACAGGTGAATGGGGTGCTTAGTTTCATATAAGTCGTGAAGTGAGACATGAGCAATTCCCTTAGATACACAGTGGCACTCTTTGCCTGAAATGCTTATGGTGGGGGAAGCTGTGCAAACATGCAGAAGCTTATCGTTTCTATCCACAAAAAAAATGGTTCGTTAGCACAGCTTTAATGCATATTACTAATGACATATATGTATAACAATTAGCTTTATAATGAACTAAGTGATTTCGCTATAACTATGGCCATGTGCCAACAATAACTTTCATATGAACTGCAATTGTTTCGGCTGCATGCTGTTGTAGTGATTTGCAGCAAACTGGCACGTGTATTCTCCCGCTCTCAGCCGTTGCATAGAGGAAGGGAAGGAAAGCAGTTTCCCCTATGCACAAGAATTGTTCATGTTTTACCTCACGACCTACTCCACGGTTTCCTTCCCATAATTTCCCTTCAGATGTGCTTTGAGGCGAGTGGTGTTGGTGGTGCCGGACAGATGGCGCGGATGTTTGCGCACGGTAACTGCTGTTCTCGGCGCAAGATGGCGTTTGGGCGGCTGCTGTTCTCCGTGAGTGAGGACTTCTGTGGTGAGGACGCTCGTACGACACCGGCTGCTCGGCGGTTCCCTCACTTCATCCCTGCCTCCGGGGGGTGTTAGCCACAATAGATCGGCGTAAGTCGAAGTGCGCGAGGTGTCCCCCTCCGTCTATACCCTTTACCTTTGTAAGATATACGATTAAATCCTAAGTTGAACAACATTTTCGACGTAATCTAAATATTAGGAATAAAGCACATGTTTCTTCAAAGAAATGGGTACAAAAATATACGGTGGCTGCTCCAGCCTACATAGGTAATATATGCGAATTTTATGAAGAAATGTGATTGCCAATGGTTGCAAGGAACATATCCTGAAGTAAACGTCAGTATTTCTACATTCCCGAGTCAACTCTCAGGAAGAATCACTTGGATTCTTGTTATGTCGATAACTGGGGGGGGGGGGGGGGGGGGAGATCAGCGTAAAATAGGTTAATCGCCTATATGGGTTTCATCTCATGAGACGACGGATGTAACTGTGGGCACTTTGGGCTGCATCTAAACCTTATTTAATTCATTGTAAAGCTTTGGAAACAACAAATGGTTAACAATAGCAAGATTAATTAATGATTGACTTACGGTCAGATGGTGTTAAATGTTACAAATTGAATTGGCCTAATAACGACATGTGTAAGGAGGGAGTAGAAGAGTCGTCCCAAGCACCTGGCTGTTTGGCACGAACCACCAGTTCGTTAATGTTCTAGTATGTATAATGCGTAGCTGTATTGCTCGTCGCTGAGTTCTCCTTCAGAATCAGAATCCGATGGTGCCCGCAAAATGGACGATTTATAGCTCAAAATTGTTACATTTTGACAGTGAATACACACACACACACACACACACACACACACACACACACACACACACACACACACACACACACACACACACACACACACACAAATACAGACCATGCTGATCAGTAGGGCTCGGAAGTTCTTGCCCTAAAAAACACTGAAATATGCATGCATATATGCTCTTAAAAACTTGAAAATATGTCAAGAAATATGCACTATTAATTAAAACGATTGACGTCCCTTTGCAGTAGACAAGACGAGTTAGTATAAATAATAAATAAAGTTACCGTATTCCTTAGACGTTGAAGCAGAAGTGGTCCGGCTGCTAGTAGTAACTGCTAAATTGCAGTTCACAACAAACACTTTGCACAAATTATCAACTGTAAAACATCGTATGTTGTCTCGCAAAACACATTTGTAACGTGAAAAACTTCTCTCCAAGATGTTATCGGGCATATTTAAATGATGTTAACTGCTTTACAGAGAGAGTCAAGTCTCTTGGTGTGACAGATGTTTTTTTTTTTCGAGGATGTCTCGAATATCGCACATCTAGTTATAACCAGAATTTTTTTGAAATTACACAATTCACTTTTTGTCCTGTGCTACCAGGAACCGAACTTAGGTCACATATATGGCGGCGCCGTGGCCGAGCGGTTAGCGCGCTCGCCTACCACCTAGGCGGCCCGGGTTCGATCCCAGGGACCCGCATGTGGTATTCGTGGTGGACGAAGCGGCGTCTGGGCGGGTTTTCTCCGGGTTCTCCGGTTTCCCCCGCCATCTCATTCCACCGGTGCTCCATCTTCATTCCATGTATCATCAGTGTCACCGCCTGTGGTGCCGTAGTAGTAAAAACGGGCGTTAAACACTACACACACACTAGGTCACATATGGTTTTTTCAAAGACAGTAAGGGACACTGGGAGTGAAATTTGAAAGTTCCACATTTCTTGATAGATTTTTCTGAAATGTTTACTGTGTTTGTATTTATATGAGAATAGGAGGTACACCAAATTTCATTAAAATTGGATAAGTCGTTTATGATATATAAATTATTTTATGAATTTAATAGGCGCATCTTCAAAATAGAGCTCGCGTCTATTGACTTTTCAAAATTCATTTATATTGGCAGAACTGATACTCTAAAACATGAGTAACAATTGTATGAAGAGATATTTCAAATACGTTTGCTGATCATGCTGTACATATTTTTTTAATAACAAAGAAAATTTAATCTTAAAAATTATTGATTTTTTTTCATACAAAAAAATGTTTTTGGAATTCATGTTAATGATAACATCAATATTGAATCATAGTTTTGTTTAGCTGCTATTCAAGAATACTTTTGGAAATTTTCATTGAATTTGAAGCAAAACTCAGGCGCGACCTTCTTTTAGAATGTGCAGAAATGTAGTTTTGAGAAAAAGAGGCTTTTATATCGGAACATACTGTGTACGTTAAGGGAAGAGCACTATTTGAAAGGGCCGTAATGACCACGTGGGGTGAGGGATGTGACAAATGTTAGCTGATCCAAATGCACAGGTGTTCCAGGAACATTTTAAGGTCAAAAAACAATTTTCGACTTTTTGACAATTTTGACCAAAATTTCACTCCCAGTGTCCCGTGATTCATGCAAAGGATATCGTACAGCTTCCAATGCCGTTATGGCTGTTGGTAAGATAGAAAAATGAGCAGATATGAAACTAAGATCCTCTATTAACCCAGTGTCTGACAGAGTATTTTGCACAGTTTCCATTGATGAAGCATCTTTCGAGTCCAATGAATTAACAACCTCTTCGACTATTTCTACGATTTCTCGTATGTGCTCAGTATAATATAAAACTGCATCGACTCATGTTCCCCATCGAGTTAACACTGGTGCAGATGGAAAGTCGGATATTAGGTGCTGTTGATCTAAACAACTTAACTCTTTTAGGAGATTTAACAAAAATTTTCTTGGTACTGGACACAAATCTATCTACCAGGGGGAAAGAATCACGTATTGTCTCAGAAATGCGATGAAGAGCGTGTGCCAAACAAGTTATATGAATTAAGTTAGGAAAAATACCTTTCAGAGTTTGTCCTGATTTTAGCGTATAGGGACCTGCATCAGTAATAAAAGTAAGCGGTCGTATTTGATTCCACATGGCCATAGTAATTTCAAAGTGTCCATCACAAACTGGGTCACAGCTACATTGTTAGTGGCCGACAATTCGCACACATTAAGAAGATAAGGTGTAGTCTTTTGTTCATTATTTAAAGCACCCACGATTATATTAGCAATAGAACGGCGCTCAGAATCAGGGGTTTCATCAACAGACAACCACACAAACTGATCCACTAATTCATTTTTGTATATTTACAATACGTTACTGTAACAATGTCCTACATAAGTCTTACGCAGTGTACTTTCTTCAGGCACATGTTATCGAGTGTACTTGGCAAGAAAGTTTTTAAATGTCAGATTATTAATTTTGAACAAGGGAATATCAGCAGCTAAAAATGTTTGACAGAAGTAATATAATTCAGTAACCCTACTTCCTAAACACTGTACTAGCTGTTTTTGAACACGTTTGTTTGCGTGTTTTCTGATTAAATTCTCCTTATGTTTTGCTGTGTTTATGTGCCGACCTATTTACAATCTTTTCTCACTCCCTACATTTTTCTCACACGCTCCACAAAACAGTGCCCTATTATCTGTAGATATTAAGTCACCTGAAAACTCGTTCTGTAAATTAATTAATCTAGCACTCGGAGTTGGTTTTATTTTCGACATTTGAAGAGCTTTTTAACATTTTATACGCCTAATTTAATTTGGTGGGAACCAGTTCACAACACTGTTACGTTAGAAGACCACTACACAACTACTGATGGGCAGGCAAGCGTTGCTATAATCGTGCTGCTCAAAACGTTGACCTGCACTTTATCTTTGCTACTATAAACCTCTCAGATAACACACTGATTATTTTGTACGAACATACATATAATGAAAGGATGAAACTGGGGATTCACTGCATGACAACATGACTCAGCATTAGTTCTCGCCACCTCGCGAGTTGCATCATCATGTGCAATACTACCAATGTAAAAAAAAATTTATACAGATGGAAAAAAATAATAAAAAAAACATAAAAATAATTAAATATGCAATATAGGGGCTATAATATTGAAATCTTTGTGAGTTGTGTCATCATGTGCTATATTACCAATATGAAAAATATTATCCAGATGGAAAACAATAATAAAAAACCATAGAAATCATTAAAATATGCAATATAGGGGCTATAATATTGAAATAATATGCATTTATCAAAAATCAAGAAAATATGCAGTCATATGCACTATAAAATCATGTCCAAATAACTGAAAATTCCATAATTCTGCACATAATGTAAAAGCATACATTTTTAACCCCTATGAAAAAACATGCAAATGCATGAACTTCCTAGCCCTACTGATCAGCTAGGAATAGGGACCCCATAATTTCAAAATAAATAAGCAGATACATATTAGAAGTGCGAATTTAAACAAATTAATGTAATTAAAATATAATTGTATTATTATTCTGAGAACGACAGTGAAGTTTTAAATACAAAAATGTATGCATATGATTTACAGATATAGAGCTGTCCGTAACTTCGATAAAATGGATCGCGTACACTCCCTAAGAGGTTTATTCATCTGTACAAGACAAAAAATCACAGTTCAAGGACAGAAGTATGGCATCTCTAGGAAGCTTATTCCACTGTGCTTGACAGCTCCTTATGATGCAATATTACGATAACACCAGTATATGTCTTCTGTCTCCCATATGTTAGATGGTGTACGACTGTACGTAATACTCCTTCAATGCAGAGTGGAATCAACAACGCGATTCGTTTTTGTCCTCCACCCGCTGTTATGACAGTTCCTTGAATTAGATGCTTTCTCATTGCAACTTTCGAAGTCCAACTTTGAACTATGCATTGCTTTTACCCGTATCGTAGGACAGCATTCTCATTCTCATTTATTCTTTGATTGGGAAACGGGCCATAGTACCGAATGTCAAGTTTCAGTACATTTTCTCTAAACGTACTTAATTGCAGCGCGTAAGTACAAGTGATTAATGAACAGATATGTGTGTAAATCAATTGTTCTTCCACACTAGCCGTGTGTAGGACAAGGTTGTAAAGGGGTAGAGTGAGACTGAACAAGTTCAATGCCATAGCTGGGATTTGAACCACGGATCTTCCGGTCTCCGTTCGGCTGCTCTGACAACTGAGCTACCATGACCAACGTCCGACACATCAAATTCTCCAACTCATTCGCATTTTCCTGATGAAATCACACGAGGAGATTCTCAAATACATATGAGATAACATACTCTAGTAAAGTTGGGGATTTTATTGAGTGCTCAAGGTGCCCTCGCACTTCTACCTATAGGTCTTTTGTGCAATCCCTATTCCCATCACAGGTATTCGAGTGCTTTGGTTTTTATAAACTTCAGAACTTCCTTTCCTGAAATGGGATATTTACACCTATCCAGTGTCGAGGCCCCAAAGAGAACATACCCTAAAGGCGACTTACTATGCTGTAAGTATTTAAGTCCCGGGTTTAATAGTTTAACCAACTATAAGGGTTTTATATGCATGTGTTTGTTTTAGGAGAGGAATAATTGCTGCCTGTATGCTAAACGATCGATCACAGGAATATGTAAAATAAGTTAGTGGCTAGTAAGAAATTATTTACTTTTATTGCTAAGATATTAAATGAGATCAAGTGCAGTGCAAACATCAAGCGTAAAGACAAAACGGTGTTACACTGATATCTACTCTCTATAGACCAGGCCTGGCAAACAGTACTCAGCAGGTGTGAAGATATTCCCCTACGTCCACTTCGTTCGTGACGATCAAAGCGGAAAACTGGAGGAAACTATGCGAAAGTCGATTCTATCTAACCGTTGCTACTGCAGTTAATGAGGGGGGACTGTTCGACAGACCTGCCCTAGAATAATTTTCATTGCTGTTAGATTTACACTCAATGGTTTACCTGTTTTTTTCTTTCTTTAATTTTCTTAGTGGGTGCAGAAGATAAATGGGGTTTAGTGGTTAAATCAGCATTTTAATCAGTATTCTTAGTTCTCATTTTGGTTATTGCGAAACTGCATATTAAAAAAAATCTGATGTGTTGCACTCAAATGACTTTCTCTACTCTTGTACTAACCATTCTTACAAAATCTTATTCCTATATCTTCGTGTTAGTTGAGATAAACATTTCTGCAAGTTATCTTATTGAAATTGAAGCTATTAACAGTGAAGCAACAAGATTCTAAAGTAAGAACAAATTAGAAGTTTTTAGTTTCTAATTTGTTTTTACTTTAGTATCTTATTGCTTTTTCTTGTAGGTCCAAGGGGGATATTAGAATACAGTAGGCTTTGAGCGATAGTCAAATCTTTTAAAGCTTTGAGATTCCGTTCTCTTTGCACGCTTAACATATAAAAAATGAACAACGATGTTCCATTTCACGAAAGTTTTAAGTTTTCCGAAACCGACACAAATTACAAGAAATATCTCCGAAATGGTTCACTCTACAAAAAAATTTATTTAGACATAAATTGTGTGCTTTAGCGAGATCTACATTTTTGTACAGTAAGATTTTGTCTATCTCTTACGGTTTACGAGTTATTCAAAAGTCATCCAAAGTAAACAGGGCTACATAGCCTATAGCCAGAAAATTCAAAATATACATTTCATTTATCATACAAATATCTTAAACATAAGGCATTTTAATCAACATCGTTAGAGCCAATTTAAATAAGTTCAAAATTTTTGAAAAATGTTTCATGTAAAGAGTAGTTTAGGGTGGGGCTATTTTCTTCAAAATCTTCATGTCGCATCCTTGAAAGACATTAAACTTAAATACCAACTTTGCTTTTTAACCGACTTTTCGTTTTTGAGTTATGCTGTCCACATCCCCCCCCCCCCACACACACACACCTTTCTAAAAATGCTTTTCTTGGATTAAAGGGGTCTCAAAACATATATTTCCGGTGAAATCTCAGCATCGAATTTTTGGGTAGAATACAATACTTCCTCTACTTACCAGTAGATAACGTATTGGTCATTGTTTTAATGAGATCTTTCAGGTTACCAGTCTTCTCTTTGACATTCTTAAAAACAAAAGACATCTTGACATAGTTTTCTGTCAGGAGCAAATAGGAAACAGTTATATACTTCAAAGAAGAACTGATGAAGGTTTCGTAATTTTTTTGAACCAGCTAAACAAAGGGGGGAGTTATCGGGCAAAGATGTGCTAAACTGTACTTTTCCAAAAGTACAAATTGTTATATTTTGAAATATT
The DNA here is from genome assembly GCA_030765045.1 of Tenodera sinensis. Classification (NCBI taxonomy): domain Eukaryota; kingdom Metazoa; phylum Arthropoda; class Insecta; order Mantodea; family Mantidae; genus Tenodera; species Tenodera sinensis. Next base: position 60,682,564 of record CM060970.1, on the reverse strand, counting down.
GGATTTGATCTTGGCACAAATTACCATTAGATTCCATGACCTTGGAATACTTAGTTTTGCACTCTCGCTGATTCTTCGAGGTTCCTGTGCTTTATACTCTCACTTCTCTTCAGGAAATACCTATATCCAGGTTTATTTAAAATAAGTCTTGAGATTTGTTTACAGAACGAAGAATATCAGCATAACGTTCCCATTACACAAACATTGAAGTTGGTTAAAGAGAACCGTAACATATTTCAACAGGTGCGCAAATTTGTTTCGCTCGTCGTAGCATTGATGTCAGCGAGTGTTTCAGTAGAGAAAAACTTTTCTACTCTTAAACACAGACTTTGCGGCGCTCTATGACCCAGGAAAGACTTAACATCTCCCCCAGAAGGACTTGCTCATTGACCTAGGGAGCAAGCAGCATTTCCATGACGACATAACTGGCAAATATGCCAACAGAAATGATAGAATATCAACTTAATATACTTGTAAGGAACAGGTATGTTGCATGTGATTCTTATGTGATAAAGAGCTCCTGAGGTTTAGATCACAAGCCGCCACTGGTAGAGATGTGTGGTCCCCCGACCTAACCCCCTGCGACTTAAGACATGTGGTGTACAAGACAAACCCACACACCCTGAAAAAATTAAAACAAAATATGCGCCGGGAAATTGCCAGCATTTCTCAACGTGAACTACGGCAAATGACGGATATTTTCCTAAAGAGGTGCCAAAAATGTATGGACAACGACGGTGGCCAGTTTCAGCATCTCCTTTCATAAAGTTGGTAAGTAAAGCCTTTAAAAGTAGTTTTAAAATGTATGGTTTCATCCGCGCCTTTCTATGATGGCGGCAGACGGCAACGAGCGCCGGGAAGGCGGACAGGCAAAACACTCCACAGCCCGTTCGGAACTTTTTTGCTCTCCCCGTAGTTCAAATATATGATTATTCTTCTGCCCAAAGTCAAGTCCGATCTTTTATACTCGACTGTTTCATTATAGTGATTATGTATCCCTTCTAATATATTGGAGAAATGTTTTGCGCAGGCTGGAAGAAGCATTATTGAATATTTTAATACGAATTGATTTTAATAATATACCCAAAGATATCTGTACAGCATACATAGAGTGAGTGAGTGAGTGAGTGAGTGAGTGAGTGAGTGAGTGAGTGAGTGAGTGAGTGAGTGAGTGATTTTGTGAATGCGTGCGTGGTGAGTAAGTGGGTTTGTGCGTGAGTTTATGAGCGAGTGAGTTAGTGGAGTTTAAGGGCCGGTCATTTGGGCCTCATATATAGAATTCACGCAAATATCTGATACACAAATAGCATCCTTCTATAAAGGAAAACAAATCTAAACATTAAACGAAGTAATAAATAATCATTTCTTGAATCCTTTTGTGTTTTAACTCGAAAAAAAATTATAAGAACTGAACTTCAAAGATACAAACGTTTCCAGTAAGAGTGGGGCATAGTGCAACTCTCGTTGTTGCAATTTGGTTTCTGCATTCACGATCCAGTGCAAGTTAAAGAAGTTCGGTGCTTTCAGCAGCACTACTTCTAACTCCTCCATCATCTGTTTCAGATTTTTGAGCCGACATTCTTTCTCCCCTGTCTGACATATCTGATATAAATATAGAAATGATGCGGATGTACCTACTCATGTAAAATTCTGAATTGTCCCCAAGCTTTTCTTATGAAACGCTGCGGTTTTCCTGTGCGATACCGCCTGTTGCTAATTAAGTGTGTTACTAGAATGTATAAATCAGTAGCGTTATTTATGTTGTTGAAGTAATTTTAGTTGAAGTTTGCTGAAAACAAATGACAACAGAAGGAAGGCTCATAAAAGAGCATAGACAAGAAGAAAATAGAAGCAAGCACAGAACGAAAGAGCAGTGAACACAGAATTAAGAAAAGAGCAAGGATGTGCTAAGAGAGAAGAAAAAGAATAAATTGAAAAAGTCTTATGTGTTACACTCACATGACTTTCTCTAATCTTACTAACTATTCCTAAAAACACTTATTCCTCTCTTCATGCCAATAGAGATAAACATTTGCAGAAATTATTGCTATTATTCATGTAGGTGCAAGGGGAATATGAGAGAAAATCCAGTAATTGGATAGCTGTCGGTTGTCATAAAGACACGCCTGCTAATTGATCTGTAGAGAAAGACAATTTTAAATATGAATGATAAAGGATAAAAATCGTATAATGTGAAAATATTTGATAGATGAAGTGTAATAAAACACAACATTATTATAAAATTTGGAAATAGGACAGCTAATCATTCTATAATTATTTATTTATTTAATTTAGTGTAGTATACAGATGATTGTGTAAAATGTTCAAAGAATCACGGATAATGTGTAAACCAATATCTTTTAATTGCAATCCAAAACGTCGGAACAATTTAACAGTAAATTTAGTAATCACACCACGAGCACCAAAAAGTAGATCAATCACTTCTTAATTTGAAATTTTGTGTTTGTCTCTTAAATTAGGAATGCAAGTTTCATAATGTAGTTTTTTCCCCTTATCAACCTCCTTAATTTGGTCTAGATTTTGTTTTCAAACTGGATTCTAGGGTCAAGAATTAATCCCCTATTTTGCTGCCTGTCAATGACAATTACGTCTATTCTTTCATAAAAATAAGGTTAGAAAATGTGTTATCAACGTAAATATCGCCATTTCGAAACCAGCACAATGAATATGTTACAATAAATCGTAATTATTCCTGGACATGAAAATCTTCTTACTAATATTTTCACTAACTAGTATGTATCTTCTAAACTTCAGTAAACGAGACATATGTATATGTCACCAAGTAATCAGTGTAATTACTGATTCCTTACAGCAGTATTGGGAAAATCAAACGCCTTTTTTCGGCTTTGAACGATAGTCAAATCTTTTACAGCTGGTCGCTATATGAAGGCTTTGAAATTCTGTTCTCTTTGCACAGCTTAGGTATAAAACATTGAATATCGACCTTCCATTTGAGAAAAGTATACGTATTACAAAACTCACACAAATAACAAGGAATATCTCTGAAACGGTTTACTCCACAAAAAAATTCATTTGGACGTAAATTGTGTGTTTTAACGAGATCTACATTTTTGTATAATAAGATTTGGTGTATCTCTTACGGTTTACAAACTATGTAAAGGTCGTCAAGAGTAAACAGGACTACATGGGCTATAGCCAGGAAACTCAAAATGTACATTTCATTTGTCATAATAATATCTTAAAATCGTTAGAGCCATTTTTGAGAAAACTGTCTGTCAGTCTGTGAACGGCGAATCTCCGAAACCGCTTGACCGATCATCTCGAAATTCGGCACGTACATATGTATGTGTATTTTTTCATGGAGAAGGTTTATGTGCTATCCATTTTTCTATGCCGTGTATTACATTCACATGGTTTTCTCTACTCGGGTTTCTTTTACGTAACACATTTACGAATCCTGTTCTTGCCCTTCAACATACATGTCATACAATATTCTGTGACTGAAATTAAATGTGTATTACATTCGCACGATTTTCTCTACTCATTTTTCTTTTACGAAGCAATTACATTTGTTTCTCTACTCGCCCTTCAACATAGAATTCATACCGTTTCCTATATGTTTGAAACTATAAACGCGACGTATTACATTCACATGGTTTTCTCTACCTGCTTTCCTTTTACAAGACAGATTCACATGTCCTTCTCTACTCCCTCTTCTATAAACAATTCATACAATGTTCTATATGTTTGAAATACAAATACAACGTATTACATTCACATTGTTTTCTGTGAAGCACAATCACACTTCCTTCCCTACTCCCTCTTCTACAAACAATTCATGTAATTTTCAATATAACTGAAGTAGAAATGCAACGTATTACATTCACGAGGCTTTCTCTATTCGCTTTTCTTCCTGTAGTGTTTGTGATCGTTTAACAGTGCGCTAGTATAGTGCCTTCCTCAAGATTTTATTTATTTTGTTTATTTTTTGTTCCTTATAGTATCCTTAGCGTTTTACTCTTTGTTTAAGCACATTAAGTAATATATTTTTAAATGTCTCCTAAGAAACACAAGTCTATTGGGCAAGTGCAACCTAGGTCTACAAGTTGTAGGGATAAATCACTAAACCACCGGCACCGCTGGGTATTTCAGCTAGTTTGTTATAAATTGCTGCACGTCTTTAATTTTGTTGTTGAATCGTAACCAACATTAGTGTTAACCACGAGTTACTACTATCATGGAAAAGATACCATCGTGGTCTGCCTTAGGGTTTCCTAAGTTCACTTCCCTCTGGTGTTACCATGGTTCCTGAGAGATGATCTGTGGATCACAGATAAGATGTGTGATACTCTACAATGGTGAACTGCTAATTATTGACTGCATTTTGCTTGTTGGTTAGGTATGTTGTGTTAGTTCCTCAATATCAATAATCTTGAATTCGCTTAACAGTGGGTTTTTCAGACTTTTTTATACGTTGAATTCACACACACACACACACACACACACACACACACACACACACACACACACACACACACACACATTCACAGAGAAAAATTCCAAACCCCCTGCCGGGAATCGAACCCGGTACCCCTTACACAGCAGGCAGGTGCTCTACCAACTGTCATTTAAGTACATCGTTATGATAGGCATTTGTCATGCCGTTTTTCTACCAGATGGAGCTTAACACGTGCTACAATAAGCATTTGCTGGATGAAACAGGCGTGCTGGAAGGCACATGTGAGTGAACGTTGGCGGGCCATGTGTTGCCCCTCTCAGGAGACCGTCACCGATAGCTGTTGCATCTCTGCGACATACAGGGAAGTTAAACTAAATGAAACAAAAAGGGGGGAGGGTGAAGAGAACTTCATTGTAGTAGTCTTTACGCAAAAGCAGCTGGGCATAACTTTTCGTTTTTGGGTTATGCTGTCCACAGACCGACAGACACAGACACACACACACACACACACACACACACACACACACACACACACACACACACACACACACACACACACACAAACACACACCTTTTTTTAAAAATGCCTTTTTTTGATTCAGGGGGTCTCGAAACATATTTCCGGTGAAATCTCGACATCGAATTTTTGGGTGGAATACACTACTTCCTCTACTCATCAGTAGAGAAAGTAAAAATGGGAAAGTATTGCATATTGTTTCTTTAAATGTTACATAAGTAAAGCTTATAAGGGTTGTTTTTCTGATAATGTTTGCTATTTTGAACATGATGAACATCTTACAAGTTATACTAGCAAAGTGTCACTATTATCGTGAACGAAAAACCGATATAGCAAGAATAGAATATTTCCGTTCGCATTAAGTACTTCAAACAGGCATAGATTTGTGTCCTGCTGAACGTTTACATATATTTTAATTTTTATAAACTCTTCAGAAAGAAAAATTGTTTTAATAGTGGTTTCCGAAGTATCACATTACACCCAAATTGCACAGAGAAGAGAAAGGGCGATGAGGATGAGAGAAGGGGAAAAATGAGAGTGGAAAAGAGGATAGAGGGAGAAAAACGGAAGCATAGAACAAGAAAAGAAGAGAGGGAGAAAAAGAGATGAAAGGATAGTGTTAGAGAGGGAGAAAATGAGGAAGTGAGAGGAGAAAAGAGAAAAATCTGTATTTTAACGCAATACCACGAACAGGACTGTAAGTTCTGTTAGTAATTAATAAACCATCCCAAAGAAGACACAATTTGTTGGAGATACGAGATGTAAAATGCATGCAGGTTACGCCACTGAACAATGGTGTGGTATTTCTCGTAGGGTGCTTTAAACCCGCCTTCCCTCCCACTAGGGGCTGCTGTAGCTTGGGAACATTCCAGCTCGTTTCAACAAAAATGTCATTCATATATTCCACACAACAGGTTCGATGCTAGTATTAACATCAACCAAGCTGGAAATGCGTGCATCCACGTGACGCAAATCAGAAGCTGCAGTATGTTTGTATGTTTGTCCTCTATGCGCTTCTAAGCCGCTTGACCGATCACCTCAAAATTCGGCAGGTATGTGCATTTTTTCGTGCAGAAGGTTTATGTATATGCTATCCATTTTACTATACAACGTAACATTCACATGATTTTCTCTACTCTCTTTTCTTTTACGTAATAAATTCACAAAACCTTCCCGACTCGCCCTTCAACATACAATTCATACAATGTTCTATGACTGAAATAGAAATGTCACTTATTACATTCAAACTATTTTCCCCATTTACTTTTTTTTTTTACAAAAAACGATCACATTTATTTCTGTATTCCGCTTCAACATACAATTCATAAAATTTTCTAAGACTGAAATAGAAATGCAGCACATTACATTCTATACACTTTTCTTTTATGAAACACAATCACACGTCTTTCTCTTCAGCCTCTTCTACAAAGAATTCATACAATTTTCTATATGAATGACAGAAATGCAACGTCTTAACAGTCACACAGCTTTCACTACTTGCTTTTCTTCCTGTGGTATTTGAGACTGTTCAACAGTGCTTTTTCACAGCATTTTCCCGGTGTTTTTATTTATTTTGGGTTCTTTCTATCATTAAGAAAGTGTAGACTACGGTAGTTTTCCTGGTATAATTATATATTGGTCGGTTAAGAACATACCCGTATTACCTGTACGTTAGGTGTGTTGCATACATATCGGGCGTTACCTCAATTGATCCTGTTGTTTACGTTTCTTGATCATGTACTAAATTTCGCTAGAAACCGGAATCTTCTCGAAATTGAGAGAGGGTATATAACCTAAGGAACCTTAATGTTTTCAAAAACATTTGGAAACTTCTCCAAGTATAGTACAGTTCAGATCGAAGACACTGATAGTGATCACAAATAATATTATTTTGAACCGAAAAGCACAGTTTTTATTTTAGTCACAGTGACCAAAGTCATGATCGCAGTTTTTGGTGATTATCATGTTTGAATTTCTCATTAAATATCTTAATTTGTATTATATTTCTTTCGCTACCAATATTACCGGTAATCCTACCATTTATTACGATAAAGAGGCCTCTCAGAAAAACTAAGCGGTATTATATGTGCAATATACCCACAGAATAGGACGTTTAGAATTATAGCAGTTAAAGAGCATCCACAAATAAAACTAAATGTATCAGAAATTGAAGGAACCGGGTACTTATAAGTTTGCAATACTATTATATTGTGACGTCGGCCGCCAACAAAGCAGAGCCAAGGTCAGCTACCTCACACCACTACGTTGTTAAGCAATGCGCTACAATAGCGACTAAGAACAAACATCATTTCCATCAGTTCCAGAAGCTTAGGGTGCCGGGCTTGTTACGAGAAGCTTCGGTAAACGTCGATTTTACTGGTCAGCAAAATGTAAGTTTTTTAACGTTAAAATAAGTGCAATTGGTTACTCTTAGCGAGTTTTTTTTTTTTTTTGTTTTTTTTTTTTTTTTTTTTTTAATGATTTCAAATTTTGTTACAGAACTTTTCCATCACCCACAGTTTTTGTGTAATCACATGAATAACATTTCTGGTAATTCTACATTTTTATTAAATATAACACCTTTGCTAGAATACCAGCTTTGATGTTTAAACAACTTTTCGTTTTTGAGTTGTGCTGTTCACAGACAGAAGATACACGCGCGAGCAGACACGCACTCATAGGCATTTTTAATTTTTTTTTTTAAATTAAGAGAGCCTCAAAACGTGTATTTCCGTTGAAGCCTCGATATCGTATCTTTGAATGGAATGCAGTTATTCCTCTGTAAGTTAGCAGAGAAAGTGTAACTATGGTAATATACTTAAAATTAAGCCAATGATGGTCAATATTAGTTTCTTACCAAAGACATTCCAAACTTTGGGAATAAGAGGTTTGTTTCAAAAGCAGAACATAGAACTGTTGCGCGTTTTCGGAATTCCATTGTTACGTAAGGCATCCTGCATGGAAGCCAGCATAAGAAGACCTTCAACCCACGCTGGATGTAATCAACAAAATAATTAGTGCGCGCTCATCCTTGTGGCCGAGTATTATGGTGAGGGGGCAGTTTGGTAAATGAAGTAAACTCCATTGCTGCTGACGCAATCCCACCCGCTTGTAAAAAACTGAGAAACAAGATACGCTGGATCTATATACTCTACACCAGTGGTGTTCAACCTGGAGCACGCAAAGAATTCTTAGGGGGTGCGTAAAATTTAATTTAATTTAACCCCTCTTTGTGTAGTATTAAATAAGTTATAAATATGGTTATGTATAATTTGAAATATGGAAATTGTCTTTGGGGATACGCAGAGATAAAAGGTTGAATATCACTGCACATCCTACCACTTTGTGATTTACGGTCCTTATCAAGAATCTTCCTTTCACAAACTATTTAGCAGCTGATCAGGAAAACGAACTATTTATGTTTATTTATTACTATAGTTTTTACTTTCTCTGTTACAAATAGTAAGAAGGGGAAGTATTGTATTCTACCCAACAATTCGATATCGAGATTTCACCGAAAATATATGTTTTGAGGTACCCTCAACCCAAAAAAGGATGTTTAGAAAAAGATCTTTGTCTCTGCGCAACACACACACACACACACACACACACACACACACACACACACACACACACATACACACACACACATGTGCTCGCACACATCTATTTGTGAACAGCGTAACTCAAAAACGAAAAGTTGGTTAAAAATGAAACTTGGTATTTAAGTGCGACATCTTCCAAGAATGCGACACGAAATTTCTTCAAGGAAAAAACCCTCACCCCAAACTACCCTTTACATGAAACATTTTTTAAAAAATTCGATTTTCTCAAAAATGTCTATAACGATTTTGATTAAAATGCCATGTTTAAGATATTTTATGACAAATGAAATACTATTAAATAGACCACGAACCACAAGCCCGAATAATCAGATTATATTTAACGACACCGACCATGAAAGCTTATGTAGTTTGATCAAATGAAATATTAACCTGAATTTTCGGAAGTCCTCTTCATTCCGGAGGGCCTTAGCGTAACCGGTAAACTGTGAGAGGTAGACAAAATCTTACTCCACAAATGTAGATCTCATTAAAGATACAATTTATGTCAAATACATTTATTTTGTAATGTGAATAATTTCCGAGATATTCATTGTGATTTGCCTTATGTTTCCAATACTTATTTTTCTCAAATGGCAAATAGTTGTTAATTTTTTTATAAGTACAATAAACATTTAAAGCGTCTAAATGACTACAAATAGAATTACAAATTCAAAGTTATTATTCGTGCCACGATTAAGTAAATGTATATTTAACATACGCTAACCGAAAATATGTGTAAGCACAGGTAAGTATGATTAAATATTAGAAAAAGTAAAAATCCCTTTGTTTCCACTGAAATAATCAAAACAGCAGTTCTTAATATTCTGCTACGTACATCATTTAACAATTCTGAACCGATTCTGATTATAGGGGTTCTATTACCGTCTACGTTTGAAAACAACCTTCTGGTCTTCTATCAACAAGACGAGACTATTATTACAAACGTAAAAACTTAATTTTGACCAAGAAGAGAAATGGCCGCTAATTCCATTTCGCCAGATGGACTTGCTGAGACGTTAGCTTCTTTGAAATCCTGCATTATATACCCACCCCCACATACATAACAGCTCTACCAGATTACGAAAATAGGGTGATTTCAAACGCTTATAGTTTAATTTTTACATCAAATTTCAACAAAACAAATGTTATATTACTACACAGAATTGTTGCTGGAATTTTATTAATCCATTTTTTTTTCAAACTTCATATGTATGTGC